>OY728157.1:1814117588-1814717588 GCA_963277665.1 Viscum album
TTAAAAAATTCCCAATTCTTACTTTTAATATCTGTAATATTTTGTGACATGGATAAAAAACCAATTTTTGGTTATAAATAGGCATTTGAAATAATAATTAATTTTTTCATGGAAATTTATTTTAAAATTTTGTGATTAAATAACTACCTTAAATTATTACGAAACACCGACCTAGTATTTGATAAATTAATTATAAAATAAAATAAATGATTCAAAAAATAGTAAAAGTAATATACTAAAATGGTTTAGATCATGGAATTGGTAATCCAAAACCATGACCCCACAAATTTACTGAAAAATAGTAAATGCAACACACACACATACATCCTAACATAAAAAATTCACAAAAGACCCCAAAACTCATAACCCCAAAACCATGGATGGGGGCCATAGAATTATAGCCTGAATCCCATTTCCACAATGGTCCAAAGAACCAAATAACACACAAACTAAATGCAACATCTTCCTAGGCCATGGAGCACCCGTCGCCACGTGAACTGTACCTATCTCAATTTCAAAATTACTGCTGACACCCTCCTTGCATTCCAACGTATCCTCCTGTTAAGGTCATCCATAAATCACGTACCTGCCCTCCCAATCAAGGACGACACAACATCCCATGAAATGACACCCATTGCTGGAATCCAAGTCGTCGCCAACCACTATAGATCGTCTTCTCCATGCTTCATGTCAGAGCCCAAGATCTCCCCAACCAACGTCACCGACCACCACCAGCCAGCCAACCCTTCGTCCGAGCACACAATCATCGGATCCCGATAAACACCATCGGGTGTCCATCACCAACCCTAAATACCACACTCATCTCCACCGAAAGTCGACCATATCACCTTTCAGCTCCTGACCAGGAGCAGATCCCAGCTGTTGAGCCCTCTATGTTCTACCCCGCCGTCAGGCCTCTGGGATCCCACAGCCTCAGTGCCCAAACCCCGCTGCCGCCGAAGGAGAAATGCCATACCACCCCGTCAATGAGATAGCTTACCTCCTGCCATCGCCTGTTGCAACCTACAACACAAATCCAGTCATCCCGCCGGGATCCCAAACCCTACCCGAAGTCATCGGTACTTTCATATATCCCTCAGAGACCGTCCAACGTTGCTCATCTCTCATACTCATGTAGCCGTCGATAACTGATCTCGCAACATCACCGACCATCTGCATCATCAGGGGACCTCGTCGTAGAGGGATCCCAATATGATCCCACACCCGCAAGATCTGTAGGCTCGAGAGCGGATCTAGCCCACCCCATATCTGCCACACTTCTTGCCGATGGTTGTGCGCTGTCATCGGGCTGCCATGTCATTCCTCGTTTTCTCCATGCAATTGGGCTCGTCTGATAAGGGCTGCACCACGCATCGCTAATCGGAACCGGCAACCACCCGGAACCCCGACTTCACCGCACATAGCCATTTCCATCTACATCGCTCTTTAAAAACCTCCAAGCAAGAGGCCCTATGAAGAATATCTGAAATACGATCCTCCTTAGAGATATCCGGATCATGACTTGGGAAAATCACTTCAGATTTCCCCGGAGGATGTTTGGAACATGGTACAAACATCTCAAAATGACCAAAAATATTTTATTCCGAGACACAGCCAACGATTTCACGATATCAGACATTTTTCACCAGGTTGGGATGCAAAGGATCCCTAGGAGAGAGAATCTATCCATTGTAGAGAGATAAACTCTCCATCCAATCTAAGTTCATAAAAGTAATATAATTTGAGTGAAATATTGTGTTCTATATATTTTTTCTATAAATAAAACATTATAGGGACTTTTAAAAGGATTATATTCATATTATTATACTATCATGTTATTTTTAAAGTAAAATTTAATTAATTTTTTTAAAAAAATGCAACTAATGATATTTTGTAATAAATAATATTTTTAGAATGATTTTAAATTCCAAAAAATTATATCATCATCCAAGTGATTTTTATTGGGTACATAATATCAACCATGGTTGATTAATGGTCCAATTAACCTTTTATAGTAAAAACATTTACCCCTAAAGTGTAAATAACCTAGTTATTTCTATAATCATCAAAAAGGTCAACTAAGGGTTAAAAAAATATAAGGGTGAAAACATCATCCAATGTTTCCAATTTTAATTTTATTAGATAATTTATACTCATAATAATATCATATTATAATTATATCAATATGGATCGTTTTTAATCTTGAAAACCAATGTATATTGATTTAATACTTTAGGAAATTCAAGGAATTCTACTCCCTTCATGATAAAGGGACACCCACTTTAATCTTTTTCTTTCACACATGAAAAAACATTTTTTGGATAATACCTACCCACATACCTTACTAACACACATTTAAAAATTATAGATGTATTATTTTTGGAATAATATCAAACATATATGTATTAATGTATAAAGAAAAAGAAGTTTTTAGATGAAGTGGTATAGCTTTTAGCCGAATGTTTTAGTTCTAATTCATCTTATACATCTTTTAAATATTATTCAAACATGATGATATTATAAAAAATTATTTTAAATATAGTGATATGTTTTTAGTTAAATCTAATACCCTATATATATCTCTACATCCATCAAATAAGAAACAAATATATCGTTCATTTGTACATTGGACTAAAGCCTCACGAACAAATGTAATTCCTTTCCCATAAAATATTCTAATGGATGGTTAAAATGATGTATTTAAGGATTACATATGATATTTATAACATATTAATAATTTAAAAGGCTAATATATAATATAAATTAAAAAATTTCCATCCATTTAAAAATGATTAACTCATTCGTACGTATGTGTGGACTGCTACCTCTATGAAGCAGTGTGATTTTTTCTATCACCACATCACATGGATGATATATATAATTTTATTTAAATAAACAGTATTTTATTTAAAATATAACTATAATTATATAATTATATAATTATACTTACCTTATTTCTATCATGATCATTGAAAAACTGAAGCGTTACTCTTGCATACACCCCCGAATGGCCCAAAGGACTTCTTTTTTTATTTTATTAGGGATAATACCCATTTAAAGGGTTGAAGGGGAACCCGTACATGACCCGTAGGCCCAAGGAACAAGGCCTGACATGACTTTCAATACATGACCTGAAGGCCTAGTGGCATACCATGCCCAATACATGACCCGTAGGCCTAACCAACTAGAACTAACCTTCCCCAGCATCCGCATCATTTATCGTCTAGATCCCCGCCTTGCATTGTTGATCAGCTAGCATTGCCCCGTACAGACTGCACAGTGTCTGGCCCTGTACTCTTGCGTACAAACTCCTTACCATATCTATGGTTTCTACATTGTTCATATTTCATAACAATATTTAATGGCTGGTTTTAAAAGTTTAAATGATTAATTAAAATGGTAATTATATAATTATAATTAGTCTAGATATAATATGAAAATGTCATATTTTACCATATCAAAACCAAAAATGTAATTTTGGACATAAAAACCAAATATCATCCCAAAATCTGATGCAAACTAAACAAATTAAGAAATTAAATTTTACATTGTAATAAATAATATTAAATAAATTAAAAAATGAAATTTTTTGTTTTAAAAATAGGTAATTAACATAATATTATTTTATAGGAAGATAATGAATGTAAATGATGAGTTAGATCATAGAAAGTGTTTCTCATCACACTTTTATTTCCTTGAGAAATTAGACATATTCATCACTTGATTCTTTATTTTTGTGTATATACAAATCAATTTATAATATAAAAACTATTATGGATATATATATGGATTGTTTTTAGGAACTATTTCATCTTTTTTGGTGTATCTTTGGTGGGTATTTTTTTTGGGGTGTTTCAGGTGATAATTGAGAATCTTTTAAGGACAACGGGTAGTGAATAGTAGGAACATTGTTTTCCTAAACCATATGCCTTCCCGCAACAAATTGTGTGGCCCAATATAGAGGGGGATTTCATAGTTGGTTCATGGTTTGAAAAAACATGCACCGTAACACCCTGAGATTTTATGAGAAATATTTTGTTTTTATGTATTATGTTATACGCAACACCAATGGAATCTTTCACTATACACAAAATTCTCTTGGATTGTGTTACACGAAAAAAAAACCTTCATTTATAGCTTGCGTTGTACGCAATACCGAGTTTCACTAAACAACGATATGCTATTAAAATATTATATAAACTAGCCGTTATGAATAGTAATACCCACATATTGAAATTTTATAGAATTTATCTTTCAAAATGGACTTATTTTATGGATTCAGAATATCGAAATTAGCTTAGGGATATTTTTTGGTATTTTTCTTGAAAACTTTCAATTTTTGCTGAATAGTGAAAAACACTGAGTTATAGTTTAAAACCAAATTTTTATTTAAATAATTATTTATTTTATTTAAATTTCTTTTAGGTAAACATAGACACATAATACCAATATAATTTCAATATAATTCATTGGAGTCAATTTATAATAATTTTAGATATATAAATATTTTATAGAACTTTTCACCGTCTTTTACCCACATCCTAGGAGAATTTGCAAATTTACATAAAACATAATTTTACCGCTTCTGTGAGTTGAATTTAGAAAATCCAAGAGAAATGGTTAATATCTATTATTAAAATGTGGTTTAATAAGATAAAAATAATTTTTGGTAAATAGTAACTTTTTACTTTTATTTACCACGGTAAAAAGTAAATAGGGTAATTACGGGTAAAAATGTTATTATTACTACCCTAAAACATGTCCTAATTCTATTAGATAATTATAATTATAAAAAAAACTTTGGAATAAAATGTGAACCTCTTCGGTTCACTTGGATTAGATTAGGACATTTATTATTATTTTATTTAAAGAAGAGTTAAAAGGGTTAAGATCAATGTTTAATACGGATTTTTTTTAATATGGGGTCATACATAAGATAAACTCTTCTATAAATATTCGTAGAAATATAACATGATTTCCTAGATAATGGTATTTTATATATAATTTTTAGATATTAAATAGTTTAATTTATTTATGACACAATGATGATGCAGTAATTACGTTATTAATAAATATTAACATAATTGATATAATAAATAACCAAATAAATGTAATTTGAGACTTTTTATGAATTAAAATAATTTTATAGGTTAGTATAACATATTATGGTTTTTTAGATGAATTTATTTGAAGTAATAACACTGTTATAAATTTAGAAAACACAAAATACCAAATAGTGTCAAAATTGACATAAAAGTGTTTGTAAAAAACAATATTAAATTATTTATTGATATTCTATTCCTAAAAATCTATGGTTTTTTCAAAAGACTTATATAATAATACATATGACATTAATGAATCAATGGTGGTTCTATTGGTAGTTTATAGTAAGTTTATTAACCATATAGTGTAAGAATACAAGAAGACATGGCAAAAGTTACATTATTTAACTTAGAGTTAAATCTAAATTATAAGGTTAAAATATTAACCTAAACTTGTCTAAAACCTATTGGTTGAGAGTATTTAGACCCATACCCACCCAATCCTACAAATAAGTCACTTTTATCCAATATAAACCGAATATGAATTTATTATAAAATAATATTTTATGTTTTTCCTAAGGTGCCCCTCACCCCTCTTATAAAAGCGCTCTCCCCCTTATCTCTAATTCACACCTCCAAAGCCATTTGGCTCGGCCAAAACCTGCCCAAATACCCTTTAAACGGTCCTCCATTCATCCTAAATGCCTTATTTTAGTCAGACAGCCAACCTAAAGAGCCATTATGATCAAATCAAAAGAAAGAACCCGAAGAAGAGGTAAATATCTCCCAACCTATTTCAAGTTCCTTTCTTCTTCCACTTCCTCCTTCTTTGTTGTTTACATTATAAAATAATAACTCCAGTATATTATATATACTTTTATTTTATTATAAATGGTACAACCATATTATTTATTTTATCCATCCTATGAATGAAAAAGTCACCACACGTGCGTACGTACAGCTTACCGTCTCCACGTCGTGGTGTAGTTAGTTATTCAAACATTTCATCATTTGGATGGGTATGATAATGAGTATAAATGATATAAATAATAAATATAAAATTATTATGATTCTTTATATATGATATAACATCCAATTATATACTATTTTAATATCAGAAGAATGATATTGTCGCTCGTACGTATGTACGACCTATCATCTCCACGATGTTATGTGAATCATTCTACATGATATTCATTGAATAATGATTATATAAATGAATTTAATGAATATATATGATATATATTACACTAATACCATTCTGTAAATGATGTATCTATAACCTAAAAATAGGAATAATAATTCATTCGACAAAACGTGCGTAAGAACATAAAGCAATGAACACCCGAATAAAAAGTAGAAATGGAATATTACTAATAAGAATATAAGAATATAACCATATATGAAATCATGACAATGAATATAATTTTATAATAAGTCAATGAAATTATTTAAATCATTATACAGGAGGTTCGGATACATACAAAGTATATCAGACCTCAGGTAAGGGAAAATCTCGCAATCTCAATTTTTATCGGAGATTGTTTATACTTCTGTATTTACTAGGGAATATTTATCAGCCATACCCATGTTTCCTCAATATGAAATAGAATTTCTATGCTCCTACAATTTTTTAAATCCAGTTTTACCTATTTGTGAATTTTTTGTAAAATATATTGAAGGGATCTTTTTTCGTTTTCAGTACGAGATACTTTTTGACATTTATAAACAAAAGTACGAGAAGAATGTTTTTTAACTTATATGAAATGAATGGATTTTTATGATTTAATAAAACAATATATATATATGAAGATTCATTTACAAGTTTTTATGTTTATTTTTAATTAACTTATTTTAGTTTAAAATTGTATGACATATTAAGAAATGAAAAATGTTTTTGAAGTAGAAAGGACATTTTCCTTAAGAATGGAGTCCAAGTGTTTTATCAAAATTATTTTCCATATATGATTATATAGGGTTTTGTTTATATCCCTATTTTTACATTTATTTGATTATGTTATGATGAAATTATTTTTATTAAGTCCTTTTATCTTATATGGTTTATATTATGATGGCATGATGTTTAGGAATCCCATTTTTATTACATGGGTTATGCTATGATATATGATTTATGATTTTCTGGAACACATAATAATGGTTTCATTATGAGATGGGTGGAATCTATATCTCCCTCTAATTCATTGGGTATAGATTTATATCTCATGATATAGACATGCCTGGAACAACAGGTTAATTCGGTTCAGTGATACATGACTGGAACAAGGAGTGAACTCCGTTCAGAAATGGAATTTATCCACTATGATATTATTGGTAATGAGTCTTGACTAATAAGAAATGATTTTCTATGATTATGTGTGTATTCCACACAGTTTCATGTTTTATGTTATGATTATTGGGATTACATTTCACTTCTATGATTTATCCCATGTTATGATATTATGATCTCTTTTTCAGGTTATGATTCTCAAAATGTTATGTTCTTATGAATACGATGTGATTGATATTTCCTTTGTTTACCCTTACTGAGAATTTGATATCAACCTTTTGTATGATTAATTTTTCCCAATTCAGGAAGAAGGGTATTAAGTAGGATATTCCAAAAGGGACTCTAGATATGATGAAATAAATAGGAGACGATGTAGATTATTTATGAAGCAATTGTTTATGTTTCCCAGTTTCTAAAGACAATATACCTATACAGTCATATCATGGTTTTTTATATGTTGTAACAAGTATGCTTCAATTCTGAATTAATAACAATGAATTTAAAGTATGGGTCATTATAGCTAATATCAGAGGAAAGGTATAGTCAACCTTTGGAAACTAGGATGTGAAAGCCTTAGTAAGAACCCTAAGGATATGTCCAAGCATAGAACACAATATTAGTGTTTTAGAAATGGTCATGAATAACCTATGATAATACCTAAATTGTGACATTTTATTCTTGATTATGTGGTTTTCCGGTTATGATTAGTGTTTCTCACACTATAATAATTGGTTTTAGTCAATGGATTGAACTCAAAGGAACCGTGTTAATGCTGAATACGACAGGAAATTCAATGATTGTCCCCCTGAGCAACCAAATGTTATGGGAGCAGGAATGAAAAATCTTGTAACCATGCTCAAACAACTTTTGAAAGCTATGAATCATGCAGGACTTCCAAACGAGCAAAGAAAGGAGAAACATTCTATTGAATCCTTCATGAGGAAACATCCACCCTCATTCAGTGGGTCTACTGATCCATTAGTGGATGAACAATGGATCAGTACCACTGAAAATATATTTTCAGTTCTTCAATGTTCTGAAAATGATAAATTCATCTTAGTAATATATCGTTTGGAAGGTTATGCTGATCAATGGTGGAATCTTATCATGAATAAAAAACAAAGAGACATAATTGAGTCCATGGAATGAGACGATTTCAAGAACATATTTGTCAATAAGTACTTCCCTCGTATTCTTCGAACAAAGATGGAGAAGGAGTTTCTTGAACTAAAGAAAAAGGATGATGAATCTGTTGGTACCTACGAAGAAAATTTTACAGGACTTGCGAGGTATTCTTCCAGAATTATTATCCAACCTAAGAGTAAGATCGATCAGTTCTTTAGTGGATTAAAACAAAGTCTTATAAGGGCGTTAGCCATAAGGGACTTCAACAGCTATGAGAGAATTGTTCGTTGTGCTCTCAAGGTTTAGATGGATATTGGAGTAACCCATTAGTCATATGGGTTTGATAAGAAGAGGAAAATAGAATTCAAAAGGAAGTATAAAGACCACACTAAAAAGAAGTTGAGTTTTCCTTTATGCTCAATGTGCTGAAAGAAACATATAGGGAATTTTCTTAAAGGGACAAGTAAATGTTTCAAATGTGGAAAAGAAGGTCATCGGGAATTTGAATGCCCCAATGATGGGAAAAAGATGTCTAGTGATGCGAACAAAGAAAAGGATACAGAGAATGAAACTCCTACACTTCAATGTTACAAGCTCAAGGAAATGGGGCATTAGACTAATCAATGTCATAATCCAAGGGTTGTTGATGATGATCGACGTCAACAAACTCATAAGGCCAAATACAATGGAAAGTCACATGAAATTTCTATCGGCGATGTGGAGTACAATAACGAAGCGGTGAAAGGTACACTTACCGTCCACTCTAAAGTATAAAATGTTTTATTTGATTCTATATCCACCCACTCTTTTATTTCAGAATATGTTACCAAGGGTATCACCGTACTACCTCAACAATTAGCTGTTGAGTTAGCTGTGACAACTCCTAATGGCACAGCGGCTACATCAAAAGTTTATAATTCTCCTCCAATTGTCTTTTGTGGGAATGTGCTTCCTAAAAATCTTGTGATCCCTCCTATAGTGTAATTTGATGTGATTTTTGGCATATATTGGCTTTCCTTATATGGAGATCATATTTATTTCCAATAAAGGGAAGTCACATTTCATATTCCTGATCAATCTATGATCATCTATCGATGCAAGGATTAATATAACCTTCTAGTGTAAATTTCTTCCATCTTATGGGTCTTGATTCCAATAAATGAAGGTTATTTATCTCTAATGGTTGGAGATAAACTCACTATTAAGAATATTACCATTTTATGGGAGTTTTATGCTGTCTTTCCAGAGGAATTTATAGGTCTTCCACCAAACCATGAAGTTGAGTTTTCAATAGAACTCGTACCGGGTGCTATGCCCATTTCAAGGAAACCTTATAGAATGGCCCCAATTGAGTTGCAGTAATTGAAGAAGAAACTCTAAGAAAATCTTGATAAGGGTTTCATACGCCCTAGTGCATCACCTTGGGGATCACCTATTCTGTTTGTTAATAAGAGAGATGGATCAACAAGACTCTGCAATGATTATCGAGAACTTAACAAGATTACTATCAAGAAAAAATATCCTCTCCCACACATTGGTGAATTATTTGACCAACTACATGGAGCTCAATACTTTTCCATGATTGATCTTCATTTAGGGTATCATCAATTAAGGATCAAAATGGAGGATATACCAAAGACGGATTTCTATACAAGGTATGGACACTATGAATTTATAGTGATGACATTTGGTCTTACTAATTCCCCTTCTACCTTCATGAATCTAAGGAATAGAGTCTTTAGAGACTATCTTGAATAATTTTTTGTAGTATTTATAGATGATATTTTTGTCAATTCAACGAGTAAAGAATAACATGAAGATCACTTGAGAATTGTATTAAACACCCTAAGAAAGGAGAAGCTTTTTGCCAAATTTTCCATGAGTGAATTTTGGCTTCAAAGAGTTTCATTTTTGGGTCACATAATCTCAAAAGAGGGGATATATGTGGATCCATAAAAAAAAGTGGTTATCAAAAGATGGTCGAGACCAACAACGGTAACTGAGATCCAATATTTTCGTGGTTTGGATGGATATTATCAACATTTTGTGAAAGATTTTTCACGATTATCTAATCCACTCACCAGGTTGACTCGAAAAGGAGTTACGTTCATTTGGATGGAGGAGTGTGAAGAGAATTTCAGTGAATTAAAAAGAAGGTTATCCAGTGCACATGTGCTCACACTGACTTATAGTGGAGAAAGGTTTGTGATCTACAGTGATGCATCCAAGAAGGGATTGGGGTTTGTTCTCATGAAAAACGATATGGTGATAGCTTATACCTCACGATAGTTGAAAATCCATGATCAAAATTACCGAACTCATGATTAGGAATTAGTTGTGGTAATCATTTCATTAAAGATTTGGAGGCATTATCTTTATGGTGGAAGGAGTGATATTTATACTGATCATAAATTTTTAATGTGTATTTTCACACAAAAGGAGATGAAAATTAACCAAATAAGATGGTTGGAGCTAATTAAGGATTATGACTGCCCAATTCATTACCACCCTAGGAAAGAAAACAAGGTGGAAGATGCATTAAGTCGACAAGACCATGCTATCTTATCTATGACGTGGATCACAAAAGATCCAATATTTATGGATTTATAAAGGATGGATCTTGGAATTATAATGAAAGGGGAAAAATCTTATCTTTCACAAATGAATGTCCAACCATCTATACATGTGAAGATTAAAGAGGCACATAAAGAAGATGTAGAGTTAAAAAAAAAGGTGAGAAATGTTCCTGAATTACACATTGATTGTGATGAAATAATAAGGATCATGAATCATGTTTGTGTTCCTCCCATCCCAGAATTAAAGAAGGAAATATTGGATGAAGCTCATAGTTCATCATTCTCTATTCACCCTAGAGGCACAACTATGTATAGGGACCTGAAGGAGTACTTCTGGTGGGATGGAATGAAAAGAGATGTTGCTGAATATATCTCTCGATGCTTGGTTTGTTGACAAGTTAAAGCTGAGAGAAAGAAGACTGAGGGGATGTGACAACCACTACCCATACCAGAATGGAAATGAAAAAACATCACTATGGATGTTGTTACTAGACTTCATAAAAAATCCAAAGGCAATAATGCTATCTGGGTTATAGTTGATCGTCTTAGGAAGTCAGCACACTTCATTTCTATCAGAGAAGATTTCTCTCTTGATCAGCTTACCAGGATATATGTGAAGAAAGTGGTAAGATTGCATGGAGTACCACATTCCATTATATCTGATTGGGATTAGAGGTTTACCATGAAGTTTTGGTGAAGTCTTCAGCATACTCTAGATACAGAGTTGAGTTTCAGCACTGCTTATCATCCTCAGACTGACGGTCAGTCTGAGAAGAAAATTCAAACTCCAGAATACATGTTGAGAGCTTGCTCTATGGATTTCAAAGGTGGTTGGGATCAATACATACCTTTGGTGGAATTTTCTTATAATAATATCTTTCAATTTAGTATTCAAATGGCTCCTTATGAAGTTCTCTATGGAAACAAATGCATAACTCCAACTTGCTGGGATGAAGTTGGGGAAAGAAAGCTATTAGGACCTAATCTTGTTGATGAGATGGCAGAAAAGGTAAGATCTATTCAACAACACATAAGAGCAGCTCAGAGTCGACAAAAAAGTTATGCCGACAACTGAAGAAAAGACCTGGAGTTTGAAGTGGGTGATAAAGTGTTATTACGAATATCTCCTTGGAAGAGAGTAATGAGATTTGGAAAGAAGGGCAAGCTGAGCCCTAGGTGTATTGGTCCTTTTAAAATACGGGATGGTATTGGGAAGGTAGATTTCTAATTGGATCTTCCACAGAATCTCTCTCTAGTTCATGATGTGTTCCATGTATCTCTCATGAGAAAGTACATACCTGATCCTACACATGTACTAAGCTGAGAAGTTGTACCACTGGAGAAAGATATTTCATATGAAGAACAACCAATAGAGATTCTGGATTGTAGAGAAAAAGTTCTATGAAACAAGACCACTCACTTGGTTAAAGTTTTTTGGAGGAACCACTAATTAGAAGAAGCTACATGGGAACTTGAGGATATGATAAGGGATAGGTATCCTCATCTGTTTGTTATGAAGTAACGAATTTCGAGGGAAAAATTATTTTTAACGGGGGTAGAATGGAACACCCTGAGATTTTATGAGAAATATTTTTTTATGTATTATGTTATACGCAACACCAAAATAATCATTCACTACACAGAACACTATTTTGGCTTGCGTTACATGCAAGAGAAACCTTCCTCGATATCTTGTGTTGTACTCAATACCGAGTTTCACTAAACAATGATATGCTATTAAAATACTATATAAACTAGCTGTTATAAAAAGTAATACACAATTTTTGAAATTTTATAAATTTTATCTTTCAATATGGACTTTGTTTTTGGATTCAGAATATTGAAATTAGCTTAGGGTGAATTTTTGGTATTTTTCTGAAAACTTTCAATTTTTGATGAATAGTGAAAAACACTAAGTTATAGTTTAAAACCAAATTCTTATTTAAAAAATTATTAATTTTATTTAAATTTATTTTATTTCAAAATAGACACATAATATCTATATATGTTCAATGTAATTCATTAGAGTAAATTTATAATAATTTTAGATATATAAAAATTTTATAGAACTTTTCACCCTCTTTTTCCCACCTCCTAGGAGAATTTACAAATTTACATAAAACACAATTTCACTGCTTCTGTGAGTTGAATTTAGAAAATCCTAGAGACATGGTTAATATCAAGGAGTAAAATGTGATTCAATAAGATAAAAATAATTTTTGGGGCATAGTAACTTTTTACTTTTATTTACCGCGGTTAAAATGAAATAGGGTAATAAGTGTAAAAATGATATTATTATTACCATAACACATGTCCTAATTATATTGGATAAGTATAATTAGACCAAAAAAAACCTTAGGAATAAAATATGAACCTCTTTGGTCTACATGGATTAGATTAGGACATTTATTATTATTTTATTTAAAGAAGAGTTAAAAGAGTTATAATCAATGTATAATAAGTAAAACATTTTTAATATAGGGTTATACATAAGATTAATTCCTCTATAAATATTAATTAGAAATATAAAAAAATATCCTACATAATTTTATTTTATTTATAATTTTTAGTCATTAATTAATTTAATTTATTTATGACACAATGATGATGCAGTAATTACCATTTTAATGAAATATTGACATATTTGATATTATATATACCCAAATATATGTAATTTGAGAATTTTTATGAATTAAAATAATTTTCTAGGTTAATTTAATATATTAAGGTTGGTTAGATGAATGTTTTTAGAATTAATAATGCTGTTATGAATTTAGCAAAAAAAAATACCAAATAGTGTCAAAATTGACATAAAAGTGTTTTTAAAATAAATATTAAATTATTAATTGATATTGTATTCCTAAAAATCTACGGATCTTCCAAAATACTTATATAATAATATATATGACAATAATCAAAAAATTGTGGTTCTATTTTTAGTTTATAGTAATTTTATTAACTATATAGTGTAAGAATACAAGAAGACATGGTAAAAGTTAAATTATTTTACTTAGAGTTAAATCTAAAGGATAAGGTTAATATGGTAACATAAACTTGTATGAAACCTATTGGTTGATATGATTTTGATCCATACCCACCCTAGACTCTAAATAAGTCACTTTGGAGTCATTATAAACCGAATATGAATCTATTATAAAATTATATTTTAAGTTTTCCCTAAGGTGCCCCTCACCCCTCTTCTAAAAGGGCACTCACCCTTCTCTCTAATTCACACCTAAAAAGCCATTTTTCTCAGCCAAAACCTGAAAACATACCTTCTATACTATCCTACCTTCATAATAGAGGCATTAATTTAGTCATAAAGCCACCCTAAGGATCCCTTTTGATCAAATCAAAAGAAAGAACCTAAAGAAGAGGTAAATATCTCACCACCTATTTCAAGTTCCTTTCTTCTTCCACTTACTCCTTCTTCTTTTTTTCCATTATAAAATAAATAGTCCAGTATATTCTATATAATATGATGTTATTATAAATGGTACAACCATATTAGTTATTTTATCCATCCTATGAATGAAAAAGTCACCACACGTGCGTACGTACGGCTTACCATCTCCACGTCGTGGTATAGTTCGTTATTCAAACATTTCATCATTTGGATGGGTATGATAATGAGTATAAATGATATAAATAATAAATATAAAATTATTATGATTATTTATATATGATATAACATCCAATTATATGCGATTTTAATATCAAAATAATGATATCATAGCTCGTGCGTACGTACGACCTACCATCTCCACGATGTGATGCGACTCGTTCTACATGATCTTCATTGAATAATGATTATATAAATGAATTGAATGAATAAATATGATATATATTACACTTATACCATTCTATAAATGAGGTATATATAACCTGAAAAGAGGAATAAGAATTTATTCGACAAAACGTGCATAAGAACACAAAGCAATGAACACACGAATATCAAGTAGCAATGAAATATTAATAATAAAAAGATAAGAATATGACCATATATGATATAATAACAATTAATATGATTCTTTAATAATTCACTTATATTATTTAAATCATTATACAGGAGGTTTAGATACCTATGAAGCATATCAGACCTAAGGTATGGGAAAATCTCGCAATTTCAATTTTTTTCTGAGATTATTTATACTTCGGTATTTACTAGGGAATATTTATCATCCACACCCATGTTTCTGCAATATTTAATATTATTTATATCATCCTACAATTTTTTAAATCCAATTTTACCTATTGGTTAATTTTTAGTAAAATATATGAAAGGAATATTTTTTCATTTTCAGTACGAGATACTTTTTTGACTTTTTCAGCCAGAGTATGAGAAGAATGTTTTTTAACTTATACGACATGCATGGGTTTTTATTTTTTCATAGAACACTATTTCTATGAAGATTCCTTTACAAGTTTTCAGTTTTATTTTTAATAACTTCTTTTAGTTTAAAATTGTATGACATGTTAAGAAAGGAAAAATGTTTTTGAAGTAGAAAGGATATTTTTCTCAAGAATGGAGTTCAAGTGTTTTATCAAAATTATTTTACATCTAAGATAATATAGGGTTATCTTTATATCCCTATTTTTACATTAATTTTATTATGTTATGATGGAATTATTTTTATGAATTCCTTTAATCTTATATGGTTTATGTTTTGATGGCATAATGTTTAAGAATCTCATTTTTATTATATGGGTCATGCGATTATATATGACTTAAGATTTTGTGGCACACATAAGAATGGTTGCATTATGAGATGGGTGGGACCTATATCTCCCTCCAATGCATTGGGTATAGATTTATATATCATGAGATAGACATGGCTGGAATGTCATGTTAATCTGGTTCAGTGATACAGGACTGGAACGAGGAGTGAACTCGGTTCAGAAATAGACTTTTTCCACTATGATAGTCATGGTAATGAGTCTTGACTAATAAGAAATGACTCTCTATGATTATGTGTGTATGCCACAAAGTTTCATGTTTTCTGTTATGATTATTGGGATTACATTTCACTACTATGATTTATCCCATGTTAGGATTTTTTGATCTCTTTTGTAGGTTAAGATTTTCAAAATGTTATGTTCTTATGAATATGATATGATTGATATTTCATTTGTTTAACCTTACTGAGCATTTGAGCTCAGCCTTTTGTATGTTTTCTTTACACCAGGTCAGGAAGAAGGGTATTAAGTAGGATATTCCAAAAGGGATGCTTGATATGATGAAATAAACGGGAGACAATCTAGATGCTTTATAAACCAGTTATTTATGTTTCCCAGTTTCTAAAGACACTATACCTATACGGTCCTATTGTTGTTTTGTTATATATTGTAACAAGTATGCTTCAATTCTAAAGTAATAAAAATTTTATGTAATGTATGGGTCGTTATATTCATCCTCTCATAATTAAATATAATCCCCCTAGAAGAGGCACATGATTAGGGCACCCAGCTTAGAAAATTGTTCCACCCTACCTAGGAAACCATTCATGTGGAATTATTTATCCAAAAAAATTGTTAAAAAATTATCGAACACCCTATATTTTATCCAAATTCAACTAAACATTACCTTAATGATTTTAAATCATTTTGGAGGCTAACAAATAGATTCCAAGGCCTTACAAAATCCATTCTTGATGAATTGAATATTCATTTAGCCATTCCACACCTCTCCTAGTTAGAATATTATCCTGATTGGATTCCATCTTCTCTCTTATTGTTCTATCATGTTTTAAGGGTTGTTTTCCCTTATTTTAAATGGGTTTAGATCAAGGTTTCGATAGTTATTAATTCATTTAATAATGGATTCAGTTTTTGGATCTATATCAAGTACATCAATGTGAAATTGAACATTCTTATTTAAATTATGGATCTCTATTAGAAAGCATCCATCAATGATATTGTAGATGGTGGTATGAACTTCAAATCCCATATTATTGTTCATAATGATGTGTATGGAATATTTAAATTGAAATTTCAATGGTTGGAAATCATATATTTAAGTGGATTAATTAACTGATTGATTAATTAATTGAATAATGTGATCAAGAAATTGATGTGATATTAGGGTTATGAATTTGGTGGTTTAAATGGATTGTTTCTTTGATTGATAAATTTGAATTGTGGAATTTATTAATTATTGGAATCAAGGGATGGTTTGATTAACTATAAATGGGCTAATGGATTAATTTATTAGATGTTTATAAATGGTTTAATGGATAATATCTCATATTATTCCTATTGATTAGTGTTTTGAACCCTATTTGTTTTGATAATTTAAATAGTATTCCATAATGTGGAAGGCTGATATAAGAGTTAATGATTAAAAATATTGTTAAATATGATATATTTGAAATTTGTGATTGATTGATAAATGGATTTTGGGACATAGACTGATGTTTCTAATGCCCTCATGGTTATAGACATGTCTTTCTAGATTGAAATGCAAGAATATGAGAAATGAGTGTGGGAAAAATACTGACGCCTCAAAAGAAAATGTGTGCTTGATGTGATAAATGAGTATGGGGAAAGGACTAATTATTCAAAATACCATATATGGTTGATTGATAAATTTGATGTGGGCACAAGTTGATGCATCAAATACCGACAGAGTCCTAGCCAAGAAATTCTTGGCCCAAAATGTGGGCATTGGACTAGGGTTCCAAGTTTCTATAATTAAAAAATTTGGATTAAATGGATAATTAAAGATCACGTTATGATGAATTGTAATTATCTATGTTATATGTGATATCCCTTGAGGTTATATCAGAATCCAGTATGGACTGATGTAGTTATTTAAGGGTTGGGTGTCTTTATGAACCTATGAAATATATGTGGTTAATTAAATAATAATGAATTATGATAAGTGTTTACTTTTTTAATTTTACATTATTAAATATACAACTGTATAAACTATTATAGAATAAATATTGTTTTAGACACTTTTGGTGGTTTTATACTAAGTTGTACTCACACCCTACTCGAGATGCCTGATCAATACATGAATAGACTTCATGTTTGCAGGGCAGGATAAGTGATATAGACCTATGTTATATGGACGATTTGGGATTGAGAATGGATGAGGGAACTAGACTCTAGGTCAATAACTGCATAGGAATGTATTTAGTGTCATTATTTTGGGATTTCAATTTTAAAATTTACACTTATTTAACATTACTTGTCTAATCATTCATTTTGGATACTGTATCTTGTTCTAATTCATCGTGAATTATTAGTCTGTTTTGGTTATGAAATTATATTGGTTTTTGGTGATTGACAGTTTGTTAATTCTTGGATATTTATGATGTTGATTTCATCGATAAATATTATATAGTCCCCCATGTTATATATGTTATATCCTTGTCTCTAGTTGAAAGCCTCTAGCATATGGGGAGGCATGTCTAATGCAATGTAACTGATTGGCTCAGGGAACTAGTACGTGGAACCAGAGTTGGGATGTTAAAATTTTATATAAAGGGAGATTTATTTACTTTTCTTTAGTCTTACTATTTGGGATAAGTAGACATGATAATTAGATGAGTAATTAATTGATTAAGAGCTCATTAATGGGAGTAGATGACCCATATATGGGGTTATGACCGGACACCTAGTGTAGTATGTGAAGTTGATGATGTGTACTATTATTTTGGAATGTTATATCACCTCAAGTGATGCAATTTTTTTGGGATCTGATTATTATTTCTACGATTATTTGACAATTTAATCATGTCCTGGTATGAAATTAGAGTTTTGTAAGAACGCATCATTATAAACACTCAAGTTTTACTATGACATTAATGGATTTTGGCACACAAGGGAAAATAATGTTTTTTGGGTACGATTTTGAAATTGTAATTCTTTTATTTTATTTTTTAGTTTTACTTAAAAAGGGATCCTAATACTAAAAAGTTAAAATTTAAATGATTCAAAATGTAGAAATTTGAAATGGAAAATTGGGTGTATAATGTTTAATTGAATATGAAAATGTGTTTACCGTTTATTAACAATGACCTAGATGGACGATGGTTAAGGGTAGTGGTAGTGCCCCAGTTTTGACCATGTGGTGGGAAAGGGGGATAAATTATTAAGGAATTATGTGAATATAAATTTTTAAATATGATACTCTTGTGAAATGATTTATATGATGTTTTTTTGGAATTATAGATAAATTCCTCCAAAATTATTCATGTTGATAGGACAATATGAAGACATTTCTAGATATGATCCTCTAGTAGTGGAACCGGAGGTTTTAATAGTTCTAGGCGAGGAAGCCAATGAATAGTTCTGTGAAAAAATTTCTAGGTTTTTATAGTTTATGGAAAGATACCCAGGATGGGTTGTGAAAAGTATGTATGTCCTAACAAGGGAGTTTTAATTACAGATCCCCAGGACTTTAACTATAGGGATACCTAAGGCAGCTAAGTTTTGGATTGAATCTATCCAAACAATCCTTGAATAATTAGAGACTCTTGATATAAAAAGAGTCAAATGGGAAGATTATATGATACATGGTCAAATTATTCCTTGGTGGGACATCAATAAATAAGATGGGATGATAAATAATATAGAGTGTAAGGGCATTAAGGATATGTAATTGGAGAACTATTACACTGATATTTTTAGATAGAAAAAGATAGCTCAGTTTATGAGATTCAACCAGGGGAGCATGTGCGTGATGGACTATGCATGATGCCTTATTGATTTACAATTCTATTTTCCATATTTGGAAGGGTGTGAGGATACTATTTCAATGAATTTATAGGATGGACATAATTGTGAAATTAAGTCCCAGGTTTACATATTAAGTTTTATGAAGTTTTCATAGGTTGGTCAATCAGGCTCTCATACCTGAGGGGAACATGAAGGAGGCTTCCAGTGAGACGCATATAGAATCTACTAGATGACTAATAGGTATGTCTTCTAAGAGTAGGAATTGAATCTATGAGAATGATAACGAGAGAAATGTAAAAAATATTTGTTAGGGTGAATGGTCAGTTACACTGTATATAACTCGATTTATCTACCACCAGTGAAAAGACTCAGACACATTCGTAGACATTATCCCCAAAAATGGATAGAGTGTCATGATTTTGGAAAGATATGACATCTACAATGGTTACTTTGGGACCCACAAAACATGGGTAGTGATGAATAGGCTAGAAAAAACCAATTTAATTGAATGGGGTCTTCAACACCATAAATGTCTGGCAGATATAGTTTAACTTGTCTTGGTGGTTGAGGTAGTGAATACGTAAATTCTAGGAAAGGGAACCCATATCAAAAGAGTGTTTAAACTTAGGGGAATAAGACAACATCAAAAGGAAGAGGGCCCAGATAGTTACTTGATTTTTATCCTATAATGGTGGATAACTATGTTAGACCATTGAAAGTTAGAGATATTATTCTTATAGATTCTATTCTTAATTGAACCTTATTTGATATTTGTTCATCTCCTTATTTTATATCTGCAAAAATTGTGAATATTTTGAGTCTATTAGTTTAGTTTTAATGGGGTTATGGCGATAAATACAACATTAAGGGAGGTTTGAGAGATATCTGTTTGTGAAAAGGGTTATTTCTCACGGTTGGGAAACACCGTTTCAATTCTGATCATTATATTCTTGATATGTCAAGCTTTTACTTGATCACGGGGATAAAATGATTAGTTAAATACTAAGATGAAATTGATTTCAATCAAAGGATAGTGACCATTACATCTCATGAAAGAAATAATTATGTTCATCATGAGAGAATGAGATGTCCAGGCAGGTCGTACAAGGCCATTTCATAAGAAAATCGGGGATATCACTTGCTAGTAGCAGGTCTTTTTCTATATTTTTTTTAAAGGTTGTGGTAGAAGCCTCATTTATTATTAAATCAAATCAAATACCTCTTTTAACTGGGTAGATGGAGACCCATTACATATCCTGAAGGCCCAGTGGGCACTTAGCCCATTACATGGCTCGTAGGCCCATTTTTTGACCCGAAACTCATTCTGTGAATAGTACTTCTACAGTACCCGCTCTACTACAGTACTGCACAGTACCCGCCACTGCTACAGTACTCTACCGCCGCTACAGTGCCCTGCTACCGCTACAGTGCCCGCCGTTGCTACATTGTGTGAAGAATGATGTCTTTCCAACCATTGTAGAATGGTTCCAGGATATGTTTCTTGAGTAATTACAAGGGATTCCACATAAGAGTGATGTGAAATTTATTACTGATATCATTTATGGAGTAGATACATTTTACATTCTACTATATATAAGGAAACCAATAGTGATTTAGGATCTTAAGACTCAGTTAGAGGAGTTAATGGATAATGAATTTATACATTTTAGTATGTTTCCTTGGGAATATCTAGTATTGTTTTCAAATAAGGATGGAAATGCTTTCTGATTTTGTGTTTCTTACCAGAGGTTGATCCTAATGACAGTGATAACTGTTATCCTCTTCTATGTATAGAAAATATCTTTTACTAGTTTAGGGGACAATCTATCTTCTAAAAGATTAAATTGAGATCCGGTGTCATTAGTTGAGAGATATATATTCGAATATATCACTTGTATCTTTTAGAGTTGGTATTCTCTATACATGTTTTTTGTGATGCAATTTGTGCTGGAAAATTATCTCTCCATGTTTATGACCTTGTTGAATTGAATATCCTAAGCATGCTTGGATCTATTTTGGTAGTATTTTTGGATGAATTCTTGGGGTACTCCAAGAATCTTGATATCCATTCCTAATATCTAGTCATTTTCCTGATTACACTGAGAGAGCATCATCTATACAATAAGATATCTATGATTATATTATGTATTGACCAGTTACATATGATTGGTCACATAATTATAGAGGAAGGTGTGGGAGTGGTCCTAAAGAATGTCTAAGTAGGTGATTCATTGGAGCATCCTAAGAATGTATTTCAAATCTGTAGTTTTTTAGAAATAACGGGCTATTATAAGATGATCATCTAGGAATTTTCCTTCTGGGAAGAAACACTATTTGGAATCACCAACAAGAGAGTTATGTTTGAATAGTCAGGAAAATGTGAGAACACATAGTAGGTGTTGAAGAATCCTTTGAATACCATATCGATATTGATCCTACCCAACATGGAGAGGATTATAGAGTTCTCTATGAAACATCTAGGATCGTGAATGGAGCAATGTTTGGTTAGAGGGATTGAGTTGTCACATATTTCTCATGACAGTTGAGGCCACATGAATGGAATTACCCTATGAACAAACTTGAGATAGCTATAACGGTTTATTGAGGGATGTGATCGAGGAATTATCTCTTGGGAGACATTTGTACTATGTATACTAGTCATAAGTGATTAAAGTATATATTTTTTCAATGAGATTTGAATCTCCCACAATGATAGTGGGTTGAGTATATATAGTCATATAATTTTGAGCTAGAATATATTCTTCAAAAATGGAAAACTATTTTTAATTCATTAATAAGAAAATCAAAGAATCATGTAGTTTATGCGTCCAACTATGAGTAGAAGATGATAAAATTACTAGAAAAATGCATGTTGTGGTTTAGGAGGTCCATGAGCACATGAACCTCATATATGTTCTTGTGGAGTCTACACTCTTGGGTGAGATCAGGGAGAGGCTGAGTCAAGATCCGTATTATTTGTCCTCATGGTAAATCCTTAATGGTAAGGTGTCACCTTCTGATTAGACCTTAGATGAGGATGTGATCATCTATATTAGGAATCAGGTTATTGTGCCTATGATTATGCGAGAGGATTTGATGCAAGAATTTAATTCCTTGATATTGGTGGTTCCTCAAGATTTGACGAAATTATAACTTGAACTATATCGAAATTATTGGTGGCATGGCATAAAAAAAGTCTATTTTAGGGTTCATAACATAACACTACTTATGTCAATCAGTGAAGGCCAAGAATCAATGATATTGGGTTTTACTAAAATCATTTCCTACTCTTAAATGGAAGTGCAATGATGTAACTATATACTTTGTTTTGGGTCTCCTGAGGAGGCTATATAAGAATTATTTTGTTTTTCTATTTGTGGTAAAATTAATGAAAGTAGTGAATTTCCTTCCATTACATGAGACATTCCTATTGAATCAATTTGTAGACATGTATGTTTGGTATATTTTCCATCTACAAAGAGTGCAATAGAGTATTATTCTAGACTATGACTCATGTTTTATTTTTCATTAATTTCTATAAAGTTTTACTAAAAGATCATGGTACAAATTTGTTTTTGGGTATAAATTTTCACCCACAGATAGACAGACAGTCAGGACATACTATTCAGGTTTCAGAGGATATGATTGAGGCATGGATTCCTAACTTTGGTGGTTCATGGGAGAAGCACCTCGAACATGTGTTGCTCTCTTATAACAATAGTTATCAGGAAAATATTTAAAATAATCCATATTAGGCTCTTTATAGTAGTCCATGAAAATATCCTCTATACTGGATGAAAGAAGGTGATTCATATTCTATGATTGAGTATCGTGTAGCAGACATTGGTACAAGTTCAACGTGTTTAGAAATAAATGACATTATCTATGAGTAGGTAGAAGTTATATGCTGATAGAAACTGATAAACCCTTGATTTTATATTGTGAGATCAATTTTTCCTTTGTGTTTCACCAAGATTAAGTCATTGTATGATTAAGAGGTAGGGAATGTTGGGGATCAGGTTTGTTAGACCATTTGATGTTGTGGAGAGAATCAGGCTAGTGGAATACCGACTATCTCTTCCTTAAAGGTATATCGATATATATGATGTTTTTCAGGTTTCAAAACTTCAGTGGTATAACCTTGATCTTTATAATGTGATCGATGTGGATGGTGTTGTGAATGATACTAATTCATCCTTTTAGGTGCATCCATATATGTTGTGGATCAAAATTAAAATTTGTTTCAGGGAAATAATGTGCTAATATTTTGAGTATAGAGTAAAAATGGATGTGTTCAAGAGGAAACATGGGAGAGGGATGCAGATAAATGGAGTCAATGCTCCAATCTATTTACCCTATAATATTAGAGATTCTTGGGAGTATAGCGTGAGGAAAAGATCTTATAAGGTGGGGATATTGTAAGATCCAAAAATTTTCTAGAGATGCCTAAATAAAACTCCAGGTACTCTTTTACCCTTGTTTTGTTATATATTTGATGATTTTTTATTTTTGGGTGTTTCAAGTGAATATTGATAATTTTGAATGACAAACATAGTTCACGGTTGGCTCCTAGTTTTCTGGAACCGTTTTCCTACCTGAAACAAACCATGAAAACCTAGGCACATGGGATTGCATGGTAGGTGGATAGTGGATAAAATTGTGTTCCCTCTTAGTAGTAGTTTTGAACTAGCCTAAACACGGTGTACGGTTAGAGTTCATGGTATGGAAAACTGTGTGCCTCTACTTACGAAACCATGTGCATAGAATATTACCCTGATTTTTTAAATTATTGATCCCCACTTCATTCACCCAAATCCAACCCAACTCAACCGTAAAGGTTTTCTCTCATTTCAAGATCATCTCATATTGATTCAAAGTTCTTCTAAACTCTACTATTGATGAATCAAATATCCATTTGATAGATGTAAACCTCTCCTAGTAAGAGATCTTATCCTAATAAGTTTAATCCTTATTTCACATCTTTCTTTCATATTTTGAAATAATGTTTTCCCCCCATTAGAAATGGATTTAGATAGAGGATTTGATAGATATTAATTTTTTAATCTTGGAACTAGGTTTTGGATATATATATCGAATTAATTATTGTATAATTGAACATTCTGCTTCAATTTGGGGATTTCCAATGGAAATCATCCACCAACGACATTGAGGTTGGTGGTATAAATTGAAAATACCAAAGTATTGATCATAAATATGTTTATAGGATTGTGAAATATCAGTTTCCATTATTGGAAATTGTAACTTGAATTGTAATTATTAACTGATTAATTAATTATTATAGGAATGAGATTAAGAAATTTATGGGATATTGGGGATATGAATTTGGTGGATTAAATAGATTGATTACACAATTGATAAATGTGAATTGTGGAATTAATTAATTTTGGGAATCAAGGGATTGTTGGATTAACCATAAAAAGGTTAATATATTAAATTATTATAAATTTATAAATGGATTAATGGGGAACTTTTCATATTATTTCATGTCATTAAAGTATTGAACCAGGGCTATTTTTACAATAAAAATGGTATTCTAGGACATGAAATGTTGATCGCAGGGTTAATGATGATTAACCTTGTTATATTTCAAATATGTGAAATGTTTGATTGATTGATAAATGGGATGTGGGACATGAAATGATGCTTCAAATTTCCATGGGGTCTTATACATTATGTTCTAGACCCAAACCCATGCATGTGGTTAATGAGTGGGGGAAAAAGATTGATGGTTCAATATACCATGTTGGTTTGATGTGATAAATGAGTATGGGACATAGAATTATGATTCACAATACCACATTTAATTGACTGATAAATGGGTTTTGAGACACATACTATTGATTCAAATACCCACTGGGTCCTAGCCATGTCATTCTAGAATGAAAATATTAGCATTGTACTATGGTCCAAGTGGCCATAATTATAAAATTCGATTTAAATGGATATATAATGAACATGTGATAATGAATTTTTTCTATCTAGTTGATATGCGATATCCCTTGTGGATATGACATACTCTACAATGTGATGAATTACGTATTGATTTGTTGAGTGTCTTCATGAACCCGATAAAATTATGTGGTAAATTAAGGAATAATGAAATGTTATAACTATTTCAATATTTGACTATAATTTATTCATTATATATATTCATAAACCATTACAACTAGATATTAATTTAGATACCATTTTGGTGTCATACTGAGTTGTACTCACACCCTACTTAGGCTGCAAGGTCATTACCCGAATAGACTTCCTATTTGCCGGACAAGATGAGGGAAAGAGACCTATGTTAGATGGGAAATTTGGGATGTAGAATGGATGACGAATCCCATTCTAGGGTTGGGGACCACTTTGGGAAGTTATTAGTGTCTTTATTTTGGGATTTCATTTTGATATATGGCACTTATTTTTCAAGACATGTCTACTATTTAGTTTTTGATATTGTCTCTTGTTCTGATTCATCTTGTATTACTAGTATATTTTTGTTATGGAATTATACTAGTTTTTGGTTATTTTCATTTGGGTAATGATTGGTTATTTATGTCGTTCTTATTCTTTGAAAAGGAGGGTATACTATCCTCATGTTATATAAATTTGACCATCACTTCCAGTCAGAAGCTTCTAGTATATGGGGAGGCACACATGAGGACATGTAACTTGTCATTTCGAGGCATCAATATCTGGAACTTGGGTCAGAACATTAAAATTTTGATATTTTATATCATTATTTTCTTGATATTCAATGAATTTAAGGATTCATTTTATTTTTATTAATTAATGGGGAATAAGATTCAAAATTTTCCAATGAGGCAATAGTTTATTTAGCAATCTCACAATTAATCGTGATTGTTTATGTTTATGTCTCTCTTTGTGAATTTATATGATATTTCTATCTCAAACATAAATATTTTATTCTCATATAGTTATTTTTGAAAATTATATATATATATATATACATACATATATATATATATATATTATTTGCCACTTTTAAGTATATTATTTTTTGATACATTTTTTATATAAAACCATTTTAGTTTTCAGTTCAGTAGAAATTACTTTCCTTAAATAATTTTAATAATTTTTTAAGAATGATTTATAATAGAAATATATACCTATGATTTAATTTTTACCAAATGGTTTAAATGAAAACTTATTGTCTTTTTTTTTAATGAGGTATTTTTTAATTTTGTACAAAAAATTCAAAAATAATGGTTGTTTTAATGTAGTCAACATGAATTTAATTTCCCACCATCATTACCACTCACTACATTAATTACTCCTTTATAAGTTTCAATAATTATTTTCAATGTAAATGATTTTCGTAATATTATATACATTTTTTATTTTAAAAGTTAATTTAAATTTGAAAAGGGTATTTTCCTCAAAATTATTTTAATTATATTTTTATGGTATTTATATTAATCCCTAAAAACAACCCTTTATTTTACTTATGCTTCATTGGGGATTTTTTGTAATGATACCATACTTATTCTTTCTCTAGATGGGTTAGGATCAGATTGATCAGGGAAACTATTGAAATTAAGAAGTCTAGTTATTCCTATGTAGATATTTTTGGACTATTAAAGAATGAAGATTATGTTGAATTTTTTATTAATATGAAGAATGCATTGGTCATAGTATGTGATAGGTGGCCCCTATTGGATCCCCTTAGTGCATTGGTAGGTCTCATGAGGCAAACTAGTTTGGGTATTTTGTTGAAAGATACCCATTTATGTATGATTTCTTGGCATGAGGCCTTGATTGTATATTTATGATATCAAACATTATTCATTAAATAATTATGATAATAGTTATTGATTTCCATATAATAATTTGATTATTTATGATATCCATTTATAAGATTTAAGAACATGTGATTATTTATATATCATCATTTTATCAGAAATTATTCATTAAATATTATTCTTCATGTCCATTTTATTGATTAAATGACATTTGTTTTCTATTATTTACCTTTCTAAATTTATTATGAATTATTTACTATTGATATATTCTATTATATGTAACCCTTAATAAGAATCTTAGACAAACCCTTTCTTATGTTTCTTTTCTAAAAGATTCCCTGAATATTATTTTGATTGGTATGTGTTGATATTTTTAGGGAATAATGATGTTCTGAAATAAAATAATATATTGTTTGTTATATATTTCAAATGTTATGTAAAAATTAAGCATGTATTTAGTTTACCAAGACTATTAAACTATTAATTCCTTTGATATTTAATCACTTTTATCTAGTACAAATATAATAATTTAACCATACACAGTAGGACATTGGGGTCATGGTCTTTATAGGATAATCATTATTTTATTTAAAAATTTCAAGACTATCTTGGAAGGTTATACTTGGGGGAAACATTTTATCCATAACATCAAACTCAATGTTTCTTTAAAAAAATTTAGTATAAATATTCTGTTAACTATGAGTTTCTTTAATTTATTAAAAAATGGATAAAACACCATTTGTCATCTTTTCACAAGTCCAGGCTGTAGTTTCTTATGTTCACCATCTTAATCATAGAATATTTCAGTTTTATAAATATTTCTATAAAGATCAACGTATAGATCCATGTGGATACTTGAGTGGAAAATATTATTATATGACAATTCAAACATAGATACATGCTAATCCAAACCATATTTGAAACCCATCTAGGAAGATATGTACACGTTTTTTAGAATTTAATTGGTCATCTCATATTAGACATCAATAATGAGGTGATAATCCATATTGATGTTCAATTATATATCAATGGAATGTTGAATACTAATCTAGAACTTACAGGTAAACCTATAATCTTATTATGATATGATTACATGTGCTTTCCTATACAACTTTACCACTTCAATATCATATATCTTGGTGAGTTAATTAACTGATAAATCATTCAACATAGTGATGAAGACAGAAATATTGGTAATTAATTCCATTGGAAAAAACATGTCATTATTTCCATTAGATTTCTTTGAATGTAATGGTAAAAAAGTACAATTGTGATGTTCAACCATTTCCATGTTGGTATAGCTAGAAGTTGGATATTGAATGTGAAATTTTGATTATTTTTCTTTTTTTATTTCCATACCAAAAAAATTGATGTGTACTAAAAACTATAATTCTTTATATTTACCCTCTATAAGTTATCTCAATGATATAAGTTCATCTTCATACATCTGAGGTGGATAGATAAAGTTGATATAAATGAATAATCCAATAGATATTTTTTATGCATTATGTGAGGGTGTATATATCCTTATTATGAATGGAAGGATTCCATTTTTATCTATTTTAAATTCATTAATATTCCGTTCATATATTTCGATCAATTTATGTTGAATATCCAAATCATCCCTGTGTGCCTAATTTATTTTCTATTTGATAGATAATTAGGAAATCATTTTTTCTATGTTATATATCTTCCCCGGTTTTAGGATTTCTATATCTATCATTTTCATATCCATAAAGATGGTTTAGTTCCCAAACCTCTTCATAGATATATTGGAATATTGGTTTCTTCTAATAGAATCATATACCCTGTTTTTCTTTCAAATATGGTAGTGTAGTGAGAAATCACAATCCTTGATTAAAATAAAAAAACATTTGTTTCACACATATCCAATTCCTTCCAGGAGAATTTATAATTTAAAATATTTTTATTAGTATATATTGAAAACATGTATTAATAGATTTAATTCATCCATATATATAATGAAAATATCATATATACTAATTCTATATCATGCTTAAGGTAGTTCTACTAGTGATTCCTGAATTACCATAAGACATAAACTATCAAATTATTATTTTGATTGAGTATACATCACATTACTTTCTCCAAAGGATCGTGGTATAACCAAAATCCATCCATACGTAAGGGTAGTTTGAGTATCAATACAGTGATTAAATGTTTTTAGAGTTCGTTAAACCATTCTCTACATTCATATTTTGGGATATAATGTATCTCTTTTATTGTTAAAATAGTTAGTGGGATGAGAAATCATGGTAAATGTATCAAAAATTAATAGTAGTTCCCATTTAATCCAAGAAAACTACATTTCTTTGTGATGATTGAGAGTGTAAGACATTCCTAAATAACATTTTTTTTATCAAAGTCTATATTCATATTCATTATCATGAGATAATATATACCATGAATGTGACATACTACATCTAGAATTCAAAATTTATAAACATAATATAAAAACATATAATTTCTTAGTTTCTTTAATGGAATACATAAATTATTCAAAATTTATTACTTTATCTTGAAGTATATGTTATTGAAATTTAAAAAAACCCCAACAAATTATGAATTTAGTACCTAAAAACTGTATTAATCAAATATTTCAAGATTTCAGGGGAGTTTAAATGTATTATTTAAATCATGATGAAATATTAGTGTCTAGATATTATATAAAGGAATTTATTTTTAGTACCTTCTCCCTTCACATTAAAATAATAATATCCAGAATAGAGATCAACTTTTTAGAAGGGTATATCTTCTTCTAGTAGGCTAAACTAGTCACAAATCCTAGTTAGTAGATACTTGTTATATATGGTTCTCTTATTGAGATCTTTATAGTCCATGAAAATATCTATTGGCCCATAATTATTCTTAAAAATTAATCACAAATATACACCCATGTGACACACTAGGATGTATAGTCACTCTATCCAAATGACCTTTTTGCATCTTATTTAACTCCTCTAGTTCTATTAGGACCATTATATATGGTCTTTATGATATAGGTGTCACATCAGGAGAATGTTTTTTTAGAACTCTAACACAAGATCCAAGGGAAGGATTTTTTTTTCATGTAATACATTAATTTATTCACTTTTTATGGTCAGGAATTCAAGGTTAATTTTTTTACTTTTGCAAAAACATTTTAGTAATATATGATTCTCTATGGAGTATAAAATTCAATACCTTTAAAATATTTTCTAAAGGATATTCAAAATCATACAAGAATTTTTATTGGATCATGATATGGTTCATGATATGAAAATACCTTTCCATTTCACTATAGTTGTTGTGATATCTATATAATGTGTGTACATATATTCCATATAGAATATGAAGTTACACTAAAGGAAGAATTGTGAGTTTTTATTGAATAAAATTCATAAAGATGTTAACTGGGGTAGAGTTTTACAGATGGGTTTAAATGATTGAACCATGAGTTATTTTTATAAGCATATTTAATTCAAGCTATCAGGAAGTTGATTCAATAGATTTAAAAAAATCAGGATATAAATGAATGTGAAGAACACGAATCACATAAATATTTTTCCATTCTTGATTAAATATTAAATTCACCATTCATCAATTCTTTTTTTATTCAATTCACCAAAATAGTAGTGATGAAACAAGGTTTGTCTTTTCCATTATAATAATTTTCTTTTGATATTTATTACCATCAAATACACTTTTTTACTTGTTTATATAGTTCCCAAGTTCCCTATAATTGAAGAATTAGACCACAGGTGGTGCATTAGGTGGTACCTTCCTTTTCTCCACTATACTAGTTTGAGTTTTTATGTCCATACTATATTCATGAGATTTATTCCCTTAATTTTCAATCTTGAAGTTTTTATTCAATAAGTTGAGTCCAAATCCATAGTGCTTATATCCCTATTATTAACATGTGTGTAGTTAGATTATTTTTCCAACATTATCATTTGATCATCAAATATCAAACTATATTCTTCTTTTGTAATATCCATATACATTGGTCTATTATCCAAAATCCATCACAATTTTGAGAGAAAATAGAGAAAAATCATTATATTATTAAATTCTCAGATAGCTATACATTTTCATAAATATGGTTTTAGACTTCTAAATAATCAATCTATTTATTATCCAGATTGTCAAAAAAGACCAGAGGTAAACATTATTTAAATTATAATATTTCCCTTATATATTATAATAGATCAATTTTAATTTTAATTAAGATTTATATATTCTATCATCAAATTTATATGAGGTGTTCGAGGGAAATAATTGTTAAGAAATATATTCTTAATGTCTTCCCATTCCATTACTTCCACTTCATAATTCGACTTTGGATTCATTATAAATGTACACCATTTAGAAGATTCCCCATCTAAATAGTATATTAACAGAGTAAATTTTTCCTCATTAGAACACTTAAGCTTGTAAAAAATATTTTCCATGGAGTTTATCTATTTTTTCATCACAATTTGATCAAAAGATTTACTAAATACTGATGACTATTATCATATGATGGATTCAATGTCTAATTATTCTTGCATGGGTGTCTATGAATATTCTTTATGGTGAAGATTATTATTAATAACCCATGAAAAGTGTTTAGGTGTGAACATAATGCATTGAAAACCATCCCCCATTAAATTATGAGGATCCTTCATACAATCATTGTGTTGTCCACAATATATTTTTTGGATTGATTTCAACTATTTCCCATAGTTTTCTCGAATACAAATGTTGAGATAAAAAAAAAGTCAATAAATCATGGATAATCAATTTAATAATGTATAAATATCGATTATAACTTCTTTGGTTATTATATCCATATGTTTACCATAGGATGTCTTTTACTAAAATAATTCCAAAATAAACTGAACCATTATTTGATACTAACTATAGAGACCCAAATCTTTCATAAAAGTTTACTAATTTATTTTTATGATAAACATACATAATAATATAACTCCAAAAATAAATAGGGGTAATTTTTTGGGAAAATTATGTTCATAAAACATGATTAATTTTTTACCTATCATGTGGTGGTGTGAAATAATTTTGTATCTATATTAAATCTTGGTATAGTGGTAACCTCATGGTTTATCTTATAGAGGAGTTATCAAAATCTATGTTCACTATTTGGATAGTGAATATGGGGGTTTTTATATTTTTTGGTTTAATAAACCTAATGATGAAATGAAATATTTCTTTATAAATAGTTAATGATGAAATGGTGACCAGAATAGGGTTTTCATTACAATTGAAATGCTATCTTTCTCTCTTAATGTTTTTCACCTTATTAACAGATGAATGAAATGGTTCCCAAAATTGTTCACCTCTCACATCATATTGAGTTATTTAGTGACTAATAACATAACACAACATTTTATTTCTACTTTATTTTCCATATATGAACATGAAAAAACAATTATCCCCATCTTACATAGGAAATTAACCATTGGGAATTGTGCCTTAGAAGTAATCTAATAACGACTATTATACTTTTTACACAATACCATGAATTAAAAGCACTTAATCACTAAAAAAGGATATTCAACTTCATATATAATACATATTGATGGAGGTATATGATAGATCCCTTACCATTAAATAGAATAATTTATATAATTTAATCAATCCAAACCTCATCTACCAATATTATCTATAACTGAATGTCAAAAGAAGATAATTATAAAGGTACAATTTATTTCAATTAAGTATGAATACTCAATCATGAAAACAAATATACCTACCCTTCACCTATCACTCAATAATTACCCCACCATTAAAAGGGTAACAAATAAAAAGGGAAAAGGATTATGAATTATTAAATTTAATGTAAATAACATTTTAGAAATAAAAAAAAATTATCCATCAATAATAATGATCTAAGTCTTTCTCAAAATGTTCCCATCTGCAAAAGAATCCTCATTATTTTATAATGTTTTATACTCCTTTAATTTAATCCAATCAATACCAATATATATTTTCTATTTAGTATAATTTAAATATTTTATTTTTCCCTTGTATCTTTATTCATTGATGATTTAGACTTCTATTAAATCTATGATCTTCCATCTTAGGTGATTATAAAACAATTATTTATGATTTAGATATATGTTTTTTCCACCAATTGATCACATTTTTAATGAAATGGAACCCAAGTATTTGTCTTTTTGTATGGGTGATGTTCTTTATGTCTTCTCCATAGAAAGATTGTAACCTTCCATAAGTATATATTTTTACTAAAGTGTTGAATCAACCATGTGGTGGAAAAGGCATGGAGTGACTATAAAGATAAAGTGACTTCATGAATAATGAGTGAAGATTTGGTAAAATTAGCATGTCTTTGATTGGATGGTTGTGTGGCATCTTTTGGGATTTTTGGAATTTCCTTACACGGTCAATGGATATATTCTCTATAATCAATTATATATGATATTATCGAACATGTTTTTGATTTTGGTTGCCGGACACCAAAAAAGAAGATATGTGACCACATGGTAGGTAAATCATGATTCTGATCATGTAATTAGAGAATTTTTAACCACGTTTTATTTTGAGGCTCTTCCTATAGTTGATGCATAGACTACATGATTACTTCATGGTCATTATTCTATAGAAACTCCAAAATTCCTACAAAATCATAGAATCACCAAACTTTCATAAAAAAAGATTATATAAAGCTATAATAGTTATAAAAATATATAATACATAATTTAATAGTTATTATAATAATTATAAAGGTCAAATAAACCAATTAAAAATCAAAGTTATTTTATTTTCAAACTAAATCCTAAAATACTTTTATAATTTAAACGTTTTATAATTACCTAGTAAATGAAAAAATTGTGTGATTAAAACCATGAAAATAATAAATGAAATATATGAAAGTATTGTCTTAATCAATTCCACATCACTTAAAACAATGATTTGGGACTGGTGAATTTCAAAAATATTACCAAGGAAAAATTAAAATACCAAGCCAATTTGTGTTTTTTTCAAAAAGATGGACCAAATTCTTATAATTACACATTAAGTATCATGATTATTTATATTAATTAAGTAAATTAAATAAATTTTGACTTGTTTCTTCTAATCACACACACTTATACCTACTTTCTTAGACCATTTCACTTAGAACTAAAGTATTATTTTTAAACATAGTATTCTCACTATAATTTCATAAAAGATCCACCATAGAGTTAATTAATTTATTCATATTCACATAATGAATCATGTATTTGTTCTTATTATGAACTATTAATTAGGTTAGACTTTTGGCTTATGATTTAGTTATATTTGATTGTTTAAACCATTAAGGGTGAATGAGGAGACTTGGCTATACTATTAATCTTAGTTCATGATTCTCAATTTCCTCCAAGAGTGGATATCACCTCAATTTTAAATTTCACTAAAGTAACTTCACTCATTAGAATTATCCATGGTCATATCACACAATTCAATAGCTGTGAACATTCCACTCTCTATTTCCTCCACCAGGTTTCATTAAAACATTTTACATTGGTTTTTTTCTTGAAGGAAGTGATGGAATATGAATTTTCTTATTAGTGTTATGAGTTCTATGTAGCCCAGATTAAAATGTATATTATTTCAATATGATGTTTTCTAGGTCCTTTATTAAATAGAGTTATTATTTATCTCCAATTATATTGTACTATAAAAAACATTCACAACAAGTTATATGACATATTTCAACTTTAGTCCCTACCCCATTTGTTCTCTAACTCTACTTTTATGTCTTAGGTGGTATATAATCTTGGAATTTCGGCATCATTGAGTAAATATATTTCACATTTTCCCATTATGTGGAATTATTTCAACCTATATTAAGATCCACATTTCTCTTTAGAATCATACATTTGAGAATATATTTTTCACTTCAAAATTATTGAAGACTTTCCCATCCATCCAGGGAAGAAATAATTTTTTTTACATTTATCCCATCATAATGTTTCTCAAAAAATAGAAGCATAAACATTTCCTAAAATTATTCATTAAATTCAACTAGATTTTTCTCAATATATTTTCTTGCCGATTTTCTCCCCTAGAAACTTCAATACAATTTAGATAATTCCAAAGCATTTAGGTAAAGGTTGTTGTTTTCTAAGGGATATAATGATTATTGCGTAGATATTATTAAAATATGTTTATTTAAATAATGGATTTTTTCAAACAAAATAATGTCTCAAATATCTATATCTCAAGGTACATGAATAACCTATGATTTTTTATAGATTGAAAAGGAAATTTTGGTAATGTAAAAATACCTTGGTTCTATAAAGAAAAATCATTGTAATGAATATTTTAAATTTGATTTAAGATCCTTTTTTCTAGGTGATATAAAATACGATAATATTTCATTGAATGATATTCATAAATTAGTGTAATTTTCCTAAACATCCATATTATTGATATGGAAAATGATTTCAATTTATTAATCACCTATTGTGAATTGAAGTGTCAAATTATTTTCTCAACATTGTATGCATTATATGTTTTCAAGGTAATTGATGTTAATATTTTTTAAAAAAAAACATATAAAAATGAAAAAAAATAAAAGTCATTAAAAATTTTACAAAAATTTGAAAAATAGAAATTTTAAAAATTATTAAACTCGAAGGTTTTCCTCCCCACAAATAAATGATGAAATGTTCTTAATAAATTCAAATTGATTTAGAATGTAAAGTGATTTAAAAAGGTATTATTTTAACAAAAAATATTAATTGAGAACTATATACTAGTTGGTTTCTATGATAGATAAGTTGGAGAGTGATATAATCCATTGCTCCTTCAGTTTGAATCCCTTGGTTGTTTCTTATACTATGACTATTTAAAACTATTGGGTTATGGTTTCATTCATTATAAATATATATAACACAAAAAATATATGCATTACTTAGAATAAATAAACCTTACCATATAGAAAAAAGATTACCTGGATTTATATTGAGTCTGGATTTGTAATGAAACACTTGGACTCCATGATAGACATCATTTTGTTGGGTAAAATTTTTATGGGACAATATAACTATTTCATTATAATAATTTGAGTTATCAGAAGTTTTTTTCATGATTTATTCTATATATGAGGAGATAAAAACATCTCCAACAGATCTCTCAGTATGGGATTATTCTTATGGGTGTCTTGTAGGCTGTACTGCATGCCCATAAGGTGTCTTGAAACTTGTGTCTTCATTGTTTTTGTTTTTTAATGGAATATTTATCCAAAATTCCATTGTATATTTTTTGACATTTAATCTTGTATATTTATCCATGGTTGGTATGGGGATTGATATATGGTTTTGTACTCCATAGTTTCTTAGAAAAACCACTATAATTATACATCAAAGTTGTCTCATTGATCACTGATGATGGGTTTAATAATTCTAAATATAAAAAAAGTTGTTCTTGAAAAAATCACACACAAAGATAGAATCCTAAACATTGGTGGCCTTGGATTCCATTTATTTTGAGCCATCCTCTACTACATGAATTATATAATAATTTATAAATTCCATTAGGAAAGGTTTCATAAAATTGTATCTTCAAGCATTAATTTTTTTAAAAGATATTGTGTTTTTGAGGAATTTCTTCTCTTTTTAAAATATTCCCATATAATAGATATATTTCATAGTTTTATAAAAACTAATTTGGATCACTAAACTTTGTGGGATAATAAATTTTATATTACAATATAATCCTATGTCTATTTATTCCCTATTGTGTAATATACAATAAAAAGTGTGGCACAACTAAAAAAATCAATTTTACTTTTAGGAAAAGTATTAATTATTACATGATCATTGAATTTTACAAATAAATAGATCATATAAAATATAAGATGTGGATTTAGATTTTATTTTCTAAATATTATGAGAATTTATATGATTTAGGGATTGATATGTTACCAAAAATTTTACCATCTCGTCACACCATAACAACCCACCTTTAACCAAAAATATAGTCTCCTTGGAAAGAAGGTTCGGTACTAGTTTATGGTTGAGAATATCTACTTCAATTGTGTAGTGTAATTTAATGAAGTGATCAACCCCTTGGTTCTCAACACCATTTTAATATTTTATTTCTAATTCAATCCCTTATAGTGGTCATAAACATCATATTATTGAAGGATTTTAATACAAAATTTTCATCAAATATCTAAGGCCTACATGATAAAAAATAACAATAATGTTATCTCTAAGAAAAAATGATCTGAATCTATCAAGGTAAATATCACATCTATAATTTTATTTTCAATGGATTTATTGTCTAATTCGGTATCATAAATGGCTACTTAAGTATATAAAATTACTTGTTTTAAATACACAACCCTCTAAGAAAAACCACTCCAACTTCTTTCATTGAAGACTCAAAACATTGTTTAAATTGTATTTCCTAATTTGGTGGATACATAAATGGTTGAGTTATCAATATCCACTCCAACTAATTAATGGGTAACTTACACCCATCATTAAAATCAAAATTATCATCATTCCATATTAACCGAGATGGAGGGATATTAATCTTACTAAAATTGTTGATAAACCTCATATTCAACACAGTACAGAGAGAAATATCTAGAATATATTACACAAGATAGTTAAGGTAAGGAAATTATCAGAACAATATTTTATTTACCAATAGAATTTCCATTTTTAAGTGATATTCCCAAGGAAAATTACCCATTCTACCACAAAATTGTTTTTATTTTTTAAAATTAAATAGAATATTATTTGCAATGTACGTTTTCATGTTTTTAAATTTTTTTTTTTCAAAATGTACTAATAAAATTATATAATTATAAGGGAAACTACTTGTATGAAAATATTTGAAAGGTATATGAAAAGGTGGACATCAATTATTCCTATAATGAAATGAGAACTTGGAAATAAATTAAAAATAAATCTCGAAAGTAGTAATGTGTTTCTATTTCCAACATATTTAGCATTAGATCAATGAATTTCATGGGGAATTATTTATTTCATATTATATTTTTTAGTACTCTATAAGAAATAAAAAATCTCCTCCAATTCTGCATTTTATTAGGGATATAATTATTTGATTAATTTTTTACAATGATCAAAACACTTTTCATGGGAATTATATGGATTGTGATACTTTATTGTGTGTTATATATAGGGTAAATTATCCACACTTATAAATTATTCTATATTCATTTATTCACTACATACATCAATATAGGATACAACCTCCTTTGATGATTCCTAATATGTGAGGTGATATATTAATAGAGGCACCTAGATCAGAGAAAGATTCTATAATGTCGAAGTTCCATTGGTACATTGAAAATAAAATATCCCTAGATTATGAAATTTAGTGGGTAATTTTTGTATGATAAAGGATGATAAAATTATTAAAAAGTTAATATTCTCATTCCACTAAAGCCTCTTCTTCTTTGTGATAATATCCTTGAGGGAATTATCATACAATTTAAAATATTTTATGGATTTTATAAGGCGTATGTAAATATGTACTTTTTTCGAAGGGTTCTAGAATTTATATTTAAAGTGTTTCATCTTAAATCGTGTTTTATTATATTAATAATGACAGGAATGGAGGGGGTATGTCTTTATTAAATATTATTTTCCTTCAGAGTGGGGTTTATATCTCTTTTTTCTATGTTCCCAATTTTCCATATTCCTAATTCTTTTCTTATTCTTAGGAGGTTTTTAAATAATATTCTTATAATTTTAAGAATATCTATCCTTATATGCCTTATGATTGGGTTGAACTAGGTTGGTTTTAGGTGTGGATGATATTGGTAACTCTTTTTTACATATTTTTGTTATCATACTGACATTGTCCATTAGGTTATTAATTATTTATGTAGGTAGTTTACCAATGTATTTAGTTAAAAATTCTATCACAATATCGAACCAATTCTTTTACATTTCATTTTCATTCCCAATATTTTCAAAAAATAGTTCTTATATCTATTTAATAATGGATGGTAACTGGTAGATGGTTTATTAAAGGTTTTTTTTTTCTAAAAATGAGTTTATTGGTATATGATTTGGTTTTAGGGTTATTATATTACTTTCTAGAAGGTTCATGTGTTTAGGTACTAATTTGTTTAGGGGGTATATCATGACTATGAGGGTTTCTAAATTCGTACTAGAATTTATTTATCTCCCTAAATTGTTGGTTTTGTTTAAATTTCATAGATTAAAATGCTTCTACACAATATTCCACCCCAATAATTCAATACAATAGTTAGTGAAATGGATTGGTGACAATTATAAAAACATTATCATTAGACGTTCTTGTTGTTCATTGATTTATTTTAGATCCATCTATCTCACCAAACTGGGTAGCTCTTCATTTTTAGTTTCTAAAAATTGAGATGAATCAAAATTTACCACACTCAGGTATGACTATTGAAGAGATTACTCTTGTACTGAATGATTTTATGTTTTCCGAAATCTTCCCAATCAGGATCTTGGATATTTTTATTGTCTTGTCGATAAAATATCCTCCAGATGATTTATATAATAGATTTATATAATTATCAATAATTCATTAATAAAATAACATATATAATTTTTTCCACTTACATTACTTTATATGGGTAGCTGATAAAAATATTTTTGAATCACCCTTAGTTATGATAAAGAGTTTGACATGGGGATTTCTTTGTGGAAGAAATATCTGTACTTTTTTTAATACTATTGGAGGTGGGGAATAATCATTGTAAAAATAACATGCTTAATTCATCCCATTTATGAACATCACCAGGTAATAGGATATAAAAAAACTCATTATCTGAACACTCAAGTGAGAAGGAATAAAATTCCTCATAACATTTATTCATGCACTCTTTGAATATTCATATTAGATCAAATAGGTGTGAATTACTGTAATTTGTTTTTCTGGTATTCACCTATAAGACTACTAAACTTTGGAAGCACTTGTATTATAACTAATTTCAATTAAAATTTATTTTGATAAATAGGTATTGTAATTTGGTTTTATTAACTAGAATATTGAAGGTCACATATGTCTCTAAGGGTATAATTGGGATAGGTAGTCCTCATGGAAGTATCTGAGAGAAAAAAAGTGGTTTAACTCATGTTTTCAATAAAACTTTCATCAAATTATAATTTTAAATTCATGTTTCTTAATTTATCCAATGTTATTTCAATTTCAGGATCAAAATTGAATAGTGGGATATTATAGGTTGAAGTCTTTGGAATTAAGGATTAGATATTTTTTATACTTTTTAATATAACTCCCAAGTAATATTAATATGATTTGGTACACCTATTATGTGGTTATATAGAAGGAAGTTTTTTGATAATTTAAATTTAATTATAGTGGAAACCTTGGGGTTTTCCTAGATTGGAGTTTTCAAAATCTATGATGACATATTTTTTAGAGAAAAAAGTGTTTTCTTAATTTATAGATATAAGAAATTGATAGATGTAATAAAACAATGACTCAGATAAAACTAATGACGAAATGGTTATGAGTTCATTGTTTTTTTCAATTAAAATTAAATCCGAGTCTCCTAATGTTTTGTTATGCTTCATATTAACTGATGAATAAAATGGTTCCCTAATTGGTTCACTTATGACACCTGATTTATTGTTTTGGTGGGGAAAAACCTAATAATAACCTTATATTTCTCTACCCTCCTTCTTATATGTGAATGGGATGTAGAAAATAACCTCTATACTACTTAAGCAATTCCAAATCAGGTCTTTTTCCTCCCAAAAAATTCATAAATGGATATTGTACTTTACACATGTTCCCATAACTTATAAGAACTTAATCAATTATCAAAAGTATATTCCTATATATATATAAGGATATAATGATCCTCAACCATGATAAAAAATTTAATAAAATTAAATCAAACACAACCATATAAAATAATAATATCTAAAAATGAATTTCAAAATAGTTAATAAGAAAGGTAATATTTCATTTAATTATGTTTGATGACTCTAGTATTATTATTATTTTATATCCCCTTCCCCAATCAGTCATGAATTAATACAACATTTGAATGGTAGTAGGGAATATAGGTAAAGGATCAAGAATAAAAAAATAATTCTAAATAGAAAGTAATAATTAATGTAGAAAAATATCTTTAGCATAAATCATGGTCTAAGTATAGATTATAAAGTCTATATGAGAAGAAAAATTATATTTATTTTGTATATTCATAGAATCCTTCTGTTTTAGAAGGTCAAACCAATGATATATTCTCATTTTTTAATCGTTTAAATCTTTTTTTTCTATTGATCATTCCTCCTCCACAATGTAATCTTTCAAGAAATACATGACCTCTTGTCATTGGTATTGAATATTTTTTTTCATATTGGAAATATATGTAGTATCCTCTAACTTATAAGATGCATGTTAAAATTAATCCCAAGTATTTGGATTTATATTTGGTTTATTTTTTAATTTTTTTCTCAAAAGTATACTCATAACACAACATGAACATTTTTTTGACAATGTGTTGGATTGAACAAGAGGAGGAAAAGGTATGGATCAAAAATGAGGCCCTAGTGACCACATGATTAAAAAATAAATAAGTGGTCAACTTAGAGTGTGTTCAATTGGTTGGTTATGAAGTAGATTTATAACATTGTGTAATTTCCATAAATAATCAATGAATCTATTCTTATGATAAATTGTCTATGTAATGGTTGAAAAACTTGTTTTTTTGATTAATAGGCCAACTATATGGCATACAAGTGACTATACAATTGTTTTACCATTCTCTTGATTAATGACTTAGAGAATTTCTAAAATTTTTTGACTATGAGGATCTTATTTCAATTGATGGATTTACCATAAGAATTCACCATGGATATTTGTATATACTAACTCAAAAACTAAAACAAATTCATAAAATCACTAATAGGTCTTTATAACATTCTCTATGCACTTTAAATATTTTAAAAAAAGTACAACATATAATATATCATTTATTTTGATAACTCCAAAGTCAAAATAAAAAATTAAAATATAGTTTTAGTCAAATTTTACACAAAATCTACAAATACTCCTATAATTAAAATATGATATAATTACCCTGTGAATGAAAACTTAATGTGGATTGGACCTAGAAAATTATCAAATAAATAATCAAAAGTATCATCTATATAAAATAAATATAAAATAGTAATCTTTATTAAAATCCTCTAGTATATTCCTCCTATTATGTTTAATAATGATCTTAATATCTAAAATCACCCAGGGACATACATCAAAGTAAGAGAAATCTAAGAAACTATAAAAGGATGAATAATAGGGAGGAACATGAGAAATGAATCTATATAAGTACATGGATGATCAAAATAATCATCATTATACACAAAAACCTAATCACCATCATTAGAATTAATAAATAATTTGATGGATACAAGTAATATGGACCATTCATAATAATGAAACATCATAAATATTGTGGGAAATAAAAACATATAGAATGAGAAAAAATCTGACATCATGTTCATACATAACATATGTACATAAAACACACTGTATAAAATGTGATCAAAACTAGAATCATGTTCATCCCTAATAATCTCATTATATATATAACATTAAGTAGTGTAATGGAAGGCTATATAATTTCAGTCCCACTCATAAAATTATAGAGAACCTTTCTTTTCATACATTAACAATACATAACATTTATAGAATACTTAAAACATTCTAGAAACAAACGCCAAAAGACCGTTCTATTCTAGTGTCCTAGGAAACATGGAAACCTAAACACTGATACGTAAGTGAGATAAATTATCTCCCAATATGTTAATCTTGTGTAGAACCCTTCTTAGATACATCAAACATAATACATATCTTCATAACCTAGGGTCAAAAAAATAGAAATGGGAGAGATCAAATTCCCAGCAATGGTAAAAAAGGAAGATATGCAAGCATAATCATGAGCTTAAGGTTATTAGTACATTATCATGAAAATAAAATATAATAAACGACATATCAAAGGAAAAATACATGAATAATGGCATAAATATTGGAAGTTCATAGAACACTGATCATAAGGAAAGAAAGAACATAAGTCATGAAAGCATAACATAGGAATAAATAATAGAATTATGGAATGCACATAAGCATATAATATGATATCCATAGTAGCCAAGGCATCAGTGCCGAGACCATATTGGTAGTCATGGTTTACCCCCATGGCCATCTTAGTAGCATGAGTTCACTCTTCATACCATATTGGTAGTCATGGTTCACTCCTATGGCCATCTTAGTAGTCAAGGTTCATTCCCAAGACCATATTATTATATCTCATGAGATATAAATCTTTACGCAATGCATTGGAGGTGGATATATGTCCCACCCATCTATTAGTGAAATCATATATACATGTTCCACAAGATCAACTAATAATAATATCATAACCCATGAAATGAAATGGCTATTATAAAAAATAACCATATCATAAACTATTTAAAGAGATAGGTTTCATAATCATTTCATCATAAACATAACCAGTGAAAAGAAGAGTGTTTCAAAACCATATAACCCGTTAAAGAGAAATGGGTTTCATCAACATTATGACATAAAAAAATAATCCATTCAGAGAAATAATATTAATGGAAACATTGAATAATTTCCCCAAAATTCATGATCAACACCAACAAATGTTATAATATAAGGTAAATAATACAGAAATATCTTTTAAAAAAATTTCATGAGGAAAAAAAGTGTTATGAATTGAAAAAACATTTAAAAACATAAAACCATTTTGAGAAAAATTATATTTGAAAATTGATTTGAATACTTATAAAGGAAGAATTTAAAAATATAAAACGTTTTTGAAAACATTTTTCCTTTCAAGTTTCCTTCAAATATCTTTTGAAAACATTTTTGAAAACATGGTTTTTGAATACAATAGATTTCTGACCAAAGAGAGAGAGTGATGAAACAATTTTACATAAAAATGTTATATTAAGTACCAAATAATGGAAAATTGGTTCTAATACATGAATATATATTGAATAAATAAAACTGAAGGAAACTCGTGAGACTTCTTGAGATATGGATCGTAATATTTTATCATAGGAAGTGTACACATAAACAATCTCAGAAAGCGATTTGATTGTCCCGATAAACTATTATAGCTTGGTATCCTGGGATCATAAGCTCCGTGTAAGAAACATGAATTAAATTAACCTTAAAATATCATGAAAGTAAATAAAATCATGATATAACTTGCAAAATTGAATTATATACACTATGAATTAGAATTTAAGTGCATAAAAAAACATGGGTCTCAATGAAGGAAAATTGAGACCAAACTATTTTACCAATTTGGTAACATTTGAAACCCAAAACCCATTAAATAAATATCATAAAATGGATATTTAATACCCATACATTTATATAAAATATTAATATAATACAATCAGGGGAAATACATACACCACACAAAAGGAAAGAGTGGTGAACATAGAATGTATCTCACAGAAATAAAAAGTGAGATGAAATCCCCTTACCTTGTGTCTTGACACTCATCGTACTAATTCAAACCACCTATATAATAAATATAAATTTATTATAAATATTTTACAGATCCATATTATTATATATATGTTTTTATTACAACCTTATATTACCCTCTTGTTATAAATCCTATGTCAATGTTTTACATCGTGTAATATTCGCTTTATTCTTCGTAATTGTCTTAATTTTTTATATCATTGGTATTTATAAATTATATAATGTTTTATATAATGTAAAACATGATATAAATATCATTTATATATATATATTATATTTTAATTATAATAATCTATAGAATATATAATTATGAAACCGAATACACCGTTCATGGAGACGGTAGATTGTATGTACAGATGAATGTTATTTCTCTTTAATTGTCACTTTGAAAGAAAGAAAGTAAAATAAATACATTCATATATATATATATAACATTATTAAATTATATTAATTATATCTTATATTTATTATATATTCACTAATAACATCCTTAATAAAATCCATGTAGTGTATGAATGAATCATATCAGAGGGGGCAGTAGTCCACACTTCATCAAACGAAATTATCAAAATAATAGCAAATGGAAAGTTTCTAGAATGTGTTTTAAAAAGGAATATGTAAGTTTAAATAAATAAAATATATTATATATTACATATATAAATAGTGTGGCTATCATAATTTCCACCATGATAGGTGATAAGGAAAATTAAACAATCATCATATAGTGAGTCGGTAGTTCGTCGTACACATAAACAATATGTTTATTATCCATTAGATAGAGGTGTGTGTAAGTGTAGGTTGAAAAATATTAATTAAAACATCCTATAATATTAAAAATAATTGTGTCTTTATACAATAATATAATAAAGGGAGTGGAGGGGTAGATAATGCAAATAAAAGAAATAATTTTGAGAGAAGGTGTTACAAATTAATCAGGTAACTCCTTCTGGTTTTTCAAAAAAATTATTAATTGGATTTATTTTTTCCCAATGGTAGGATTAAAGAGGAAGGTATGATTTATGGGAATTATATTTTCCATATAGTTTTTGAAATTAATAGGTTTGATAGGTGTGAGGAAGTGGGATAGGTGGTGTCCTTTTATAGGGATGGAAAATGACTCAGTTGGATTTTTTGAAAACCTGTTGGGTGTACACATGTTATTGCCTAAAAAATTCATAAAAAACCAACCTAAATAAATAATGGAAGTTTTATTGACGAATAATGGCTATAAAAGTGATTTTGGACAATTGGATATGATTTTTATGCCCATAAGATTACAGTTCAGTCACTAAGTAAGCTTAATATGACATTAATCACTCCGATTAATTTTAACTACTATTACTAATCATATATGTCAAAAATAAAGATGATCCAATTAGAATATATATGTTACACTTATTTGAAACTAATTCTAATTCCACCTAAATGATGAAATTATGGTTCTCTAAAGTAGAAAGTGGTTCAAATGTTTATTAATATTCTATTTTCAATTTCTAATAGAAATTGATTATAAGGACCTAAATTGTATTAATAGATGTATAATTGATCTAATGTGAAAATAAAACAAATTTGGAGTTTAATTTATCATTAATTATTATTTAAACTAAAAGACTATTTTTTACATAAATGTAGTATTTTTCACTATTCATCAATAAATGATGTTTCTCATAAAAATAAAAAAATTCCCCAAAACAAATTTAGAAATTCCAAATTCAATGGTAAAGTTTATTTTATCAAATTTAATTTCTATATGTGTCTAAAATTAATCTTATTATTTTTCATAGTAGGAAATTAAAAGCTATTCATTCAGGAAAACAATATTTATAAATATTTTTAGGACTTTATCAAAAATCATATATTTCATTATAAATATATTTTATTTATATAATCCAATTATAAAAAATATTTTTATAGTAGTTATTAATATTCATATTACTATATTTAATGACTAGATTATAATTATCTCATTTAAATAATTATATATACAAAATGATGTTTCTTAGAAACATCGTTGTAGCTTATAACAAATTCCAAGTCAATGTTTTGTGTAATGTACACCATGTTCATGTTTCGTGTTATGTAATCCAAGTCTGTTCTATGTGAAAGGAATGTTTGAATTAGTGCATTGCAGGAAATAAATGAAAATTTACATTATTCAAAAATAAAATGTCCATAAAAAATCGGTGTGTTGCATTCTACACTTTTAAAATTAATTTATCCCTCAAAATGCGAAACTCAGTTAAAAAATTGAGGATGCTTTTTTTGCATCATATCCTCACATTCCCACATTGATTCCTCTAAATAGTTATTTCTCTAAAAAAAATTGACTAGGTGAGTAGTATTATTTCATATAGCTTTCTCTGTGTGATCCATAATTTCAATAGGTTTCTCCTTGTAAGAAACATCCTATTCATTGAGTATAACCTCTTTGTTTAGTACATGTGAAGGGTCATGTAAGTAATTCATCAGTATATATACATGGAACACACAATAGACTTGATAGATATATGGAGGATGTTCCAAGTGACAGGCTACCATCCTAACACGATCAAGAATATCAAAGGGACCAATATACCGTGGGCTTAGTTTCCCTTTATTTTTTAATCTCATAAATTTATTATAGGATGAGGTTAATAGAATAAATTATTCCCCAAATTCAAATTCTAGATCACACCGATGGTTATTAGATTAACTTTTCTACTAACATTGAGCTACCTTGATATACTGCTGAGTGTCCTTAACATTCTCGACCATTTCTTTTTCAATATCATGTACGAATAGATTTATTTCTCCAACTCACATCTAAAAATATTTGAGCTCTACATTTCTTCCAATAATGGGATTCGTAAGGTTGAATCTGAATGATTGAGTGAAATCTCTTTTTTAAGAAAACTCAACTAGAGGATGATGTTGATGCCAAACACCATTAAAATCCAGAGAACAAGATCTCAACATATCTAATAGGGTTTTAATTGTTCTTTTAGACTTCCCATCTATCTAAGGATGATAAGACATTATGAAAATCAATTATGTATCATGTTCTTGTTTAAGACTTCGCCCAAACATTTATGTAAACCTCAGATCTTGATCTGATATAACAGAGTGCAGTACTCCATGAATCCTGACCACTTCTTTAATATATATCCTGCTGATCTGATCTACAGAGAAGTCTTCTCCGATAGTGATGAAGTTTGTGGACTTAGTATGGAAATTGACTTCCATCCATATAACATCAAACCCAATAGAGTTTTTGGGAAGTCAAACAACAAAATCCATAGTGATATTCTCCTATTTCCATTTAATTATGGGTAATGGATGACACATACACTTTGAATTATGTCTTTCAGCATTAACTGATTAGTATACCAAGAACCGAGATACAAACCCAACGATATCTCTCTTCATTCCATACCACAAAATGTATACTTCTAAGTATATATGCAACTTCTTACTTCCAGGATGAATAGAGAATGAAGAATTATGAGCTTCCACTAACAACTCTTTCTTCAAATCTGGTATGGAAGGAACACACACACAGTTCCTGAACCACATCATTCCATCTTGATCAAGGTGAAACTTAGGAAAATTTCTATCATTCTTTTGTAGCTCTACATCTTCCTTTTTCACCTCCTTGATCATAAATTGGATATATTGTTAAACATTCTTTTTAAAACAATAATATTTTTTCTATTCCTATATGATTTGTAGATCGATCCATTGATAATCCAAAAGATATTTTATCTTTTCAGATCCTCATCCTGGATAAGATAGCATGATCCGTCCGACTCAATGAATCAACCACCTTGGTCACTTTTCCCTGAGTGGTAATGTATTAAGCAGTCATAATCCTTTATCAACTCTGAAATTCTTCTCTGGAGCATGTTAAATTCCTTCCCCATGAATATATATTTCATAATTTTATGATAAGTATGTATATCACACTTTTATACATAAAGATAATGCATCCATATCATTAATGTAAAAATTATAACTTTTAACTCCAAATCATTAGTTGAGTAATTTTTATCATGAATCTTAAAATTTTGTTGGGAATAAGTGATAAGCATGTTATTCTATATAACATAAAATCCCAATCCATTCTTGGATGCATTTCTAATGTTTAGAAACCATTATCCACTACTGGGTAAGGTAAGAACAGATGTACTAACTAGCCTTTTCTTCAATTAGTTGAAATTTACCTCAAATTATATGTCTATAGAAACATAACAACCTTATATGTTTACTTGGTCAGAGGATTAGATAGTCATGGGAAATTATCAAAAAACCATTAATATTATCTAGCTAAACCACAAAAATTATTTATCTCAGTCACCATGGTTGGTCTAGGCTACCAATCGATAGCCTCTATCATTGATGGATCTACTAAAATACCATCTATTGAGATTATGTGGCCCGAAAAATGAAAATATTTATAGAAAACAAATCTCACTTTGTAATTTTTTATTTATCTTCTCCTTCCTTAGGGTCTTCAATAAAATTTTCAAGTGATCTTAATTCACTTCCTTAAAATTTTAATAGATAAGAATATCATCTATATCGACTACAACAAACTGATTGAGGTATCCTCTAAAGACTCTATTCAATAAATCAATGAAGATTGTAGGAGAATTATTAAGAAAAAAGGAATCACTATATACAGATGGTGTCCATACCTTGTACATAATTCCATATTGGGTGTATCCTCTTTCATGACCCTTAATTGATGATATCCAGAATGAAGGAAATATTGGAAAAGTATTGAGCTCCAAACTGTTGATCAAATAATCGATTTATATGAAGAATAAGATAATTTATCTTGGATGTGATCTTGTTAAACTCTCTATAATCAATGAAGAGTCTCATTGATCAGTCATTATTTTTCACAAAAAGAATGGGTGCACCCCGAGGTGACACACTAGGACGAATAATCCATTATCAAGGTTTTCCTTGATTTTATTCTTCTATTCATGTTACTGTATTAGGGCCATTCTATAAAGTGACTTGAAAATTAGTGAGGATATAGGTATGAGTTCTATTGAGAACTGAACTTCAAATTTCAGTAGAAGACTAGACAACTATTCTAGAAAGACATCCAAAAAATCCTGAACAATAGGCATATCATCGATGTCTATTTTATCCCAAACCATTTGAGATAAAAAAACCATTCTGAATTGGAATCAAGATCCATGCACTGGATTTGATCTCCATATGAAGTTCATACATATCATCACATGGATTGATGATCATAATAGGGTTTGAAATATCAAAAGTAACTTTTATTCCTTGAAAATTGATGCGGGATTTATGTAGATAAAGGCAATCCATTCATAAGATGACATCAAATTCAACCAAAGTAAGAATGAGAATTGTATGAAACTAGGTTTTCATATGAGGTATGTATTCATTTATTTTTAGTTTAAATTCTTAAATATGGCCTTATGTTAAATTTTACGTCGATCAAGGGTTTTTCAGTGGATTTTGGATCTTGTTCGGAGCTCAGAACCCAGGGTTTGGAGGTTTTTAGTCGGTCAGATGGTTTCCACAATGTTTGGAAAACCTTGCTAGTGAACCATGCAATGTTGGGTAGAGGGGAATTAGGGTCCTCACGGTTATGGAAACCATGTGGTAGTGGCCTCCTGGATGTGTAGATTTCCTGAGAAATTGTAGCTCTTTGATAGATAATTTTTAATGGGTTCCCGCACGGTTAGTCTGACCATGTGTAGTAACCATTTGATGTGTCTCTTGGGGGTAGTGAGCTTCACATGGTTTCTGAAGAGTTTGGGAAACCGTGTGGGTAAACCATGGCAGCTTGATATATGATTTTTTTTTAAATTTTAATTAAATTGAAATTTTCTTTTTGAAACCATTTTAGGTTTCTTATTCAATGCACACCCCCCTCCAAAGTAGCTCCCCTTTGAAGATAAACATATTATTTGAGCTAAATTGTCCATCTTATCTATGTTTCAATCATGGATCATCTCATAGGATCCGTATTAGTAAGAACTACATTGCTTTTTAGCCGTATATAATTCTTCTGGAAATCAACTGCACTATATCATTTTAGGCTCATATTCCCTAATATAACACTCTTCATCCATTCATTAGATCTCTCCTAAAATAGGATGAATCATGACTTGATACTGGATGATCTCTCATCTATCAAGATGAGGTAGGTTGTCTATACTTTTATTCAGCTTTTCATGCACCTTTTGGGCATTCAACATTTTCACCACCCATAAAACATTTCGATGAAGCCCCATTTTTGAGGGAGTTACTTGTGATAGGCTTAGTCAGACCTAGTTAGGATACCCATAGGTTCCATTTAGGTGTATTGACACACGTTGTTAGTTTTGAGGTCACCAATGTGGTGCACCTTAACGAATTAATCTATTTATGACTGTTTAAAACACCCATTGGGTGTGTGCTTGTTTTTTCCTTGTTAGAGGAAGCCCGTTGATGCCTTAACAGTTCTGAATAGATTTCTTAGGAGATGTATTTCCTCCTTGCTTAGTGAAATCTTATGATTCCATGTCAATTTTGATAGTTTGTATTAAATTAAATGGATAATATGGGTGGGTATACCTCTATGAAATGATTAATGGCATGTTAAATGGATAATATGATAGGGTAGGCCCATATGCATTGTAGTTGATAAAGTGAATGCATGAGTGGGTATACTTCTACCTTGTGCGTGTTATGTGAGTGGGTATACTCACTTGGGTTTAATTGTTTAAATTGAATGCTTGAGATAATGTTTTGATAGATTCCATGTACTTATTTCCATGAGTCTAGAATTTGGTAGTAGATTAATTGCATTGAATCTGACCCATGGGTCTTGATTCTGTGGGATGCCTCGAGAGTTAATACCCCATGGATATGGGTTTCTTGGACTCTCATAGGATAGGTTGGTACACATTCTCCTAGGACTCCAACAAGTTCCTAGAAAAAGTTTCCACTAGGACTCACATGTGACTCAATTTGGTTGCATTAGATGAGCTCCTTGGATTTGGCCCTTTACGGTCAAGATTTATTTCATGGATACCCGAGTACATGTCACCTTTGATCTAGCCCCTGTGGTCTACTCATCACTATATAACTTGGCCATGGAAATCTACACTTATTTATATGGCATGGCCCCGAGTTTCTTAACATGGATGGATGTACGATGTGACTGTGTGTATTTATTTATAACTGACTTGTTATGAGATAACTCTGTTGCAGGTAGCCTTTGGGTAGATTTATTTTTACATACCGCAGTAGGGTTATGTCATTGGAAAACACTTTTTCATTACTATTTCCTTACACTTTCTATCACTTTTAGTATTACTATTTGAAGTGTATAGAACATTGGTGGTTGCCTACAGGGATATTTATCACACACCCTATTTAGGCCTACTTTGGGACCCAAATAGATTATATGGTTACATGTAATGATAGGGGAAACTGCCTTGGTATAGGTTGTTGGTTTTAGTTTTAGATTAGGGGAGCATAGGAAAAAGCTGAGGCTTGTGATGCTACTGGGATACCTTTTTTGGTATTTTGTAATTTTGGGAAAACAATACTGTATTACATTTCCATGTACCTACTTTGGATGATTTCTAGATACATGTATTATTTGCATCATTTTGAATATGATACATTCTTGTTTATTGATATGTAAACCTATCTTTTTTACTTTCAGTTGAATACAATTTATATCAGTTATCCTATTTATTAATTTAGATCATGATGTGATACTCTAGTAATGAGGGAATAATCATCCCAAACACCCACATTGGCCCTCACTACTAGTCAGTATCCTTTTAAATTTGGGGAGATATTCTTGATCCCTTATGACCCACTGGGCTCAGGGTAATGTTTTAGGTGGAATCAGGGTCCGAGATGTTATGTAGTGGTATCATAGGTGGTTTATGTTCTTGTTTGACTTATTGTTTTGTGTCATTAAATTGGTATATTAGGGAAATGAAGTTTTTTTAATAAACTGTTCCCAAGATTAGCTACGCCATGTATATGGAAAATCCAAATGGCCTTGAGTATAATTGGGATTTTCTAGATTTTTACTATTACAATTACTTTTATTTCATTGTTTGGTGACACACATGATTTATGTTATTACTATTGATGCAATTTTGGGATCTATTTCTGTTGAAACACGATGAGATGAGGTTATCTCATCTCACAGATTATATAGACACTTATTAGAAATCACATGCCATGCATTTTTCCATGCCATTTAGGTGTATTAATTATTTCCTGCTATTGTGATAGTTCATGTGATAGCTATGCCTGCTGTTGTGTTAGTTGGGAGCAGTAGATAATGGAGTGAAACCATCTTTTTATTCATAAGGAGTATGAGACCATTTGGATTATAAAATGACACAATGTTGAAATAGATGTTCTAGAATGAATTTTATATGTATGGATTAAATGGGAATCAAATTTTGGTTTATGAGGTGTTATGGGGCCTCAGGGATCAGAACATGGTGGACCATTGGTCAAATCATTTAAATAAATGGATGTTAAATGAAATGAATGAAATGGAAAATAGAGACTCTTCCTATACTTGATTTTTTAGTGGGAAAGGGGCATAAATTATAGTGGTGAGATGGATGTTGTTTATATAGTCATGGATTTAAAAGTATACTATGGGTTGTTGACTAGGTTTCTAGGAGGGGTTTGACCTCTCCTACGCTTTTATGCTATGAGGTGTACATTTAGAATTGTAGATACATTTCACCACGATGACATCTAGTGGTACACCACCAGGGAGGTGATGACCATACCATGGAGACAGTGGGCCATGAGCTACCATTTAATCCTCCTTTAGTTCCATCTATGTCATCAGGGGATATTCCACACATAGGTGATGATGAAAGTTTCATAATGGATTTTTCCAATATATACAGACCTTCTTGGTAGCACCACATGCTTATGTGTCTATGGATGAGCTGACGCGGGTTTTCTAGTAGCAGTATCCTCCCACATTTTCAAGGGATGGAAGACCATTGGATGAATAGATGTGTCTTGAGACCCCATTAGCAATTTTTGAGCATTTGAAGATGCCTCCTGAGTGGAGGGTTAAGCTCACGACTTATATGCTATGTGGAGTAGAGAAGAGTTTTTGTGATGTTTTGAACTTGGATGACGGGCTGCGAGATATGGGTTTGACTGATTTCTATACCCGATTCTATGACTACTTTACTCCGCATCTCTACGAGCAGAGAAAGCTAGTGAGTTCATACATTTGGAGCATGGAACAATGATAGTTATGGAATACTCAACATATTTTATAGATCTTCAATTTTGAACTGATGTATCTACCTGATAATCTATCGAGGGTGAGATTATTTGAGGAAGGTCTCATACATTCTATCAAGTCTTAGTTCATCATGATCAGGTTGACTTCTATCTCTGAGATAGTGAATAAGGAGATGATTATAGAGCATAAACTAAGGGAGGATGGGGGTACATAATTTGAGAGTGTTGTTTCTCACCTCGTAGGGTCTATTTCTTATGGAAGGAAGTGGAATTTTGAGGATCCCCATGATGTGGGTGTTAGTCAAGCTATGGGTGCAAGTCAGGTTGCGGGTGCAAGAAGCCTGGTGTTTTTCCATTAGTTTGGTAGGAGAGGCCAAATGAAGAATCATTGCGACTGAGACCTAGACATGTGCCGAGCTTATGGAAGGATGTGGCACATGCAACAATTTTGAAGGACCTTCCATCCAGTTTCAAGTAGTAGGGGGTCAGATCCAACATTAGGTTCAAGAGAAGGTTCATCAAATCTGTGTCTGGCTAGGAGCTGCCAGAGTCTTGGATAGCTAGGGAGAGGCAGTGGTTGTAGTGGTTGTGGTATCCAAACACCAGGTTATCATAGATATCAGGTTACATCTGCTTGGGGTGGCCAGGTAGTGTCATAGGGTCGTGGTATAGGACAAACTTATACCGTGCAACAGAGCCAATGTGAGAAGGATTCCATACCGTCTACGGTGATAGGTATGATCTTAGTAGCTTCCACTATTGCATCCTCTCTTTTTGATACAGGTGCATCACATAGTTTGATATATGAACTAGTGGTTAAAAGCCTCGTCTTTTTTTTCTATTTCTTTTTTAGGGAGTTTTGATGCAAGATACCTCATTGGGATTCAGAATGGGTGACATGCGCCAGTTTATGGAGTGTCCCCTTGAGATCAGAGTGTGTATCTTCATCTAGAATCTTTAAGTCCTTAAAATGAAAGGGTTTAATGTTATTCATGGGATAGAGTGCTTAGGATATTATCAAGAATATGTTTAATTATATTTTCTAAGGGTTACATTCATATCACTAGAGGGTGTTGTGTTCATTCAAAAGGGTGAATAAGATGTCTAGGTGATCCGAGATGGACCCATGCATCGTGATATGGACGGGATGACAACCCATATTGTTAGTTTATTTCTAGATGATCACAAAGCGAGTCAGTCAGACTTCCCTCTAGTGGTTGATAGCTTCAGGTATGTCTTTTCTGATTACTTTTTCGGGTTACCTCTAGAGAGAGAGAGGGAATTATATATTGAGCTAGTGCAAGAAGGTACGCCGATATCCATTCCTCCTTAAAGGATGACTATGATATAGTTTTAATGTAACACACAAAAACTTGTATCTCATATAATGATAATATTAGTCTTTTATTTTTTTTAATTTCCTTCTAACCAAAACAAACTTATGATAAGAACACAAGTATTTTTATTTAAACAGGACACTGAAATGTTTACAATTCACCAAGATCACTAGAAACCATTCTACTAAAATTTACCTATTAAAAACACAATTAATGTTATAGGGAGACCACCCAAAACAAAAAAACCCCAAGAAGGTAATAATGTTCCTTAGGATCCATCATAAAAAACATTATTATGGCCATAGCCACCGCAGGCGTGCTAAGCACTAATGGAAAGATGAGAGCGATTTTATTCAATTGCACTGAATTTAAGACACCATAAGGAACTGTTTTATAAGGTATCAACGCGACCGTTGCCTTGGGTGACAATTTATTTCCAATGAAAATAATGATAACCATTGGACTTTTGGTGAATTAATTAATAGAATTTATGTATAATGTAGTTTTCCAAATATTTAAGTTATGGATTGAAAATTATAAAACAACCTCTAGTTATGAACTTCTAAAAGGCATGGTATAATATTTTGAACTACAGTTAAGTGATTTAAAATGAGATGAGGAATTCAAATTCCTTGGAAATATTTCAAATATGTTGTAAATAATTTCATTACTAAATCTTAAACAATTTTTTAATTAAACTATGTTTGATGTCTTTTAAAATAAACATTGTTGTGATATCTATAATACTAGTATAAAAGTTTTCATGTGGATGTTTTAAATTTTGATTTATAACTTTTTATTTTAAAACTATGGTGTTCATAAATAATTTTAGTAAATACAATGTAGAATTTATGTTCCACACCCCTTAATAATTAAAAGTTTTAAAAAAGTCATGTTTTATAAAATTTCAGTTATTCTCTATATTGTTAAAATGAATGTATAAATTTTCTTATGAATTTGTAATTTTAAAAGTCTACTTAGATAAAAAAATAATCCCACTAGGGTCATCCCTTTATCCTGACCAAGGGAGGCAGCTAGCGCTGGGTGGAATAGCCTAGCCCTCAACATCATCTTTGGCACACCCAAGCATTGGAATAGTTTCTCCAAAGAGCACACAAGAGCGCATGAGCGCTCCACCGTGGTTGCAAGGCCACAATGAGAAAGGGGTAGTCCAAGGCCTGTAGGGGGATTTGGGATCCCATGTATAGGCCCCCCTTTGTGTGTGATGTGATTTCTAAACATGAGATAGGAGTCTCACGCTTATAAATAGTCCACGAGAGTCTCTCCGATTCGATGTGGGATGAATATTTTCAGGTGAAACGATATTTGGGTCATTAGATTGTGTCACGCATGATCTGAGACGTCAATCCTAGTTTGGGTCACAATTCCTAGGAACCGCATTTTCCACCATGTTTTTTTTGTACCATTCAATCCATCATGATCTAATCGGGAACATTTGAGACTTTTTAAAACACCATGATAACTAGATCCTTTCTATCCATCATAGATCTAATGGCGACTATCAATCAATTTTAAAATAATGGTGTTGACCTCACCTGTTTTGAAAATCCCAATCTTGTATTCATATGTTTTGATAATCCCAATCTTGTATTCATATGTTTTGACAATCCCAATTATTTGTTCATATATTATGATATTCACAATTACTGTTGATCTACACTTTAATTCTTTCCAATCGATGATCAAGTTAATAATAATGTTAAAATAATTTCTGATTTATGTTAATCTCGATTATCCATGTTTATATAAGTTTTGAAATGATTATAAGTGAATTAGATGTGTTTTGCATAAGACAGTCAAGTGTAAGTATCACTGACCTGAACAGAGCTACCGATAGACACAGAGCTACCGACAGCCAGAGCTACCGACAGACACAGAGCTACTGACAGCCAGAGCTACCGATAGACACAGAGCTACCGACATCCAGAGCTACCAATAGACAGAGAGCTACTGATGCATAGAGCTACCGACAACCAAGAGAAACCGATGGAACTATGTTCATCGAGCTACCGATAAGAGCTACCAATAAGAGCTACCGATAAGAGGAACCGATAAGATTTTGAAGAGCTACCGATGGAAGATCCTACACAGAGTCAACCGTACACATATATAAACAAACGGATACCTATAATTAACTGCGGAGTCAAATCCTATATCCTCGAAACTATCCTATATCCTCGACACTATTTGTTTATTACACTAACGGCTACATTTGTTACTTTTGATGCATTTAATGTTATTAAATGATTTCTGTTGCCATTTCAGGAAACTGTACCAAGTACGATTAAAAAAGGATAATCATTCCTAACCATGAACAACGTGTATGTATCAGTGAATAAATACAATAGACTTGAATAGATTGAGCACACGGGAACACACATGCGATGAAGCTCAAAACGTGCCAAGAACAACTGGAGAACATGCACTCACAAGACTACTACTACCAGACTCTAGAACACAGATCATACATCAAGAAATCTATGCTAATGAAGAACTACATAGAAAACTTCATTTTTTGAGCCGATAACCAAGCTAAACCTGGAAGCACTGAAAGAAGAAATGATACTCTGTTTTTCTGTCAAATACCAGAGAAGGACTCAGAACCATTTCTGATCAAATCCAAAGGAGTCTAGAGTTGCAATACAATCACCAGAGCCATTCTAAACTCTATATCTTGCTCTAAGTGATTTAGTATTTGCATTATGAGCAGTTTATGTATCCTGTTAATTATTACACACACACTGTCTCCTGAACCTTAACTGGAGGATTTGTAAATCCTCTCTCACAATCTTTACATTCTTTATTTCCCACTGTGGATAGTGGTAGAGGTCGAGTGTGACCTGGACATCTTTGAGCTGTTGTTTGTTATCCCACGTATAACTGTGGTAGAGGTCTCTTGACCTGAATAGTGTGATCACTGTTGTTAACCCAGATCCAGGGTGTGGATCACTTTATATAAATTTTGAGAGGACTAAGTCTCGGCTTGAGACTGAACCTCTTGGTTAACTCTTGTGTATTTAGTTAAAACCTATATCCATACTATATATATTTATTTCATATTCCGCTGCTATTACTTTGAAATATAATTTATTTTCAAAGCTACTTTGATAGTTAAACTCCCAAGTGTTTATATTTATTATAAACCCGTAAGTTAGTTTCAAAAGTTAATTTAATCATAAGATTAAGTTAACTGAGAATTAATCAATCATTGAGAAACTAATTGAACCTTTATAATCTGTATAAATTCACTACAGTTTAATTTGTTTTTGAAATTGGGGGATTTTAATAGAAATTTCTTTTAGCAAAAATTTTAATTGGAACTCAATTCACCCCCCTCTTGAGTGTCCACTCCGACCAACATTTGGTATCAGAGGTTGTGTGTTTTGCAAAATTTTTTATTTACTCTATGCTTTTCAACTGTGATTTTAGTTGTATTTTAAAGTTCTTAAAATTTCTATTATTTATAAATTTTTATCTCTTTATATTTTGTTTATAATGGATAAAAGACACGAGGGTGATGCTACTAACCGACCACCTTTATTTAATGGAAATAACTATGCTCAGTGGAAACTTAAAATGAAAATTCATCTAGAAAGCATGAGTTTTGATATTTGGACTGCTATTGAATCTGAATACTAAATTCCCACTACTGATAGATCTACATGGGATGAACCTACAAATAATGCTTACAATAAAAATTTTAAAGCTATGAATGCTCTGTACTATGCTCTAGGAGATGAATAATTCAACAGAATTTCTGCATGAAAAACTACTTTTGAAATTTGGGATACCTTGGCTGTTTCTCATGAAGGAACAAATAATGTTAAAGAAATGAGATTGAACACTTATACTATTAAGTATGATAATTTTAAAATGAAGTATGATGAACCTATTTCTGACATGTATCTCAGTTTTAATGATATATTCAACACGATTAATTCACTCGGAAAAGCTATTCCAGCAAAGGAACAAATTATGAGAATCTTGAGATGTCTACCAGACCGATGGAGAGGCACATCTGTCTCAATCAGAGAATCATGTGACATTGCTGCTCTACCTGTCAAAGAGATTATTGGAAAATTTATGATGTATGAAGAAGAGATCAAGGTAAACAAAGAGGAAGATGATGAACCGAAAATAAAATCTGTAGCTTTCAAGTCTACTGCTTTGAAGAGTAAGGAGAAGGAGAAAATAAAAATGGAGGATGAGAGTTCAACAAGTGAAAACTCAGAGTATGACAGTGATGCAGAAATGGCTCAGATAGACAGGAGATTCAAGAAGTTTTATATGAAAAATAAATTCTTTAGGAAAACAAATTACAAAGGAAATTATGATCAACAAGGCAAATGGAAAAAGGATTGGAAGAAAGCTGACAGGACTGATGAAGTTGTCTACTACGAATGCAAGCGAAAAGGACATATCAAAGCAGACTGTCCAAAGTTAAAATTCAAAAAGAAATATGATTACAAAGACAAGAAGTACAAGAAATCCATGAAGGATACCTGGAGTGCTTCAGAAGACAGCACAAGTGAAGCTGAATCTTCGGACTCTCAAAGGAATCGAGCCAACATGTGATTCATGACAAATACTTCTGAGGTAACATCTGACACTCCTATTTTAAATTCATATTATTCTGGAAATGATTCTGATTTGGAAAACATGTCAAAATCTGAACTATTTGAATACTGTGATATGTTAGAAGAAACCTGTAATGAGCTTAAAGACAAATACAATGGTTTAAATAAACAGTATGCTTTAAGTGTTAAGCATAAATCTGATCTTGATATAGAAAAGGAAAAGAGTGCTCAACTATTAAAGGAAAATACAAAACTGAAACTGTCAAATGAGCAACTCAGAAAGGACTTAGAAAAATTCACAAATGGAAAGGATTCTCTAACTCAAATTCTAGGAAAGAAAGTTGCACCTAGATATGCTACTAGTTTAGGATACCAACCTGGACAGAGACAGTTCACCAGAACCCGATTTATTCCTAAGTCTGAAAAAAATATTGCTAGTTCCAGTTTTGGAAATTCACATGCTTCAACAGGATATTCATATGATTATAGACCAAATAAAGTTTATCTTTCAAAATCTATTACTTCTGTTAATTGTATGAAACCAATAAAAAAAATCTGGGTACCTAAAGCCCTGATTGCTAACTTATCTGGACCCAAGAAAATGTGGGTACCAAAGTAATTTCCTGTTTAAATCTGTTTTATTGGAGACCTGCATGAAGAGATATCACAAGAAGATATGGTACATAGACAGTGGGTTATCAAGACACCTGACTGGAGATTATTCTTGCTTCAAGAGCTTAATAAAGGTTGATGGAGGTCATGTCACCTTTGGTGAAAACTCTAAAGGAAAAATCATCGGCCTAGGCTAGATTGGTTACACTGACTCAGTATTAATTTCTAAATTTTTATTCATTGATGGACTTAAATATAACTTGCTTAGTATATCTCAATTATGTGATGATGGTTTCAATGTCAAGTTTGAAAATGATTCCTATGATGTTTTTAACTCCCAAAATTCTTTAGTATTTTCTGCTCTAAGGAATGAAAATGTTTATGCTGTTGATTTAAATTCATTAGCTAAACAAAATATTCCTTGTTTAAATGCTTTTCATAAAGAATCTTGGCTATGGCACAAAATATTAAGACACTGCAACATTCACTAACTTAGAAAACTGGCTAGGAAAAACATAGTTAGAGACTTACCTAATTTAGAATTCCAAAATGAAAATGTGTGTAATCCCTGTCAAAAGGGAAAACAACACAAAGTTTCTTTAAAATCAAAGAAAGAAGTCTCAACTTCTCAACCACTTGAGTTGGTTCACATGGATTTGTTTGGACCATCAAGAGTTTCTAGTTTAAATGGGAAGCACTATGTCTATGTTCTTGTAGATGAATTCTCTAGATATACTTGGGTATATTTCTTAGCTCACAAAAGTGAAGCTTATTCATCCTTTGTTAAATAATCCAAGTCTGTAGAAAATCTTAGTGGACTCAAAATTAAGACCATGAGAAGTGATCATGGCCATGAGTTTGAAAATCAAGACTTTGAATCTTATTGCTTACACAATGGCTACACTCATAACTTTTCAGCTCCTAGGACACCTCAGCAGAATGGCATAGTAGAAAGGAGAAACTGAACCCTTCAAGAAATAGCTAGAACCATGCTCAATGAATATGAACTGCCTATTTACATTTGGGCTGAAGCTGTAAATACAGCTTGTTATGTTATCAATAGTGTCTTGATCAGACCTATTCTTAAGAAAACCCCATATGAGTTGTGGAACAATAGGAAGCCTAAGGTTAATTACTTTAGAGTTTTTGGTTGCAAAGTCTTTATTCTTAACACAAAGGATAATCTGGACAAGTTTGCTTCTAAAAGTTATAAAGGAATTTTTTTGGGTTACTCTACTTCAAGTAAAGCTTATAGAGTGTTCAATAGGAAATCCAAATGTGTGGAAGAATCTGCTCACATCAAATTCGATGAAACCGATCCACATGAGCCAAAAACCTCTCTTGAGAATCTTGAAGAAGATTTGTCTATTCTGGACCTTAATGATAAATCCAAAGAACCTGTTATAAAAACTTCCAGTTCTGGACTTTTTCCAGAATCTGTTTCGGTCGAAACCGAACCTACTGATAAACCTGAAGTGTCTATTCCTACCTTTACTTGATCAACAAGAATTCTAAAGAATAATCCTTTGGATGCTGTTGTTGGTAATCTTCATAGAGGAAAACAGACTAGAGATTTTCTAAGAAATCAGGTTGAACATCAAGCTTTTCTCTCCCAGCTAGAACCCAAAAATATTAATGATGCCATCATTGATGAATTCTGGGTAATGGCTATGCAAGAAGAGTTAAATCAATTTTAATGAAAAAACGTTTGGGAATTAGTTGGCATACCTAAGGACACACTAACAATAGGCACTAAATGAGTTTTTAGAAATAAAGTTGATGAATCAGGAAACATAGTTAGAAACAAAGCTAGGCTAGTTGCACAAGCATATAGTCAATAAGAAGGCATAGACTATGAGGAGACCTTTGTACCTGTAGCTAGACTAGAATCCATTAGGATTTTACTTGCATAGGTTGCACATCTAAATTTCAAGTTATATCAAATGGATGTAAAAAGTACATTTCTAAATGGTTTTATAATTGAAGATGTTTTTGTAGAACAACCTCCTGGATTTACAAACCCCCATGTTCCAAATCAAGTTTTTAAACTTTCTAAAGCTTTATATGGCTTAAAACAAGCTCCAAGAGCTTGGTATGATACACTCAGCAACTTTCTTATTTAATTTTTTTTTACTAAAGCGATTACTGATCCAACTCTTTTTATTAAAAGAATTTCTAAAGATGTTTTAGTTGTACAAATCTATGTTGATGATATTATTTTTGGATTGTCTAAACATTGTTTATGTACTGATTTTTCAAAAAGTATGCAAAATGAATTTGAAATGAGTTTAATGGGAGAACTTAAATATTTTCTTGGATTTCAAGTATTTCAAAATGAAAATGGTATTATTTTTAATCAAAGTAAATATAAAAAGGATATTTTAAAACATTTTGGTTTGGATAGTATTAAGGAGAGTGAAACTCCTATGAGTACAATCTGTAAATTGGATACAGATGAAACTGGGAAACCAGTGGATCAAACCAATTATAGGGGTATGATTGGTAGTTTACTTTATCTTACTACTAGTCAACCAGATATTATGTTCAGTGTATGTATGTGTGCAATATTTCAAGCTAACCAAAAGAATCTCATTTTCTTGCTGTTAAAAGAATTTTCAAGTATCTCAAACATACTATTAACCTTGGATTATTTTATCCAAAAGGAAAATCCTTTGAGTTAATGATTTATTCAGATGCTGACTTTGCTGGTTCTATATTAGACAAAAAAAATCACTTCAGGAACATGTCATTTATTAGGAAAATCCTTAGTATATTGGTGTAGTAAAAAAGCGGAATTATGTAGCTCTATCCACTGCCGAAGCAGAGTATATAGCTGCTGGTAGTTGCTGTGCACAAATTCTGTGGATGAAACACACTCTTTTGGACTATGGATATGATTTTAATCATGTTTTGATTAACTGTGACAAAACTAGTGCAATAAACATCTCGAAGAACCCTGTATCTCATTCAAGAACCAAACACATTGATGTAAGGCATCATTTTCTGAGATATCATTATCAAAAGGGTGATATTTCTCTTGAATTTATCGGCACTGAACATCAATTGGACGACATTTTCACGAAAACCTTAAGTGTGGATAGGTTATGTTACATTAGGCACGAGCTGGGGATGTTTAATCTTCACCGATAGAAATCCTCACCGATAAAAATCATCATCGATAAAGCATTGTTTTAAATCTTTTTGTCTGCTGCCAAGAATCTGAACCGTTATTTTATTTTATTTTTATTCATTTAAATTATGATTCCTAAATGATAAAACTACGTCTAAGCCGCTTCTCACTCCACCGAACCCAAAACCTTTTACCTTCGAACCTTAGAACCCGAACCCTCTGCGAACCTGAGATCCCTCGAACTAGCGATGGCAAAAACCAAAACTCCTGTCATCCGAGACGACAGTGTTGAGGCTAAAGCAAAAAGGCAGAAGTCCGAGCCAGAAGCGAGTAGTGCTGTTAGAACTAGGTCAGGAAGGAGACCAGTAAATCCTCATCTGCAAAATAGAGCTATTGTGATCGAAAAAAAGTTGTGTGTAGACTGGTTGCTGCCCAACAAGTCCTTGGTTCTCGATGTTCTGGAAGCTCGGAGATGGGTAGACTGCTTTTCATATAACAACGGTCCCTACTACCCATAGTTGGTAAAACAGTTTTACGAGTTCGTAAGCTTCGAGAAGTTAGAGAATGAGAACCGAGTATCTTCATTTGTAAATCGTAAAGTGATATCATTTTCATCAGTGGAATGGGCTGATTGTTTAAAAGTTCCACCTGAAGGTGTGTCTGGATATGTATCAAGAGCAATGCCACCTACCAGTGACATTTTTGATCATGAGACCGCGTTTAAAGAACTGACTGGTGATGGAACTCCAAGAAAAGTGGTTGCTGTAGAAATGGATGGAGAGAACAGATTACTGTTCAAGTTTGTTCAACATGTGTTGATACCAAGGAGAGGAGACTTTGATAATTTGAGATATTAGGATATCTATCCCCTATATATTTTGAGACATGATGTCAAAGTCAATTTGTGCAGATTGGTGATGAGTCAAATAGAAGATATGACAAGGCCAAAATCAAAGACTAACGGCCTATTCTTTGCTAAGATGATTTCTGTAATGATCAAAGTTAAATGGATAGCTGAGTCTCAAGATGAGACAGTTGTATTGAAGAGAAACTTTTGTATCACTACTACAGTTTGCAAATATATGAAGATTAATTGGAATCTGTGGAGAGGAGAATGGTTCAATGATGACCAAAAGTTATATGATAAATTTAATCCTGTGGATTATCCTTCAAGGCCAAAGGATAAAAGAGATCCATGTCTAGGACCTGATGAAGAGGAACCTGAGTACAATGATGAGTCAGAAGAAGAAGAAGAAGAAGAAGAAGAAGAATAGGGAGAAACTCCTATGGATGATGGAGGAGATCCTGACATGCCTCCAAGCCCTGTTGCTGAAATTATGTCTTTAGAAAAGGAAGTGCTAGTAGAAGTGGAGACACCTGCTAATGAGGAAGACCAGTCGGTCTCTGAGCATGTAGAGGAAGAAAATAATGTCTCTGAATCATCTGATTCTGCTGAATTGAGTCTGAGTCCAGTTATTGGAAGCTCAGTTGTACCTTCTATAGATGAAGAAAGAGAAAGAGGAGAAGCTGTACCTATTCCAGAAAACCATCTTGCTGCTGCAGAGATGGAAGTTGTTGTGGAAGATTTTGATGAAGAAAGACCAGCAGATAATGTAGTTTCTATATATGAGAATGAACCCATTGAGGGGGAGCATCACACCAAGTTTGGAAATGTTACAGTGACTATCGATTATGAAGACTGGGTAGAAGACCCAGGTTTTATAGTCTTTGGTTTGGATTATCCTGATTCGGATAATGAAGTATCTTTGAATAGACCAAAGATCAGCTATGACATCAATCCTGAGTTATTACCTGCTGATGTGGTCCGAGTACATGATTTATATGTGCTGAAAGAAAATCTCAATGTCAGTTTTGTAGAAGAAATAAAGACAATGGAATCTTTTTTAGTATCCTCGATTCAATCAGTCATGGCTGACTTTGTAGTCAGTTTAGCTTCTGAAAGAGTATCTACTACAGTTTCTCCTACTGATTTTGTTACAAAGTCTGACCTGGAATCCCTAAAGCATGAGCTGAAGGAATCCTTCAGTGCCTCTATTGCTGAGATGAAGAACTGTTTTGGTGAATAAATGAAGATGTTAGAAAGGTCTTTTGAGCTTTCTCTTGGTTGCAATCTATCAAATTTTGTGGGTGAGATAATGGAAGAAGTCAAGGAGTGCCACACTCAAAATTCTGTGCTAGAAGCAGATCTTGAAGCTCTACAGATATCTGTTGTTTCCTTAGACTCTTTCATGAGTTCAAAATCTCAAGCTGACAAGGATTTAGCCTATGTGAAGAGTGTTGTAAGTTAACTGGTCTCGGTGTTTGAAGCTTTCAAAACATCTATGAAGGATCATGTCAAAAATCAGGACTCTCAATTGCAAAATCTGATTAGTGGGTTGACCAAAAGCTTCAAAGAAACTGTATCCTTCTCTGTTGGTCCTCTAGTTCCAAAACCTTCGATTGATCTGAATCAATTTCGTGCTCTGATGAAGGAGGATCTTGGTTCTATTTCAACTAGTGGCTCTGTGGACTCATCAGATTTAAGTCGAGTTGTGCTGTCTACCAGGGATTCAGCCAGAGAAATAATGAAAATCGTCCATGACTACATGAGAGAGGCCTCTGCTTCTCAAGAGGCAATCAAGAATAAGGTGGATACTTATTTTGAAAAGGTTTATACCAAGCAACAACTGACCAACCATTTCAAACTTCTGCTTGAGAATCTAAAGTTAACTCCAATGTCTCAGGCCTTCAGAGAGCAGGTTAGTAAGCTCAGAGAGCTTACTCCTGCATTGGATAAATTCATTGAAAATAGAGATGATTTTGTGTCTGCAATGGAGAGATGAGGAAGCATTATAATGGATTTCAGAAACCTGTTGCTGCCCTACCTACATGTGGATGCCAGACCGATCATTGTACCTCCTGCTTTGCCTGCCTCTGCCTCTACTGCATCTCCAGTTCAGATGACTCCTGCTCAAGCCATAAGAAGTCTCACACCTATGATCACTCAAAGGACTTACCAATATAGGACCGACACTGTATCAGTTGCTCAGCCTCCTCTGATCATTTCTCGAATTCCAATGTCCTCCCCAGTATCCTCAACACCTGAATTCTCTTCTGATCCCAAGGGAAAATATCACATTAAAGATGTGGACTGATAAAGTGGCAAGGATGTTTGATAGGAATCATTTTTTTTCTATTCTATTTATGTAATTTTTGTCTGCTCTAATACAAATGCCTTTCTTTCCACTATCTCAGTTTATCAGTTTTCTATGTTTGGTTTCCCACTTTTTGATTATCACAAAGGGGGAGAACTATAAAGAGGGGGAGAAAAGGGGGAGCAATATGATCAAAAGGGGAGAAAAGGGGAGAAAAGGGGAGAAATATAAAAGGGGAGAAATATGATCAAAGGAGGAGCCTTTGATACTATTTCTTACATTTCCTTCTTTGGTACCAATTCTTTCAAACCTTATCTCTGATACTATTGTATTTAATTCTACCTATGATAATTTTTGATCTATATCTTTCTATTACTATTTCCTCTTTCCTCTGATAATTTTTTCTTTGAGAAAATTGAATATTAATGTTATACTATCTAATACTATATTCTCACTATTTTAACATGGCCATATCATAAGTTGTGATTATCAAAAAGGGGGAGATTGTTGACCTCACCTGTTTTGATAATCCCAATCTTGTATTCATATGTTTTGATAATCCCAATCTTGTATTCAAATGTTTTGACAATCCCAATTATGTGTTCATATATTATGATATTCACAATTACTGTTGATCTACACTTTAATTCTTTCCAATCGATGATCAAGATAATAATAATGTTAAAATAATTTCTAAATTATGTTAATCTCGATTATCCATGTTTATATATGTTTTGAGATTATTCTAAGTGAATTAGATGTGTTTTGCATAAGATAGTCAAGTGTAAGTATCACTAACCTGAACAGAGCTACCGATAGACACAGAGCTACCGACAGCCAGAGCTACCGATAGACAAAGAGCTACCGACAGCCAGAGCTACCGATAGACACAGAGCTACCGAGAGCTAGAGCTACTGATAGACATAGAGAAACTGATGCATAGAGCTACCGACAACCAATACCAACCGATGGAACTAAGTTCATCGAGCTACCGATAAGAGCTACCGATTAGAGCTACCGATAAGAGCAACCGATAAGAGTTTGAAGAGCTATCGATGGAAGATCCTACACAGAGTCAACCGTACTTGTCTACAAAGAAACGACTACCTATAATTAACTACGGAGTCAAATCCTATATCCTCGACACTATCCTATATCCTCGACACTGTTTGTTTATTACACTAATGGCTACATTTGTTACTTTTGATGCATTTAATGTTATTAAATGATTTCTGTTTCCATTTCAGGAAACCGTACCAAGTACGATTAAAAAAGGATAATCATTACTAACCAAGAACAACGTGTATGTATCAGTGAATAAATACAAGAGACTTGAAGAGATTGAGCACACAGGAACACACTTGCAATCAAGCTCAAAACGTTCCAAGAACAACTGGAGAACTTTCACTCGCAAGACTACTACTACCAGACTCCAGAACACAGAGCATAAATCGAGCAATCTATGCTAAAGAAGAACTACACATAACACTTAATTTTCTGAGCCGATAACCAAGCTGAACCTGGAATCACTGAAAGAAGAAACAATACTCTGTTTTTCAGTCAAATACCAGAGAAGGACTCAGAACCATTTCTGATAAAATCCAAAGGAGTCCAGAGCTGCACTGCAATCACCAGAGCCATTCTAAACTCTACATCTTGCTCTAAGTGATTTAGTATTTGCATTACGAGCAGTGTGTGTAGCCTGTTAATTATTACACACACACTGTCTCCTGAACCTTAACTGGAGGATTTGTAATTCCTCACTCACAATCTTTACATTCTTTATTTCCCACTATGGATAGTGGTAGAGGTCGAGTGTGACCTGGACAGCTTTGAGCTGTTGTTTGTTATCCCACGTATAACTATGGCAGAGGTCTCTTGACCTGAACAGTGTGATCACTGTTGTTAACCCAGATCCAGGGTGTGGATCACTTTATATAAATTTTGAGAGGACTAAGTCTCAGCTTGATACTGAACCTCTTGGTTAACTCTTGTGTTTTTAGTTAAAACCTATATCCATACTATATACATTTATTTCATATTCCGCTGCTATTACTTTGAAATATAATTTATTTTCAAAGCTACTTTGGTAGTTAAACTCGAAAGTGTTTATATTTATTATAAACCAGTAAGTTAGTTTCAAAGGTTAATTTAATCATAAGATTAAGTTAACTAAGAATTAATCAATCTTTGAGAAACTAATTGAACCTTTATAATCTGTATAAATTCACTACAGTTTAATTTGTTTTTTAAATTGGGGGATTTCAATAGAAATTGTTTTTAGCAGAAATTTTAATTGGAACTCAATTCACCCCCCTCTTGAGTGTCCACTCTGACCAACAAATGGGGATGCTCCCCATCCATTGGATCAAGTCCAGAAAAAATCCTAGCCATCCTTTATATTATGGTATTCTTCCTGCAACGTCGTCTTCTTCTCCGCGGTGTGCGCTACACCTGTAGCCTATCCTACTCCCACTTGTACCATTTTATCTTCACCCTTGGCAGCCATTAGCCCCTCATCTCTAGTGTCTTCCAAAAATACCATTCTACGGTCTTTTAAAACACCATAGAGGCCTTGGATCCTATGAAATTATCCTTAAAATATTCTTTAAAATATAGAGTAATATAGTTTATTTAAGAAACCCTTTTTCTCCCTAAGAACCCCTCGGTTCTTCCGCACTCAAACCACCAACGAGATTCTACTAGTTATCCTTGAGTTCTCCTCCCAGAATCAAAGTAATGGAATTTATTATTGTTTATTCTTATTATAGCAGGATATATGAAAATACATGTATACTGATGAATATATATATATTTGTCCCTATGGTTCAGTTATAACTTTCCCTTAAAATGACCCTATATTTTCTATTTTTGAGTTAAAGAGTTTTTAAGAACATAAAAGTGTATTTTACACATGAAAAACTTAATTAGGTACTTTATATATATATATGATATTCTTTTTATAAATGGTTTATGAATATATAAATGTATTTATGATCATATGGTTTTGGTTGGAAACCCCCAAATACCCGACCCTAGGTCCTTTGGATTTTGGGTTATGCATTCATATCAAACAAGAATGAATATTTTATTTCTGCATGGAATATATACATATGTATATATATACCTTATATATATCTGAATACACATATGTACAACCTTATGGTTTTACATAAACCCTCCTTATGTTCAGATTTATTATTTTCTAAAACATTGAGTTTCAATGTTAATGAAGGACTACAAAATGCAATGATTTATGTTTTATATAAAACATTTATAAACATTACTTACCTGATTATGTATGTTTTTGAAAATATATATATAAATATAATCATATGTTTTTAAAAGAACCTCCTTGAGGTTCAGTTTCCAGTCCTCTATACTTTATGTTTCAATGATGAGGTAGGATTTGGTTATATTTTCATGTATATATTCATATACTGTATATACAGTCTCATAAAATGTTATAGTTTGTGTGTCTCACCTCCTGGAATAGTTATAAAATCCTTCAACATTGAACTTCTATTATTTTTGGATGGTTTTTATTAATAAGTAAGTAACGACTCACTTTGGGGTAAGACCCATTAGGGTACTCGATTATACATGTGAGATTATCATGATTAAAAAATCATATATGCATATACATAAGTATTTAAAATTATTAAAGCATTTAAATTTTACTCTAGGGTTTTAAATTAAAGAACCAATGATAATTTTATGTCTTATGGGTGTTAATGGGTTTTTGGTATTGGTTGTGGTTGAGTCTCTTGAATCCTATTTTTGACATTTTGGTGTGTTATACAAAATCATTTTTGCAATAAATTTTTGAGCATCGGCAAGCTTTAAACCCTACATGAAATGTTTGGTTTACCTTTTAATTAATTATGCATCAGATAAAATTCCCAGATATCATTGATTAATATGGTTATAGAGTTTATCATTATATGTGATAGAATGTTTATTTCTTTTAATGTATTAGTTGTCATCAAATGTGCCAACAACTGCTTGTCATATTTACCATTCAATGACATAGTCAAGTAGTAAATGGACTTATTACTAAAATATAAATGCATTATTCACTTTATATATATTATGTAAATGCTAATGGATAAAATTTAACCATTATGGCCAATTAGATTAAACACTAAATTACTCAAGGTGGTATGGGGAACTTTGTGTAATGTGAAATATAGAAATAAGAAATATGTGGCACATGAAATGATAAGTAATATGTAATTTAATAAATCATAGTGTGATCTGCACTTTGATTTAGAGGGATAAGGAATGCATTGGACATAAAAAGTTTCGGGTGGGGCCTGCTATAGCCCCTCGTTGCATCGTTAGTTCTCCTAAGACAAACTACAGACATGGTACAAGGCCATGACAAAAATATTATATATGGTCTTGGCACAAGACCTTGATGGTATAGTTATGTTGTATCGCATTATGAATTCCATCATTATGAAAATAGTATTGATTGTTCATGTGGTTATTCTACTAGTAGAATACCCAAGATTTTGTTGTGTTATGGATATGAAATTTAATTAACCAAGAGAATATTAGACTAGTAGAATATTCTTGGATAAAGAGATTATGTTTATGAGAAAAAGAAAAAGAAAATGTTATGGAATAGTATTTATGCAGTACTCAGAGAGTATTTAGCCAGTGCATGCCTCTCAGTAGTAAGAATAATATTTAAGTTTTGATTTAAGTGAAACTCTGATCATGTAATACTCATAGTTATTAAATTGTGCACCTGCATATTCACATGTCATACTTTAAAAATTTAGAATGTCTTTCACTTATAATTCTGAATGATCAGACCTATAATCGAATCATGTTACCTTGTAATATTCTTTTTTCACATTTATATTACATAGACAATTGTTATGGTATATTCCATGTGTAACTACATTTTTATGAAAATTTTATATTGAAATATTTAAATGATGTTTTCAAAAATTATATTGGTTTATTAAGTTATGTTTTAAAACCCATTACCGGGTGTTTATATACTCACCCTATGTTTTTGTAATAACATTTTCCAGTGACACCTTTCAACCAAAGGAACTTGTCAGGAGTAGCTGTTTTCCTAGAACTTGATCCAAATTCGATCATCAATATGGGACATGATGTGTAATTTATTAGTGCATGTTTTTGGTGAAAAATATCACATCATGTTATAAAGGAACCGAATTTGGGAATTCTGGGGCCGGGTCCTCACATGAAAGAGCTCTAGGAGGAATCTAGATGATTTTGAGGTGAAGGGGTTTAACAGACCCACTACTTCTCCATGTGGTTTATTGGCCCATTTTGTGAAAAAGGAAGAGTTAACTCTTAGGCTATGGGTGGACTATCATAAACTGAACGAGTTGAATGTTAAAAACCGATATAATTTACAACAGATAGATGTATTGTTTGATCAACTTTGATGAGATCGAGTGTTCTAAGAGATTTATTTGAGTTAGGGATATCTGTAGGTACATGTTTGATCTACATAAATACCACATAAATCCTTTCATAGTAGGTATGGGATATATGCGTATCTAGTTATGTCGTTCTGTCTCACAAATTCACTAGATATTTTCATGGCACTAATGAACCAGGAGTTCCATCCCTTTTTGAATTATTTTGCTGTGGTTTCTATAGATGATATCTTAGTATATTATCATAATCGACATGACCAATCCAATCATCTTGAGATCACGTTGAATACAATGAGATAGCATCAGTTATATGTTATTATGACAAAGTTCCACTTTTGGATTGATCAAATTCACTTCTTTGCTCATATCATCTCAGAGACAGAATTTTATGTAGACCTGGAGAAGGTGAGAGTGATAGTTTTCTAGGAACATCACAAGGATTTTTTTGACATACATATATTCATGGGGATATATAGTTACTATTGGTGTTTTATATAAAACTTTTCACTCTTAGAAGCACCATTGACATGATTGACTAAAAAGAGTGTGATGTTCATGTTTTCAAAATTTTGTGAGGAAACCATTTAGGAGGTGAATGGAAGGTTGACATTAGCACATGTTCTGATACTACCAGAGCAAGGAAAGTGTTGAAAAAAGTACTGTGATTCTTCAGGTAATGGGATAGGGAAGTGATTATGTAGGGGAATCGAGTTGTGGTGTATGAGTCTCTGTAGTTGAGACCACATAAGAGGAATTACCCTATGCAAGATATCGATTTAGCTATTCTTGGACACAAGTTGAACTGTTAGACACTCTATTTACTAGGGAGACAGTTATTGGTGTACAAAAACCACAAAATGATCATGTATATCTTTACGCATTGATATTTTAATCGAAGGAAACCGGGGTGTGTAGAGTTCCTATTTTAATTTTATTTTGAGCTTGCCTACACACCTAGTAAAAGTAATGAAGTGGATGATGGTTTGGGAAGTTGGACTTAGATACAGGAAGTAAAATAGGATATTAGTGAGTGGAATCTCAGGGCATTTTTCTTTGATATGCATCTGGAGCTGCATGACAGACAGTGACAAACTTATCTTTCATCGTCAGGTGTGAGCTCTTCCCTACTGGAAAAAGTTTGGATGAGGTAGCTATTTGATTTAGAAGGCCTAGTTCTACGATAGAATGTGGCAGGTGAGGACTCTTATACTAGTTTGAAAATAGGTGATGATGAGATCCTATGTATCTATGTGTGTGTTTTGTTTTTAGTGGATATACGCGGGGATCTAAGGCGAGACTTTCATGCTTCATCTTGGGTAGTGAAAACAGATGTCACCAATATGTATCGTTGAATATGTGGTTAGTATTGGTGGCCGAGTATGAAGAGAGTGGAAACTATTTTTGTTTTGAGGTATTCTAATTGTCAGCAGGTGAAGGCGGAACATCAGCGATGAGCATGGATTTTATTTCGATTACGTATTCTGGAGTGGAAATGGGATGATGTCGCGATGGTTTTCGTGGCTGGTTGCTGAGGTCACCTTGAGGTAATGATGTTGTGTGGGTTATTATTGATAGGTTTATGAAGGTCCCTCATTTCATTCTAATAAAGGATACCTTCTGTGTTGATGATATTGAAAGGTTGTATATCTGAGAGGTGGTATAACTAAATGGGGTCTAACACACTATCATTTTGGAAAGGGACACACACTTTATTTCTCATTTCTTGAATAGTTTTCAGAGGGCACTGGGTACACATGTTCTTTTGAGGACAACATTCCACCCTCATACTGATGGAAAATTAGAGAATACATTATAGGTTCTAGATGACTTTCTACAAGAATTCGTCCTAGAGTTTGGGTGCTCATGGTAGAGGAATATTCCCCTAGTTGAGTTCGCCTACAATAATAGTTATCAGAAGAATATACATATGGAACTATATGAGGTTTTATATTGTAGGTCATTCCATTATCCCATATGATCATTAGAGGTAGGAGAGGAAGCGTTATTGGGGATACATCTTGTGTAGGGGACTTTTGAGTAAGTCCAATTGATTCAAAAGAAGATGGCTACAACACTCTCTAATCAAAAATCTTACACTGATCACTGCCAAGACCTCTAGAGTTCGAGATTATGGATCAGGTTTTTATGCATGTTTCACCGAGGATGGGACATAGGTGGATTAGGAGACTCGGTAAACATTCCCCATGACATGCTGGGTTATTTTATATTTTGGAGAGAGCTAGTTCGATTGCATATTAGTTGCAGTTACCTCAGAGGTACCAATCCATGTATGAAATTTTACACATATCTCAGCTACACTGATATCACTCAAACCCATATAATTTTTTTTTCAGCCTACGGAGATTGAGATTTATTTTTATGAATCCTTATAGAAGCCATCTATATGTATCATTTATAGGAGCACAAAGTTTCTCCCAGGACGGTAAGTTCCTCTAATACGGGTACTATTATAGCAAAACTATTTACAAGATGAGACATCAGAGCAAGAGGATGATATACGTTCTTAGTGGCTAAAGTTATTCAATAACTAATCTTGACTACCCATCGGAGAGAAATTCTAGGAAGAATTTCTATAAGGGGGAAATATTTCAAAAACTAGATGTTCGTATGAGGCACACATTCCTTTTTTTCTGTTTAAATTATTATATATAGCCTTATGTGAATGCTAATATAAATCAATGATTTTTTGGAGGAGTTCAAAGATTTTTCAAAGCTCGGAACTTGGGGTTTGGAGGTTTTTACCCTGGTGCATAGTTTCCACATGGCTTGGAAAATAGTGTGAGTGAAACAAGCGATGCTGGGAAGAGGGGTAGGAGGGTCTGCACGATTAAGGAAACTGTGTGGTAGGGGGCAGAACACCGTGTGAATTTTAGATGAAATTGATGCCTTTTAACATAAGGTTTTCACATGGTTATCACACAGTTAATCAGACCGTGCAGAGTAACCATGCAATGTGCCCTTGGAGATAGTGAGCTGCACATGATTTCTGCCTAGTTTGGGAAACCATGGGGGTAAACTGTGTGAACCTGTTGTGTGAGTTTTTTTTAATGTCAATTAAATTGAAATTTATTTTAAAAAAAACATTTTTGGGTTTCTTTTTCAATGCACTAACCCCTCCATAAGAGGTACCCCTTGGTGACTAATGTAGGATTTGAGCCATATCATTCATCTGAACTCCATTTCAATCATGGATTTTCTCATCAGATTCATATTGGTACGGCCTATGTTTCTTTTTATCCATATTAAATTATTATGAATGTAGACATTGTCATTTTATTTTAGGCTCATATTCCCTAATATCTTATTGTTCATTTTTTCTTTAGATATCTCCTAAACTAGGATGAATTGGGACTCAATACTAGATGATATGTCTTTTACTAATACGAGGTAGGTGGTCCATACTTTCTTTGGGATCTTCGAGTTCTTCTTGGTTATTTTCCCTTTTCTACACCCATCAAAATTTCCATTGTAGCCCTGTTTTTGAGTGAGAAACTTGTTGTAGGCCCATGCGGTCCTACTAAGAATGCATGCAGGTTCTGTTTAGGTGCGTTTACAATCATTCATTATTTTGAGGTCACACATGAGGTGCGCCTTAAGGAACTAATCTGTTTATTACTTTTTAAAACACCAATGTGGTGTGTACTTGTGATTTCCTTATTATGTGAATCTCGTTGATGCCTTAATGGTTTTTAATAGCATGATTAAGAGAAGTACTAACTCCTTTATAAGTGACATCTAGTGATATTATATCTATTTTTATAGATTGGATTAAATAAAATGGTCAATATGAGTGGGTATACCAATATGAAATGATTAATGGCTTGTAAAATGGATAAATTAAAGGGTGGGACTATATGCTATGTAATTGATTAATATAATGCATGAGAGGGTATAATCATTACTTGAGTATTTTAATGTGAATAGTTATACTCACGTGGGTTTAATTATTTAAATTTAATGCTAGAGTGAATGGTTCAATTGATGCCACAGAATTCTATCCCTGGGTCTAGAATGCGGCAGTGGATAGCTTGGGTTAAATTTCCTATTAGGTCTTGATTCCAAGGGAAGCCTTGAGCCTTTCTACCCCGAGGATCTATCTTTCTTGGACTCTCTTAGGAAATGTCGGTACACATGCTCCTAGGATTCCAACCAATGCCTTGACTGGGTTTCCACTAGGATGCGCATGGGAGTTGATATGGATTACATGGTTGAGATCCTTGGATTTGGTCCTTTATGGTCTAGATTTGTTTCATGGATGCCCTGGTACATGAAACCATAGATCCAGCCCTTGTGGTCTATCCTCACTATATAACGTGTCTATGTAATTCTAAAATTCTTTATACAGAATGTCCTTGGGTTACTTAACATCGATGGATGTATGACATGTCCTGGGACATGTTTACATGTTTATAGATACCTTGTAAGGAGCTAACTCTATTACAAGTATCCTTGATGGTTAATTAGTTTTACATACCATAATAGACTTATTCCATGGGAATGCACATTTTATTTATTGTTTCCTTACGCTTACTAAAACTTTTAGAATTTTTGTTAGAACTATGTAGACCATTGGTGGTTGTCTATTGGGATGTTTCTCTGACACATTTTTTGGGCCTCTGTGGGGACCCAAACATATTATATGGTTCTAAGTGATGATAGGGGAACGTTCTATGGTAGAGGTTGTTGATTGTGGATTCAGAGAAGCGTAGCATATAACCAAGATGAGGCTTGAAATGCTACTAGGATACCTTTTTGGGTCTTTTTTACTTTTTGGGATATCTGTACTATATTACATTGACATGTACATGATTTTCTTTCTTTATAGATACATATATTATATGCATCATTTTCTATATGAGACATTCATAGTTATTAATATGTAATCATCTCTCATCTAATTTTAGTTGACTACTATTTATCTTGATATAGCTATTTATTATGTTTACTTCCACTGTGATACTCTGGTAATGAGGGAATAGTCTCCCCACAAACTCATCTAGGCCCTTGCTTCTAGTCAGCAGCCTCCAGTATTTGGGAAGATTCGCTTGAGGCCTTGTGACCCACTGGGCTTGGGGCACCATTTTAGGTGGTATACGGGTCTGGGATGTTACAATAATATTTACAAGAATCACATTCCCACAAACTTCAACAGGAGTGGAATCATAGACTTGAGATGAAATCAACCTACCCTTAGGGGTTTGCACTAAAAATTCCACATCTATTTGTTTTGGTGGAATCTTAAAACCATAATCAAATATACTATATATTCTAATCATGGAATTCCAACTGCCACTTGTTGAAACCCTGTTCTTCTTTTTCATTTCATACAGACGTGTCGCTCCTCCATAACTCCATGTCGTGGAACCCCGTGGTATCTATATATTTCTACTCCTCCCTATCTCAATCCCACTGATATTATCGCGGGTGTTAACCTAGAGTACCCTCAAACGCCTACCTCTATCATCTTACCTTTCCTGGTCTACCAATCGTCTGTATCACTCTGTCTCCGACCTCATTCTTCTCCTGGTTTCTATTATAGTCTCTACATTTTTCCTTTTCTAGATCGTAGTCGATATTTATCTCTTCACGACCTAGGGTTCCCGCAAACTCCCCACACCAACATCATCCTCTTACCGACTTTCTTTTAGTATGTCGTGCTCTCACTTCATCTTCATCATTCTCCCAGTTTCAACATACCTCTCCATTGCTTTCAGTATCTCACTCATATTTCCATTTATAATTTCTATAACTCATGAATACCTTTATACTGAACTGCGCTATGTAGGAATATTCCTCCCCAAGCCTCCTTCCCTTACTTCCAATAACAGTAAATCCCTTTATAGCTACTTCAAGCCACAAACAATACTTCCCTTCCACCCCCTAGAGCTTGTAATTTTAGGTAGGTATTCAAGGGATTCTCATGTTTGAAATTTCAACCTAAGTCACCTCCCCATCTCTACATGCTTCTTGCATCTCATATTCCCTCCCGCATCATCTTCCCACTTCAGGTATGAACATAAATGCATACTGGAAATCCTAAATCCTTACAATTTCATTTCTGGTATCATTTCATTTTTGTAATAGTTTGAGTTCATTTACTGTTGTATGAATTTTCTTTTACCCTTTTAATAAAATAAACTTCTAATATTGTTTTTTTGTACGATTTTCCTAGAATCTTATTTTGAATTCATTACAGTTTATCTTGTTGATATCCAACTATAGATTTTGTTGTCTTATTTTTCATGTTATGATAGAAAATATTAAAAAAAATATGTTTTCTGATTTTGTAGGTATGAGAATAATTACCTATTCAAATTTCATTGTCTTATTTTTGGTATCATTTCACTACATGGGTTTAGAATTACATTTCCCCCAGGTAATTCCCTCCTGCATCATCTTCACACTGCATGTATGTGATTACGTACCTATTAATGAACCTAAATCCTTTATTCTTCATTACTCATGTCATTTAACATCAATAATACTTAGGGTTCAGATTCTGTTGTCTTCCTTTTCATGTTATGTTTGATAATAATAATAATCTTTTTTTGATTTTACAGGTATGAGATTAATTTCCAATACAACTTTTATTGTCTGATTTTTTACATCATTTCACTTCATGGGTTTGGAATTTTGTTTTCCAGTATGTTATTCCCTCTTGAAACATCTTTTCAATTATGGTATAATATTACATACCTATTCATGAACCTAAATCCGAGATTCTGCATTACTAATGTCATTTCACTTCTATTATACTTAGGGTTTAAATTTTGTTGCATGTTTTTTCTTGTTATGTTTGAAAATAATAACAAATTTTGTTGTATGATTTTACTTGTATACGATTAATTACCAATTCAACACAACACTATTTCATATAACTATGATTTTCATTATGGATCATTTGATTCAGATGATGATTCAATGATTTCTAGTTTTTACTATTCCATTACTATGTCTAACTTATCTCTGAGTATTGTTTCTCACTAATATATTCTACTCAATACCAGGAGTAACATATTTCGTTTACACTGCATAATATTGTATAACACAGGTATGCTAACCTTATTTTAATCAATACATAGATTACATCATTTAATTATTCAAGATAACATGTATTAGTCATTATGAATGTTATAAACCTGCGTAGTTATATACATTTAAACATCTTTTTATAGGGCTATGTGTACAATGATCATTCAAAAAATTATCCATTTATAGTTGCACTGTGTTTATTCATTGCTATTAAATATATTATCCAGCTTGAATTGTATTTTTTTTAATATGGTGGTTTATATTTATGTGTCATTTGGATTGTATTTTTTAATATATTTTTCCATGGACATCTTCAAGAATCAACATTGTATATTTAGTGGATGCTCTAATCTATTCGGATTTTCTCCAACATTTTCTAGGAACCTGTATTGAAACTGACCACTTGATGGGTTATTTGTTGACCCCATGGATAATGGATGTCAGAATTATTCCTAATTAATTATTATAATTGGGATTTAATGGAAATATGGGGTTACTGCTGTTTGTTTCTAAGCTTTATTATTTTATTCAAATATACGACTCTTCATTTTCACAATAAATTTACTTATCTTGAACCCTTAGTTTTGTAGGATTTTGTGTGATACAAAACAATATTTAATAGGATCTATACTAGTATTACATTCACAGGAGGGTGTGACTTATTTCACCAACCCATCACTATCATTGTCCTTGAGCACTTAACCCATAATAGAGACTGCAAGAGCCTCATCGGGGATACATTGAGTACCAAATATTTCAAGTTCTGAACTAGCATAGAAGTATATATCCTGACTACCAGGGGGCGGGAAATCCCACTCCCCTTTGTGATGTTGTGAATCTAGTCATTTTTCTTAGTAGGGGTTAGGGAAACATAACATGAAATAATAAGATTGGTATGAGCCTTAATAGGGTCGGATTGGGTATTAATCTCTTCACCATTTGAGTGATGCTCATCTTTTTTAAGATCAGAGAGTTGTATACCATCATTAATCTTCACAAACATGTTAACCCCATTTCAGTTTTCCTTGTGGTCTCCATATGAGAATTCCTTAAATCCAAATATAACTAAATAATTAACATTAAAGTGTATGAATGACATGAGCGATGAGTCCAATGAATGGTTCCTTAACATCTCCTTGATCCATTCCTCCCAACAGATGTGAGTTCTTGATCTGTTATCCATGTAAATGAACATTAATATATTTATTTTTTTAGATTGTGAAACATGATATTATGACAGTCATTCTTCATTTGGATCATGTTTTTCATTGATGTATGATAATGTGTCTTGAGACACTGAAATATTCTCTTAATTGTGTACAGTTATATTCAGATTAAAAAATTTCTCATATAAAGATAATCATATTCATCCGGTGATTTTCAAATTATTGGTTCAACAGATATTCCATGGAAGAACACATGAGCTTTTTACAAGAGATTCAATTCATTTCATATGTTTAAACCTTTCAATTTTAACCAACTCGTTATCTTTCCCTTCTATAAGGTGTTCCACTTTTCACTGTAAATTATTCTTACCATATCACTTGAATACTTAGTTCCCTATAATATGAATTTCTATTAATTCATATAAATATTTATTTCTCTTTAATTTCATATATTTATTTACTATGTCAAGATTTTTGTATCATTATTCTTAGTATCTCAGGTGAATACTCAGTTCTCCATAATCTTCATTTCTATTGATTTATAAAAATATTTATTCCTTTGTAATTTCATATTCTTATTAACTCTATCAAGATTTCTATATCAATTATCTCTATTGTGGTTTATAGGGGTTATTTATATATATATATTTATCTTTCATGTCATATTGATTTATTTATAATCATTATATTCATCATTGAGTTGTATTTATCTTTGGCATGGGGTAACCGTGTCAAGCTAATCAGTTTTGTTGTTCTAGGTATTAAAAAGCTGTCTTATTTTTTCAATGAATTCATCATTTCTAGTTTTATTTTGTATTAACTATAGAAACTAGACACATTATTTTTTCCTTCTGTCATATATATCATTTATCTTTTCCTCCTTCACCTTCTAACACTTCAATTTTGTATTATTTTTCTCATGTTCTCTTTATATCAAGATATATTTTTATCTAAATTTTCTGGCCAGCATCAAATCCATGTTAATCCCAAATTAAATATTTTGATTGTAGAAAAAAATCTAATATAGAATGTATATTATTTCATATCTTGATGGTTGAGAATTATATTTTAGTGATCAGGAAATAATTTCATCATGGGGATGAGAGAGGATAAACTCACACTCTACACCTTTTTATGTATGACTTGGTTCATTCACATTTTTTATTAAAAGGAATGCTATTATTTCAATGAATTTCTTCTTATATTTATCTTCCATTACAGGATTCCATGGAATGACAAGGAGAATATTTTTATTGACAAGTTTACTGGTTTATTTGTAGGTTTTCCAACTCTATGTGTTTATGTATAATGTTAACTAATATGTATGTGTTGAAATTTTTTAACATTTTTCCTGCATCTAATCAGATTCAATGCCCATGATATTCATGGTTTTATCTGAGATTATGATTCTTGAAGCTTTTGTGTTCGAGAAAAAACATCGGAAGAAGAGGAGATTGAAGAGTTTGTTAATTTTGAGCATTATTGGAGTTTAATTACACATTTTCATAGAGTATTTTGGTAATTATAAAATTTAAGCATGTGTTGATTTTTTTTAGAAGATTTATTTATTTTTTATCTCCATTTTCAGTATCCTACCCAGGAAAATTAGTTCTTGTCAAAGACTATATTTTGGCCAACTTTTTTTCAAGGGACTGAGGCAAATAAACCTTACATTCTATGATATTTCTATTAATAGTTATTTATGAGTTAGGTTTTGAACATGTGAGTCAAGAGATGGATACTAAAATCTACTCTTTATTCACATAAAATAGGTTTAGTTGCTCCCTCCCTCCATAGGTTAGTAAATTATCACTTTGAAAATAGTACATGTTCACTTTAGAAACAATACTATTTAAAAGTGAACAAGAATTGATTATAGAATTAGCATACTAACCTAAAAAATTTGTATACTAACCTACTGAGATAACTAATCATGCACTATTTCAATCAAATGAACACTTCAAATTAGAGAAGTAAACATGTATATGTTCACTCCAAAAATTGTACAATTTATAAGTGAACATGAACTGATTACGGAATAAGTATACTAACCTACAAAATCAGTATACTACCTACTAGGATAAGTGAACATTTACTGTTAATATAAAATTAACAACCTCTCATTGATAGAAACTATAATGTTTATAAGTGAGAATTAACTAATTAAAGAATCAGTGTAGTAACCTATAGAATCAATATACTAATCTACTAAGATAAGTAAACATGTATTGTTTCTATCAAATTTACACTTTATGTTCAAATCATAGAATCATTATAAGAGAGTTTCACATACGTTATGAAAATATGAGATAACATATCACCGACGTTCAGTGATGTTGTTATTTTATATGAATGACTATGGTTATAAATAAGAGATTCTTATTACATTTAAGTGTGGGGTCATATAATTTGATGACAATTTTGGTTTTTTTATGTACATTCCATTTGTGTCATGATCTATTATCTACTATTTATTCTCCTCAGAAACATCATTACTCGGTGGTAAATGTACCACAATTCACATCTCAGGTGTCTCTGAATACAGATTGTTCGTCACTATGAATAGTTTGAAATTTTCAGTTTTCCATGATTTTTCCAATTTCTATAAACCCTAACCACCAATGTTTTGTGTTTTTCCTTATCATGGTATCCTCCACACCATTAAAAATTTTATCCCCTCATACAGTGCATGTACTCATCTTTCACAGTACTCACCTTTACCAAAGATTTCATCATTCCTGAGCTTCTCAACAATGACTCTTTCTCACCCTTAAAGGACTAATTATTTTTTTTAATTTAGATTTGATTGTTTGTAAAAATTATTGAAAACATATTGTAGTTTATCAAAAAATAAAGAATAATTAATATTGAAGGAAACTATTTTTATACTGCAAACTGTATGCATACATACCGTTCCTCTAATAGCATGTAATCCATGAATTCTATAACAGAATTGTTATAACATATATCTATTACATTATATGCCTTTTACAGTATTATCTGCTATCCATTCATCCTTATATTTATTTATCTACATTTTTCATAAATCACGTACCAATTTTCATTTATAGTTTCATGCACTTTATATATGGGAATTTTAAATGATTTATTATTTTTTCGTAACATTTAATAATTCTTTATTGAATAGAAGATGTAGATTTACAAAATATCATCCTATGTTAAAAATATTCCATATCATAGTCTAGGATTCATTTTAATTTCAATTAATATTACTGAAATTGATAATGTATTCCTTGACTTCTTATGTTATCCAGACAGTCCTTTACATCTATGATTTAGATATCTTTAAACTTTTCATCTCCTACCATTTTAATGATGTCAAAAATATCTGCAAATCAAAATTACTCTTTCTAGGAAGATAGGTTATGTCATAATTTAATTAAGATAATAACTAAAACACTGTTATAGGTTAGTTTTTACTCATTTCTCATTTCATTACATTATTTACGAAATAAATTCAAGACTATATTTTTGTTTTTATAATATAATGCTATATATTTTCTCCCATTCATGCCTTTATAAATCAATTATTCAGTACTAATTTAAGATTTTTTGAAACATTAGTTTCATATATGAGCATGGGATAATTTTTTGATTTATGAATCAGTACAGAGTAATCTAGGAAATTTATAACTAAACATGGGAGATGAAACTAACAATATTGTCTTTGGGATTTGAATCAGTATAATGTTGCCTTTATAGGTGATCATTGGATAATTTTCTCCCATGCATGCCTTTTTAAACTAAAAATGATTCCTTTGTAAATCAATTACACTATCTCATAACTGAGCATGGGAGATGAATTAATATATATTGATATAAATATTTTCTCTGATGCATGCATTTATTAATTACTCTGTACTCATATCATAGTTTGGGATTCATTTTATGTAATATTTTAATTACTATTTTCCGATTTAGGAATTTTATCCCATGCATTCCATTCTACCATTCATGCCTTTGTAATTAAATTCTTTTGAAAAATCTATGTGTGGAGGATAGAGATGATGAATCCTCATAAGACAAAAAATAAAGAACAAGAAGCTGGGGAAACTAAAAAAGGAACTGATTCACACAACAAAAAAAGAACTGATGCACAAAAGGATTTCTAGAAGCCTGCCCTCATCTTGGATTTGATGCATTGTTTTTTAGAAAGTCAGGTTGGGTCTATCCTGTTGGTTTTGGTTGAATGTCCAAAGGTTTTTATTTGAAATAGTCTGATCTCGTGATGTTAAAGGTGTTGGGTGGTATGTTACATTATTGTGTAGTGTCTCTGGAAAAAAATATTAATTATTCTTCCATTAATTTTTCTTTTGCCTATAATTTTTTGACATGAGATGGTGGTCTGAGGTGCATTTTAAGGATTAATCTCTCTAGTGGATTTATGAAATGATTTTTTCCTACCTCATTCCATATTTTTCCACATCCATCTTGAATAGTTTCAATCCATTTTTATCACAAATAGCCCACTATATACAATTTATTTCCAACTCAATCATTTTCCGACATCTCATTTTTATTATTACAACCAATATATTATCTCTAATTTATCTTTCAATTTTTTATTTCAAGGTATGCATTATTGATATTTTGATTTTTGAAGTTAATAATGAATTCAAATTTCCGTCCTCAAAATTTAAAAATTCATATACTTTTAATCTATCCTTTTTCATTTTCAAAAATTAAAATGGAGTCTCCATATTCTATGGACACCTATTCCATTTTCATACACCATTTGGTGTCTCCATATTTTATGAACTCATGTCAAACTTCTAATTTCCCTTTTCCTCCTCTCCATTCTGATGCTTCTGTTTTACATTATATTTATGGTGTTCTATTTACATTCAGTTATATTTGCACCTATTTTTTTGGAAAGTATCAAATCCTAGTTAATCACAAATTAACTTCAATTGAATTATTGGAAAAAAATCTACTAGATCATGCATTTTTTTTCTGGTCCACATGGTTACCATTCTTTTTTAATGATCAGGAACCAATTTCTTCAGGGGTTGGAGAGGATAAAATCAAAGTACATAGCTTTTTCAGTATGATTTGGTTCCTACTGATGATCAAGTATATAATTTCATTCAATCATCATCTTTATAAATCGACCATAAGGTTTTAACCATTTTTTCCTTCATTGTGAATTTTAGGATAAGTTATAGAGTTTTATATTTTATCCTCTTCTTATAGGAACCTATATTGGGTGATGACAATAATACATTCTTGACTGGTATTTCCGATTTTTCTCGGAGTCATTAATGTTATAATCTTATCAGGGTTGTTGTACCTATGATATGTTTCTATGTTTGGAAGGCTCAGATATAAATCTTATTTGATGACTAGTATATGATATTTTTGGGAATTCATCCTCATATTTTTAGTTGTTCAAACATACTCATTTATCCTATAATGACGATGTATCCTAATTTTAGAGCAGTTTATCAATTTTTGATTGAAATATTTATTTTATGTGGCTTGATTTGGGTACTTACATACCACCACCATGTTAATAAAGAAAGACTTCTTTCATACCACCTCATGGTATGAAATTAAAATCACAACAACATGTTCTATCATAAACTATATTACTGGAACAAGAACATATGATATTTTATTTTTTATTGGAAAGTTGATAAGTTATTATTTTTCATTTCTAAAAATCATGTTATTGATATGTATAAAACATATAGTCATTATAATGTGTCTTGTTTTCTCTTCAATCTTTATCATGCATTAATCAAGGGAATGTTTCCTCTCATTTCAGAACCATGCTTCATAAGCAATGATGATGGAAATGAAATAGTAATGAATTATTTGTATTATGGAAAAAAGTTTACAATACTATATGTGTTTATATATTCTATATATAGTTATTATTTTTTCAACTTCGACTTTTTATAGAATTTTGATATTAATTCTCATGCTACATCAAGATTCAATCTATCTTCAACAATTTTTTTATTCATTTTTATGTTTTCTGGTCTATGAAAGTGGTTGAAAAATCTATGTTGAAGCCACTTATCATGGGTGAATGACTCCACTCAGGGAATAGAAATCTTTTGGCCCATATTCTTACTAGGGAAAGGTCTCTATTCTACCAAGATTTAAAAAAAACCTTGGACTCTTGAAATTTAGTAAAGGGGAAAATAAATTAAATTTGTCTTCATCTATTTGTTTTGAATCAATTTCATGTTTTTGTGTATTATGAAGTGGTTGTTGACTCTCTATCTTTATTTATTTATTTTATTCAATAGAATCTTCCATTTCATCTTTGCCCCTAATACTTACTTCCCTCATTCCATATTGTTCCATATATATGATGAATAGTTTCACTATGTTTTCCTTTTTCCCGAACAACCCACTCATTCAATTTATTATTATTTCATTTATTATCACATTTCTCATTTTTATTATTACAACCACTCTATTATTTTTTATTTATCTTTCACTTTTTATTTCTGTGCTGACAATACAGTTATTATGATCGAAATTGAAAATGAATTCAAATATTTTTCCGCAAAATATAGAATTTCATATACTTTTACTCTATCATGTTTATTTGTCAAATATTTTAATGGTGTCTTCATATTCTAGGCACTCCTATTCCATTATCATACACCATTACATTCTAATTAAAATTTATTCAATATTTTTATTTCTTATAAACTTTTATAAATACTAATATGTTATTAAATGAAAAACGAGTAATCAAATATGCATTGCAATAGCATGGGTCAGTACAAGTTATTTATATGTGAAAGAGTCGGTAGATCTAGAATCAAATATGACATTATAATTCTATAGTGGTTTCAAGTGTACCTTTCATAACATAGTTAACAAACCCCTCTTTAAAAATAGTGATTCCATGAGTTTTCACCTTGTCCCTTAGTTTGAGAGGTTGTTGACATTTATCATCACCACTAGCCTTTGGGTTTGAGTAGTGGTTATCAAAATTCATATTCTCCTTACACTTGTTGCATTGGATTGCAGGATGTGAATTTTGTGCATGTTTTTACCCTTTCAAAACATGAGATAACATCTTACCATTAATTATATAATCAAATGACCAATGAACTTCCCTTACACACTTAAAACATTTATTAGATCCCTTAAAGGAAATTTTTTCCAAGCTTCTTCCCACACTTAGTGCATAAAGGGAAGCTCATCTTATTCTCTCTATATTTTTTTTCTTTAAACTCCATCTTCCCCTTCTAATCAAAACCGAGAGATTGATATGTGAATCCAACCTCTATTTCAAAAATTTATTTCACAATACACAATCTGTTTGTTTCTAATAAGGTGTTTTATGGCCAATTCCCTCCTAAGACCTGGATTTTGGCCACTGAAGACCCTATCAAATTTAACTTCAGGTTTTATGATAATTCTTGAAGTATACCTTGAATGTCTTGTGAAATTATCCTTGTAGGTACCAACAGATTTACCATCCCTTTTATTCAACTCATGGAACTCTTTATCGATCTTGGTATAAAGAATCTGAGTAAGGTACATATTAACAAATAAGTTCTTGAACTCATCCCAATCCATGGATTCAATTTCATCTTGCTTCCTCATATTCTTGATTAGATTCCACCACTATTATACTTATCATTATAATTGATAGACATCCCGGATGATTTTATGATGATCATAACACTGGAGAACACGGATTATATTTTCAGTAGTACTGATCCATTGTTCAGCAACAAGTGGATCAGAAGACCCTCTAAAAGAAGTTGTACATCGCCTCATTAAATACTCAATACATTGTTGTTCTTTATTTTTCTCATCTAGAAGTCCACCATGATTCATAGATTAATAAATCTGTGTGAGAATAATAATGATTTTTTTCAATCCATATCTCATAGAATTTGGTTTCTCAGGTGGAAAATCATTTCATTGTCCATCCCAATCACCATTAACACAGTTCCTTCGGGTTCCACCCATTGACTATAATCAAAATCATAGAATAAGAAATAATTTTTATAATGAGTAACCACATAATAATGAAAAGTCCCTTATAGAATTTCTATGTTCTTAAATATCCCTTAATATACAAAAACTTAGTTTCATCCTAGGTTATTCATCGAAAACATATTTTTAAATTATTAGTGATGGGTTCTGATAATTTTTTGAATTACCAATGCATGTACCCCACGATTGTAAACCTAGGCATGCATCAAGGACCATTTTTTTATACCTGATTACCACTAGTCAGGCCCAAAAATTCTTTTCATAGTTGTTACCCCTAGGTACATTTATATTTTAGAGCCACATCTACTCATATTATCCATAAAGTGTTGTATTTGTAGGAAACTAATCACTCTATCATTTACCAAAATTCCAAGACATTTTCTTATGATTTTTTTATCCTTATACTTATCTCTACACATGTCCTTAGGTTTATCACAAATGTTTTCTCATCCTATATTATAAAGGTTAACTATACATTTTTTTGATACCAACTATAGATACCATCACATTTTATACATTAACATTACATAACATTTTCGAAAAACGTAAAACATTATACAAACATATGCTGAAATAACGTACTAGTCTATTGACCCTAGAAATATCGAAACACAAACACTGATACATAAGGGAGCTATATTATCTCCCACTAGTTTCTTATTAACTAACACCCATATTTGAAACATAAAAAATAATATATATCATCATAATCTGGTTAAGGAAAAAGAAAAAAGGGTAAGATCAAATTCTCTGTAAGGGTAAATAATGGGGATATATAAGCCTAATCATGAGCATAAGTCTCTAGGAACATGATAAGGAAAATGGAAGATCATACCCAAAAAATCATATATCATATACATGAATCATGGAATAAAGGATCGTAGTTCATAAGACATGAATCATAAAGAAATAAAGAACATAATCCCTGAAAGCTTAAAATAGGAATAAAATAAGCAATTGCGGCTGATAGAAAAGTATATAATAAGATTTCTATAGTAGCCTAGGAATCACTACCTAGAAAATATTGGTTTTATAGGTTGACTCTCCATACCATCTTTTTAGTCATGGTTCACCTCCATGGTCATCTTAGTAGCATGAGTTCACTCCTCATACCATCTTGGTAGTCATGGTTCACTCCCATTTCCATATTAGAAATCAAGGTTCATTCCCAATATCATCTATGTAAATCTCAGGAGTTATAAATTTTTACCCAATGCATTGAAGGGAGATATTGGACCCAACCATCTCATATTGAAATCAGTCATACATGTGAAAAAAGATCATAAATAATCAAATCATAACCCATAAAATGAAATGGGTATTATAAACATGTAAGCATGTCAGAACCTGTGGAAATAGATAGGTTTCATAATAATTTCATCATTAAAATAACCCATAAAAGTAAGCGAGTTTCAAAAGCATATAACCCATGATAGAGAAATAGGTTTCATCAACATAATTCCATCAAAACACAATCCATTCAGAGAAATGCTGTGAATGGAAACATTGAATAATTTTTACATAAGTATTGAGTAAGAAATTTTTTTTATCTTATATGTGAAATAATTTTGAAAGATCCTTTAAAAACATTTCTTGAGAAAAATATCCTTTCTTCATTAAAAATAATTTTTAAAAAATAAAACATTTTCGAAATACTTTTTATTTGAAAATAGATTTGAAAAATTATAAAGGAAGAATTGGAAATAAAAAAAGTTTTTAACATAATTTTTCCTTGAAAATGGGATTCAAAGATCTTTGGATATCATTATTGGAATTTTTTCTGAAAACATTGTTTTTGAATACAATAGATTTCTGAGTAAAGATAGAGACGTTCAGATTTTACATAATAGAGCTATATTAAGTACCCAAGAGTGGAAAAATGGTATTAATAAATGGATATATCGTTAATAAATATAGGATAAAAACCCTTATGAGTGTTATTTATATATGGATCATGATATTTTATCATATAAAGCATAAACATAAACAACCTTGAAAATCAATTAAATTTTCTCAACAAACTATTATAACTTGGTAACTTGGGATCATACTCTCTATTAGAAAAAGATTACATAAAACATAAAATATCATGAAATAAAATAAATTTATGTTATAAAAATTATAATGGAAGTATAAAAACCATGAAATATAATTTTGGTGCTTAAAAAGTAGGAGTCTCAAGGATGGAAAATTGAGACAAAACTATTTTACTGATATGATAAATTTTGAAAATTAAACCCCATGAAAGAAAGATCCAAAAAACGATATTCTATTACACCTTAATTTATGTATAACATAAATTGAATACAATCATGGTTATTACATACACCACACAAAAAGAATGAGTGGAGAACATAGTATGTATCACATAGAAATAAAAAGTGGGATGAAATTCCCATACCAGGTGTCATGACCATCATCATACTTGTCAATCCATCTACATAATAATGTTTAATTTACTATAAAACTTTTACAGAGCCATATTTCCATATATATTGTTTTATTACGACCTTATATTTCCCTTTTTTTAATAATCCTATGTTAAGATTTAACTTGGGGTAATATTTTCTTTATTCTTTGCATGTGTTTTAATTTTTTATATTTATGGTATTTATAATTTATATCACGATTTACAGAATTTAAACCATGATATAAATATAATTTATATACAATATATGTTTATTATAATAATTTATATAATATATATGTATGCAAAATAATACACCATTCATAGAGACAGTAGGCCGTAAGTACACATGAATGCTATTTCCGTTTAATTATCGTATTGAAAGAAAAAAAAGTAAAAGACACATCTGAATAAATTTGTATATATATATCATTATTAAAATAAATTTATGATATAATATATATATTATATATTCCCTAAAACCATCCTTAATACAATCAATGTAGTGTATGAACGAATCATATCTCACTGAGGGTGTGGTAGTCCACACTTCCTCACACGAAATTATCTTATTAACACAAAATGGAAGGTAAAAATATATTTCATGTAAAAATGAATAAAAAATAATAAATATAATGTAACATATAAAAATAAACTTTCCATCATAATATCAACCATGACTGGTGGTATGGAAAATTAAACAATCATCATTTAGTGATGCGATAGTTCGTTGTACACATAAACAATATGTTCATTATCCATTATATGGTGGTTTGTGTAAGTGTTGGTTGAAATCATTAAATAAAAAAACCTAGTATATTTATTATACTGGTATTTTTATACAATCATGTGAAAAAATAAGGTGGATTAGGTGGCGAAAGAAAATAAAATAAAGGACTTGAGAGAAGACGTTGCCTCTTAATTGGGTAACTCATTTTTGTTTGTGCTCTAAGGATTCCATGGATTTCCTTCTACCCAAGGGAAATATTGTTTGAGGAATGGTTGATTTATGAGAATAATATAGGGAATATCATGGATGAACATTAGAGGTTTAAGAGTTTTGAGAAAGTGGGAGAGGTGGTGTCCTTTTATAGGGAAGGAAAGGAACTCACATGGAATTTATGAAAAAAAGTCAGTTGTACACATGTTATTACCTAACCAAAGACCTAAAAACCTACCTAAATCAATAATCGAAGTTTTATGGACAATTAATGTCTTTTACATGGGTTTTTTCAAGAGGATAGGTCATTTGGGCCCTTATGATTACGGTTTAGTCATGAATTAAGCTTAATTTGAACTTGTTCACTTGATTAATTTTAATCACTTTTACTAATCAATTTTGTCAAAAATCAACGTGATTTTAATTAGAATAAAAATATTACAATAATTAAATTGGTTTATTTATATTTTTTTTCTAAATTAAGTACATAGTAGTAGAAAATTAAGATTAATGATAATCCTTCAGAAGGGACAAAATTATGGATCTTTAAAGTAGAAATAAGTTCAAAAGTTTATTATTTTTTTATATTTGACTTCAAAGAGAAATTGATTATAATGACCTAAATTGTATCAACATATATATATATATATATATATATATAAAATTTATTTTTGTTTCCCTTAACAAAATTTAAAAAATAATTTATCATTAATAATTACTAAAACGAAAAGGCAGCTTCTAACCTAAAAGAATTATTTTTCACTATTCACTAAAAATGATGTTTGTTATAAAAATACCAAAAATTCACCCAAAACTAATTTAGAAATTTCAAATTCAAAAATGAATTTTATTTTATCAAATTAAATTTCTAAATTTATTTAAAATTAATTTTATTATTTTTTATAGAAGGATATTAAAAACAGTTCATTCTGGAAAACAACATTTTTAAACATATAACGACTTTACCCAAAATCATATCTTTCCTTATAAATATGATTTATTTATTTAAAAATATTACTTTTTTAAAAATTGGTTATTAATACTCATATTACTTATTATAATGGCTATGTTATAATTATCTTGTTTAAATAATTAAATCTATAAAATGATTTTTTGTAGAAACATTTTTATTACGTGTATCATATGCCAAGTCAATGTACCGTGTAATGTATGAAAAGTCCATGTACCATGTTAAAAAAATCAAGTATTTACTATGTGATAGAAATTTTCGAATTAGTGAATTTCAAATAATAAATTAATATTTACTTTATTTAAAAATGGTCCATAAAAACATAGTGTCCTACACACATTAGAATATTCACATAATTACGAATTCTAATTTGAAAGTGATTTCATAAATATTAGGAAAAATCGAAAATTTTTTGGTTCCCAAAAGTATAAATAGAAAATAAATATTTTCATATCATATGGTTTTATTTATAAATATAGTATTATAGTTCATTTTTATATGAATAGTTATAAGAAAATAATCAAGGATAAGCTCTATGAATAAAGTCTTTATACATAATCATTGAATATTTTATATTATTCCATCTCAATGAAGTATAATAATGCATTATCAAATAATAAAAAAATAAAATAAAAATAAAATGCATTTCAAATATCTTTTATAGTAGTCACAGGGAAGAGGGGGACAAGTGGATAAAATCGAAATGGATATGAAGGGTTGAGAGTCCCCTTACCATAGAACCCATTCTAGTTTAATCAAATTTTTATTCCTGTATAAGAATCTTATTTTTATTAAAAAATTAAAAATGATGTATATTACATTCATTTATGTTATTCATGATCGTTTAGTTCTATTAGAATTAATTTATTAACTTTAAATAAAGGAAAAATTATGTGGTGATATGTTTGTTTAAATTATTATATTTTCCCCATATAAATATATGGTTCTCCATTATTATTCATAATCATTTATTAAATTACAACCATAATATTACAATACATTAATATATATATATATAGTATATAATCTACACTAACCGTCTACGAGGTTAGTGATCAGAAAATCATTGTCAATACCCTCATCAAGGGTTAAATCAAGTACTAACTGAGAATTCCCATGATATTTGGGAGAGAGAGAAATTATACATCTTTAAAATAACTATAATTACCCTTATATATTTCATAATTAATAATTAGATGTTTTATTATGATAGATATTTTAATAAGAAAAGGAGGTTATTATAATAAAGAATAATAATATGAAAATAAATGAAATTGGGGAGAATGTTTTGTTTTCCTTATAGTTGAACCATGTTAATTGGTTAATTTAATAGATTATTTGTATTTGGTTGAGACCAAAACTTTAATAATGATTCTGGAGAACAAATAAAATAGATATTTTGGTAGGTCATAGGCCAAGGTATGGATATTATATGTTTTTTTCAAAGGAGAAATGATGGGGTAATTATTCTTGAAGGGGATAACTATTTTTTGTTAGAATATTGAATATAATTTAATTCCAACACCATTAATTGTAATACTAGACTTATTTGAGACTATAAAATTTATTTCATTAAAAAAATTCCATTTTATGACTTCCAAAACATTTGAATACTAAATTTATTTTCTTATAAAAAATAATAAAAGAATAAAGGAACAATATACTTTTAGTGGAATAATTTATATTTTTTGAATTAGAAATTATTTTTTATATTTAGAATTTTTGATAATTTTTTCAAAATGAGTAATTTAAATACCTGTCTTTTCATTCATTCACAATTTATTTTTTTCTTTCATGTTTCCTATATCAATTACAAAATTCTACTTATATTCCTAGTTTTTTTTATTTACATTTTTTGATAGGTTTGATATTTTTAGGTGAACATGGATTGATGGATTTTTCATTTATAATTAGGTTTTTAATTTGTTCTTATTGTATAATTATAGAATTTTTAATTTTTTGTCGTATATTTATTCTCCATATTTAGTTATTTATACCGAAGAAATAATTTTTTTTGGTTTCTATTACATTGTATATATGTTTTTTATTATATCATATTACTAAATATAAGAGGAATATATTTTCTTCGAAGGATAATTTAATTTTAAAATATTTGGGAGATTAAAAATATATTAATGAAATAATTCTTGTATCTTTTTCATAATTATGCCACCATGAGACCTGAATTACCCTACTTTTCCTAGAATTAGACTATAAATCCACTCCTATTACATTACTTTGTAGATGGTTCTCTATTCTCTAGGATGATCAAACCATTAATGGATATGAAATTCTTCAATGGTCCACAATGTAGTTTAGCCACAACACAGACTAAAAATGGAACTCTAGACTACATATGAGTTTGACTATTCCACCAAATTTCATTGGTTCCCCAATCTGAAAACCAGTCTGACCATTCCATGGAAAATATATGAATTATCCCAGGATGGTGTGTTGTCTTCATGATAGTTTGACAATCAGAAGAAACAAAATGGATATGCTATAATAGATCAATATCTGTGATGACCCAATCATCATGAGTAACTTCTAATGGAATATCACAACCTAATACCACCATCTAGAATTTGATCATCCATTAGGGGATAATTATTTCTCCACCAACACACTACACTAAATCATAGTAATTATAAAACATCTAAACCATAATAGAATAAACAACCCATACCAATTCGTCAACTGGTGTCTTACACATACCAAATATATAGTTAACACTAATAAGTATTTTTTTATACGCATCCAAACCTATATCACCCTGGATTATTCATATTATAAATCGGATCATATATCTAAAATTATCACCTAATAATTAAAAATAATGATGTTTGAAACAAGAAATGTTTACTCCATATTATATGGCATGCTAAGTTGAATCAATTAGCTCTCTCAGCTCAGACATGGTGAACTATCCCCCCCTGATTCATAGTAACTCACTCAAATTACAATATTTATTATTAATTAAGAAATATCACTCAATGGTTATGAAGAAAAAGATACCTTTCTCATAATACCAAAATATACAAGGATCATACATTTGAATCGCCACCAAGTAGACTCATCTCCCTACCATCTGGTTGAAAACTCCCTAATGACCATTAACCTAAAAATGATTCCTCTCTAATAAAAATATCTCAATTTCCATAATTTATCTCTCATTGAGATAACATATGGTTCATAGACATTAGTCACCCAATTCGTTGTAGTGATAGTGAGGAAAATCATCATGAATCTAAACTCATTTCATTTATATAAAAGGACATAGTCATATAAACCTCTACATCCTCCCATGGATTATGAAATTGAAACCCAACTGGCAACCTAAATATCCCATAAAGGTACATTTAAAATATCTTAGGATATATCCAGTTATTTATAGAAATCTTTAAGTGGAACCAATCTAAAAACCCCTTCTTATGTTATTTACTAAAAATACTCAACCATATTTGACTTTTCAAAATCAACATGATGATTTATTATTTGTTTTAATATTATAAAAACAACAATGGTTGTAGAAATATGTTATATCCACTATACCAAAAACCTTTAAGGAAAACATATCAATTAACTACAAATGAAGTGGATTTCACTTGCGAGAACATTTTAACTACCCCACCATGATACTATCACCCATAAAGGGAACCAATCACTAAAACCATCAATGAGTTCATCCAAACCAATTGTTACACCTATTATTTGATATATAAAAAACCTAAATTCTCAAACCAATATTTTCACTCTAATATCATTTTCTATGGTTAATGAACCACTTTTAAACAACTATAAAAACAACTGATAATGAAAACCTATCACTAGACTACTATTAAAGTTGTTTATACTTGGGAGACCCTTCTAGCTACCTTATAAGTGGAATTACATGTATTATATTATTCTAAATCATTCCATTATACCATTTTAGGAATATTTTAAAAAATATGTCTTACCATGTAAACATGATAATAAAAATAAGTCCAAACCATTTTCCCTAGGGATCTTCTCAAGGAGGAGAAATTTAATATGTAAAATCCTCTTTCATTTTATTTTAATTCCTTTTCAATTTAATTTAATTTATTATTTTATACTCTTCATACCTTAAAAAAGTTGAATGAAAACTTTATTATCTTATATATACGATAATTTTATCATGTTAATATAATAATTAATCTTCTTTTCTCTTCCCCTCACCTTCTGTACTAAAAATGAAAACATCGTCTATAGTGTGTTAATTTATCACATTCAAGGGAGATAAAGTTTTCAATTTCATTTACATCCATAAAGAATGGTCATAAAACATTTTTATAGTAAAAAAAGATGATTATATATGTATTACATCGTATTTAATGTTCTTTTACCATTATATATAAATAATATTAATTAATAAAAATACAAGTTTGTGATGATAAAAAAACTGCCAAAACAATCTAAACGATTATCACTAACGTCTTATGTAATGATTTCACCCCACCCAAAAAAACCAAATGAATTATATAAAAATTTAATATTATTTATATTCATTAATAACATATAATTTCCATTCTGGACAATTATTCTTGTTTTACATGATTGTCCATATAGGTATATAAGTAAACCAATCATGAAAACCATGGAAACGAACACTCTAGAATGAAAAGATTGTATCTTATAACACAAAAAAAGACCACAAATGAACTTAATAAAAAAATTGTAAATAAAATAAATTCATAAAATTATCATAATTAATTAATTAATGAATCTAATTTTATTATCCACAACACTATGATTAATTGCAGAAAACTTTTAGACATAAGGTAAGGGATTCTCTCAGAACCCCCATTTTTCCTTTTACTGAAACATTTCTCCATTTAACCCAATGTAACTATCCATTATTTTTATATAATAATTACAAATTATTTCTATATGTTGGGAAATCCTTTATCAAAATCATTAAATCCTTATTCTATGGGGAAATACATGTTTTAAAAAGGCACTCTTCTCAACTCTTCCTGATAAGAAAGCCTGATTAAAGGGAAATTCTCAAATCTTACCCATTTTCATGTACTATCCATAAACTTTTTAAGGAACCATTATTTTTATGAAATAAATAATTTTATCATGAAAATATATTTTGAATCAATAATAGTTTTTGGAAAATAATTATTCCTTTTTCATTTTAAGGAATCTTGAAATTTTCCCTTAAACCACAAAAAATGATTTATTTTTAATGTTTCTTAAACACTCTTTTTATATGTTTTCATTTTGCTTTCATGTTTTAGTTAAATATATATAATACTCTAATTAAGTAGACTTTATGATCCTTGGATGTATTTGATGGCTAATTAATGTCAAAATCATGTTATATTATACATAAAAGGCTATGGTCTCTATAACCAAAACACATCAACCATGTACCCATGGATATTTACATTTTTATACATAAATAAAAAATATATATATAATGTAACATAGAACCCCACATGGTCCCCAATGGAATCCACATACACTTATATATGGACCCATATATTTATCATTCAAATGAACTATATAATTTCTACAAATTATCTCATATCTTATAAAATCATCCTTAGATAAATCTATTATGTTCAAGATCCAAAATTGAATCTCAAAATAAAAAATACCTGTTGTTATAGTTCCTTCAGTGTCTATTTCATCTAATATGAAAACACATATTTTAATACAAATTAAATTAGTATTTCTTACATAAAGAAAAACATAATAGAACCCAAAAATATCATGAGGCCGGATGTGTTTGGGTAATTAGGTGTATAACGTAATACCGTGTAATAAGAAAAAAAACATTTCTAAAAACTCTTTTAACATGCTCTTAATAAGAATCAATTCTTTTCTAAAACTACATGGGATAACCTAGGGACCGAAATAATAAATGGTTGAGCTATAAAGCCCAGAAAGGTAATAATAAAAGCATGGAATAAGTTAAATCAATTAATGTGAGCCAATAGGCATATCAATGTAAAATAAGTGGTGTGAGAATAATAAAATTTAAAATTAAATCATGATATAAGGTGATATTATACTAGGAACATGGGAATTTGGAAACAATATAAAACATGAAATCATAAGAATAAGTCAAGGATAATCATTAATACATCATGAAAAAATGATCTTTGGATGACCTCCAATGCACCGTACATGGATTACAATGAGATAAAAACATTACTTAATGTATAGGAGGTTTATTTAATTCTTGTTCCACCCATCACATTCAGATTATATACATTCATAAGTGTGATATATAGATAATTCATCAGAGGATCAATTTTGATCCAATTTAATCCCACAATTATGGAGTGTGGGTTACATAAGTAGAAGTCACAAATAAATTAAGTGTAGGAATATCTAGTTGAATAACATATAGTGGAAATAGGGATAACAATTCAAAACATTAATGTATTGCATGTAAAAATAGATGGATAATTTTGATAGAAAAATATGGGTACATAAAGATTCAAGGAATGGTTTAATAAGGGATAAATGGGTCTATCATCACTTGTAGGTCATAAGAAAATTAAGATGGATGTGTAAAAAAATATACCAATGTGAACAATTGGGAATCAAAAGGCATAATATAAAGAAGGTTCTTTAATAAAGTGAAGGATATGAACCCATACCTTGAGACAATAATTATTAATGAATTATAGGAGCTTATTAAGAGAATGTGTTCACTTTAGGAGGGATTTAGTGTTGGATGTTCAGTGTAACTTCGTGCTCCATGGTGTTTTAGTGAAGAATAATGGGAGATCAGGTTAGTATTTATTGAAAATAGGAGAGAATTATATTTTAATTTCTAAACAAACATTTACGACTCTATAATAAATTAATCTATAGAAAGACCATCCCATGGTTCCATCTAATGGCCTCCACTATATATGAATTGTTTTAATTATTTCATAAGTCTAATAATAGAACTCAGTAAAACAATACCCTCAGAGTGGTGGAAGTGGTTCATGTTTATAATTAATTAATTCTAAAACCTTAATAAAAATATAGATTTTACAGGATTTATTATAGGCTCATAAATCAAACAAATAAGTTAAAATAAAATTATTTTAAATAGGAACATAATTTTTTTCATAGATAATCTTTAAAATATTTATTTTATCACTTTTGGGATTTTAAAATATCATAAAAAATAGTCTTTAATTTTAATAAAAATATTCAAATTTCTCATAAAATTATTAAAAATTCACTTTTAGATATTTTTTATATTTTTATTTCAAAATTAATATTTATTTTATCAATTTAATTTTTGAAAATTTTATTATTTACACTTTCAAATCAAATTACTAATTTATCAAAACATATTGTTTTTTTTAAATAACTATTTTCTAACACTTATAAAAATTACATTTGACATCATGAATTTATACTAAAATTTATTTTTAATAATTTTTTTTATTAAAATATACTTTATTTCAAAAAATTGTTAACTTCAACACATTTTTTTCTTGACTAAAAGAATATATTTCCCAAAACTAAATTTTTTATTTCATTGTATAAAAATAAAATTTATATCATTATTACTGTTTAATCATAATAAATAAATGAAATATTAATAAAATAATTATTTTATTAAAAATATTAAAAAAAATTCATAATTTTATGGTCTCGATAGGTATCCCTTTACTACATTTATAGTTAATTTATGTCCAAGGCCTGCTATTGTGATATTTTCCTAGGTATGTTCAATAAACATGGTTTAGTCCATAATCCTGATGATTTTTAAGTTCTTATATACATTTTTTGCATCAGGATTCAGTTGTTGAATCTCATCATTGTCTTGGTCAAGGGAAAGGCCCGGTGATTCTATATCCATTATAAGCATCGATAAATGTGGATAACAGGGTAAGATCCTAATGGTCGAATCCATCACTTTCCCCTTGTCAAAATGACATTATCATAACCCTTAATTTTATAATCTTAAAAATCACATTATAATGGAAATATTATCAATGATTATGCTGCTTAATAATGTTTTAAATTTTACAAACCTTTTAGTTTTCCAAAATAACCAAATTAGTGATGTGTTTTCTATAAATTCATTTCTCAATATTCGATTTACTCATTAAAAAAGGATTTCATTAAAAAATTTCCTAGAATTTATTATAATCCCCCCAATATGTAATTAAGTAGGTCATTATAACCGAACCACCATATATATTATCATCCCCAAGAAGTATCCATGAAATGTAACAGATTCAACTCACTCACTCTAATCAAATACTATATCGCATTCATAGTTTCATACCAGATATCATCCTACTTTCCACACACCCAATATAGATAGATACATATTTATTTAATGTCTCGCACAATGATCCTTAATACCCACCCATAATCACTTAAATGATGATTCCAATAAAATTTCACCATACTAAACCAATCCTATATAAATAGCATTTTTTGGTTCTCTGTTGCACTTATTTTATAGAAAACTTCTATGGACTTCACAATATGTTAAAAATTCATCATTAAAAAACATGGTGTACTATACCATGTGAAATCATGTAAATGGTTAATTTTTAATTCCTAACCTCCAGGGATGATAGTGATAGATTACATGTGACCTTTACGATCTCTATGCTACCCCCAATCATGATGTATCCATCCAAACCTAATTCAAGACTTATGGATTGATTAGTAGTGAACCTGATGGTCTCAAAAACTAATAAGAACATCATTATACTATATAAACATTCTATAACATCCTCTAACTCAATATTCACACCATTTAATTTGTTAATTTTTTAATCTATTAGTTATTGACCTACTAACATTTCTCATTAGATGATACCATTATAAAACATTTCTTAAATTTTATGAGTCATTTATTTAACATAATCTAAATCCATTATAATGGAACTAATTAATACCCAATTAGTATTTCTTTATTAACAAATAATAACATTCCTACATGTATCCCAAATCTAAAGTGAAATATTATCCCTAATAGTTTATGTCTTCCAAGAACATCATTATTGGGGTTTATAAACATTCTCCCAAAATCATCCTCAAACAATTAATGGTGTTCATCCCATAATATGAATACATTATTTTTAAATGTTGATCACTGAACGTCTTATATACCATGTAAATAAAACCATAAAAACTATCAGGACACACTCATTTCATTCTAAAATAATATCCTGCATCTCATACAATGTTCAAAAGACATCACAGTGGTATATTCTACTACTACATTATATTTCATTATTTACCACCAGAATACACAATTAATGATTGGTTAACCTAAAATAATCAAAATCTATTGGTGTCACACAATCATCGCATCTGAAACTAATGTGGACTCCAAATCATCTTTTTTTATGTCCAAAAACATTCATGAAGGACCCATATCATCATGACCATGGATAAGTTCCTCTATTTTCATCAAAAAATATCAAACAACTTCACCCATTGAAATTCCACAATGTTTACAAATTTACGCATGACATTTTATAATAATTAAAATATCAAATTCCAGGAATATTACCCTCTTAATTTAATTGGTTATGATGTGATTCTACCATGAATATTTCATCTCCCAAACCCTAAGAATAATCCATTGTCGTGTCAAACCAGAGTCCCATGACATAGATCTAATATTTTTGGGAACCACTATTTCAATATCTCAATCCTAATAAAAAATATCTTTCTTTGCCCAAAAACTTATAATATTACTGTACAACCTATCAAACATCCATGATTAATGTACCTTATATACTATAAAGTCATCACATATAATAATCATACCCATCCACACACTCTAATTAAATAACTTTAACATGAATATGAATTCCCAAACTCAAACTCCCACAACCAGAGTCTATTGATAAAATAATTCATTAAATGGTTTTATAGCATAATATTTTTATCTAATTTCTTATATATAAGTAGTTATGCACTGTTATTCTAACAACTTGTACAATGAAACTCATTAAATCATGATTCTTAAACCATCAATACTCGTATCACCAACCTAATCAACTAACCATTTATTCAAAACACGTCAATTGAATTTTTGAAAAAGAAGTCATGATGAATTGATTTCAAAATTCCTATGTAAATACAAATGTAAAGACTAAATATACTAGCACACATTACTAATATATTATCCTAACATTCTATATTTCAACTCATTATAACCATGGATTGTATAAGTTTATGTTATTTTGTTAATTTGATGTGATTATGTATTGCAACTATAAATACAATTTATATATCTAATTTATTAAAATTTAGAGTTGGGTGGTATCATGTTTACTAAAAACGTTAGTTAATTTTATTATATGCCATAAAATTTAGACTTTTGAATTGAAAATTATTCCAAAGCTTGCATACTCTAGAGGTCAGTTGAATTTTTTTTTGTATGATTAGTTAAGTATTTACATAATTTTCCAGCATGGAAGGTTGTAACATATAAAGTAATAAATTTATTTTAAAGTTTAGTTAAATAAATTATTTATTGATATTATAGGAATGATCATTAGAGACCCGCATATATGCAATTTATTTTCAAACATTAGTCGGTTGAATATTTTTGATTTTTTCAACAGGGTCATTTAGAAATCAATGCAATGTCATTTGATTTTTAGTGTTTGTTTAGTTTTAGTTCAATCCATTTGATAATTTTATCACTTTGATTTCCATTTTAAGTCTTTATTATCTTAAGAATTCATGAATTGAGTAATTCAATATGATATAAAAATAAGAAATAAATGTGAATAATTTATTGGAAGACGAGTAAAATCCTTTGAAACAAAGCGTTTGTCTTCATTGGGGATCAAAAATGATAAAAGTAAGAGTGTTAGACATTGGATAAGAATATTAATTTTGTGTAAGTCTTCATAACATGGAAAATATAAGATTTATGGAGGAATGAAAAAATTTTCTGATATGTTCCACATTATAAGCTAAAGGTACACATGGTAAAAAACAAGTAATTCCATGCACAAGAAGATCTCGATTGATTTTAAAATATATATTTTATAGGATTTAAAAGGATAATAATGGAAAAGTCTCATGTTTTATTTAAAAAATTTTATTCATGTTTTAAATTATTCATAAGATAAATATTAAAATAGAAACATCTTCCAGATTTGATGAAGGGGTAACAACTCAAAAATTGTGGAAGTCATTATGTGGATGTATTGACAGATCTTTGTGGAGGTATTCATGAAGGTTTTAAGGAAGGTATACCTAGTGATGATCAATATGAATATTATAAATGTTCAATGATATTCAATATTTATTAATGAGTAGGATTAGTATAATAGAAAAGTCAATAAGCTATTCTAGAATTTAGAGATGGTCATAGGAGAACTATGGACACTTTCATTAAAGATCTTATTTCTAAAAGAAATATGATAATCAATAGGATAATCATGAATAAACCCTCAATGTTTTGGTATTTATTTCTCTAAATTATTGAAATCTACCCACATTTTGTAAATAATTTTTATTTAAAAATCTTGAACTATGAAATATAACATATGAAGATTCATTGTGACTAATGTCACTAGAGAATCATTCTCAAAGCCTTATAATAACCCTAGTTAAGAGTGTGAAATCCATTCCAAAAAAATCTTTTATGTGTACAAATTTTAATATTCCTTTGATAAATACATAGTAATTATATGATGATGGAAATCAAGGGGGAAAACTAGTAGACATGGGGTTCAGACATGGGTTGAATCATCAGATCTTTCAAGGTGCATAAACTCGGATATAAACAAGAGTCAAAACAATAATATGAGGTAAATGGAATTATTCCATCACTAAAAATCTCAAATAAAAATCCCTTATTATCCTGAAATTCACTTGGAGTCATCTATCCCAAATAATAACATTGTGTATGTCCTAAAATCCACTATAAATCATTCACTCTCTGATTTGATCATTCCCAATCCTAGAAGTTTCATCAAGAAAGCAATGTTTCACATGAATTATAAAATTAGTATTCTATTGGGGAGATGATTAATATTTTCAGATACTCCATTTTATTTTGATTTATGAATCTGAATTGGAAGAAGATATGGAAATTTAGTGACCTTAACAATATAATTGTATTGATTTGGGGCTTTGAAGACTAGATCTTGACCACCATGGGGTGGTGGATTTTCCTCATTGTCATCCCAAGTGTTGATATCACGAGGAAGGAATGCTGAATTTGATCTATTTTGTTGACTCCTAGAATCCTTAGGATCCTAGAGTCAGACCAAAATTATGATCCAAATACTATTTAGAATACCCATATGTATGTATGGATTCATATTGTTCTGCTCAAATGGATGTATTAGCACCCTCTAATCCATTGGGATATTGTATCCGTCATTGGAAACCCAAAAAAAGTGGATTAAAAAGCCTCGAGGTTTGGGTACTTCACTAGAGTATTGGTCAATGTTGATATGGATTCCACATTGGTTGATGAGGTGGAACGAAAAAATAGGGATAAAAGTATCATTGTAGGGATCCTAAATGGGTGGACGATTATGTTTTGAAAGCAGTGAAACTCTTTTGGATATCTCATAGATGAGTGAAACATATCATCAGTATATTACCTATGTAATGAAAAGGGGTATTATTATTCAATTTGTAGAAGTTTCATTAAATAGTGAAAGGGGAAGGTTCACCCCCACCACTTCTAGTGTAATTAAAATCCCCCATATATTATTAGAAAATTCTAGGATGCTGAGGTGATTGTGGGTTCCTCTCAAACACTAAAGGCTCTTTGATTCAATGTCCTAGAGAAAATAAAATAACCCTTTATTATTTTAAAATGGTCCTAGACAATGATCTAGTGGCTCTTATTGGAATTGTGGAGGTGTAATATGTGGTCAGAAATGAACAAATTAAATTTCCAAGTATCCTATATTTTGAAGATGAGTTTTAGGGAACCTGTAATATGAATGAACGTGAGCCTATGGCTACTCTCAATATAACCATATGAGTTAATAATGATCTAATTACTATGAATTCTCCCCTAATAACCATATAACCTATAAAAAATAAGCTTTAGGGATCTTATATTTTTAAAAAATGATAGACATTATCTATAATAACTCTATTCATATATGTTACTGATGATATATCTTTTGTAGTACCCCGCAAAATTGGAATCATTTTTGATGAAGAATCATTAGATTTCAAAAAATATAAGTACCAAGATTTTTATAATTCACATGATTCTAACCAAATTTTATATATGAATGAATAATCATCTAATTGGTTTGTAATATACCCCCATGATGGGCATGAATCATGTTGAGAACACATAGGATGTGCAAATAATGAAAATTCAAGAATATGCTAGCACTGGAGAAAGATTCCACATTGAGAACCTGATATCTAACTAAGAGAGGGAGGACCCATTCATACATGTAAACTCATGTACATTTACAAAGAGAAGACATTATGATGAAAAATATTTGGTAATTTAAAATTTTCTTGATAAATTAACACCCATATGTGGGAGGCTTTAGACTGATGATAATCAGGTCCTTCACTCCAATGATTATAAAACTTATGCAAATAAAACTCTTAATATTTTTTATTACTATATGAGGACTGGAAAATTAAATTGAAAATTATAAGGGAAGGGAATGGGAAAAAATTGATATGACATAGGAGGAGGCTCCTAAATCGGTATGTAGGATAGACCTCAGAAAAATTAATATCTTATATTGGAATTTTCTAGGGATTGGGAACTCTCTCAATTTAACAACAGTAAGAAAAATAAATTTGAGAAAAATATTATTTCTAATTGGAATTTTTTGACAATAAATGATGTTATATTATCAGAATGAAATTAAATTAAAATCCCACTAAAATTAATATGTCTCATAAAATTTCCATGATAGTGATGTGGTGAATGTATTGGTGTTCAATAATGATAATATTTGTCTTCAATATTATAATAAATCTCATCAATCTATCTTAGTCACTATGGTCTTAAAGAATACTGAACTCTATATGATATTTATTATGCCTCCAACTAATACAGAATAATACGAGTCCTAGAAATGATCATAGAATATATGTCTCAATGATCGGTTATTTTGGGTGACTTTAACATCGTCCTAAGTCCAGAAGATAAATATAGAAATCACTTTAGTAGGTTGAAAGTTTATGAATATTATTCCTACATTGATATATTTAGAATGGTTTAAGTACCCATTGTTGGTGATTATTTTACATGGAGTAGACACACCATAAATGGGAAGGAATAAAGAAAATAGATATAAGATTTTCCCAGTATGATGATAACAATGTTGTTATCAAGGTCTCTGGAATTAATCTTCCCAAAATCTAGTTTGATCTAAATATTCTAGTAAAGGTTAGTTATCATCCCTTTCTTGTTAAACCATTCATGGATTCTTATGCTTGTATGAAGGGATGTCTCCTAAAAGCATGGAAAATAGATCCCTTGGGTATCCCTCTCCAGATCTTATAACCAAGATAGAAAAATAATGATGATGGTAATGGAATTGTGTAATCCCTCTCCAAAATCGAGTATTTCATTAAAGCTACTCAAAAATACATATTACACTACCAAAAAAGAAATCAAAAACTATATTTTCCTTCCAAGGATGAGATTCTAAACATTTCAAAAAAATGATGAATTCATTTTTTCTCATGGAGAATCTAGCATAGATTTAAAAAAATAACAGAAGGATATAAGAGGGAGATAGAAAATAAAAAATATCCCACTTAAACATAGAGAAAAAAAGCATAGGAGAGGGTTAAATTCATTAAATATTAATGGGTTCTGGTTCCCCTTATAAAATTAGAACCCCGATACTTTTTATAGCTATGTTGAAGACCTATACTCGGATGATAGGGATGATAAAAACCACAAAATCATTAATAAAATAACCCCCAATATTTAAGATTATCAAAATAGTTGGAATGATAACTCCCCCAATGATAAGTAAGTTAAAGTATACCTATTATTCTTAGACATTAGTAATGTGTAGAACCTGATGGAATTAACAACAAATTAATTATGTTTTATTGGGACATTGTTCATGATAAGGTCACCAATGATGTGATTGAGTTATTAAACAATGATTCCAAGCCCAACTATGTCAACTACAACATCATTTCCCAAATCATGATGAAGGAAAATTCTATGGATATTAGGGACTTAGGAATAATTAAAATTTAAAACATTATTCCAAAAGTCATGCAAAAAATATTTTCTTGGAGGAAGGGAGATATTTGTAGGTTCCACATAAATTGAATTTAACATTGGGTTTTCTATGGAAGGAACATCATAAATTTCCTTTTTTCTACCATATAATGTGTAAACATATTGAACAAGAGGTGTAATATAAGTGACTTTCCTTCAAAATGGACATTTCCATGGCCTCTAATATGATAAAATATAGATTTATTCATTCGATTCTTAGAAAGAATAGATTTTCCAATACCTTCATCAATTTAGTCAAAATAATTCTATAATGTTATAGATATTTATCCCTAATATAATGTACCCTCTATGTCTCATTAAATTATCCATAGTGTTTATTCAAGGGGACAACCATTCTAGAATTCTATTTGATGTGGTCATTGATTATATGAGCCTATGTCAAAATGATATTGTATATCCTAAACTCTATAAGAAAATAATGGATGGAAGAGGGTTCATCACCCCTTCAAACAGTTTATTTTGGTAAAAACATCCCCATTTAGAAGGATTATAGATAACCATACCTTATATCAAATTATTTTTTTGACACGATAAAAAAGTGGATGAACACATTCTTAGTCTGAAAAAATAATTTGAGTTCTTTGGGAATGATGTACCTGTCTCCAAGAGAGAAAACGTTTCATAAAACATAGAGTGAAGAATTGATCCCTAACATTTATTTGTATTTGTGTTCCCCTATTTTAGGGTAAATTGAAAAGGTTTTATCCGGAAAACATACACTCTATTATTTAAAGAGGTTGAAAATTGATATCCTTGAAGGATATAATATAATATGTAAGTAACATTCAATAGGAGGTTGAACATTGATATCCTTGAAGGCATGATGAATTGTATCAATAATGATTTTTGTAATAAACTACTCAATGGTACGCTAATTAAAACCAATACGTTATCCATTGGTGACTAATGGACAAATAAAAGGTCATTATTTTGACAACTGTGTTCCCACCACACACATGGGGATCATTACATTTCATAGGGAGGTTATCACTGCCTCCAAAATCAAAACAGTTCCAATAAAAAAGATTTTTCATTATATTATAATTTTCATATTATTTAGTGTTACGAAACCACTTATTATGATGTTCATTATATGTATCCCTCTTGTCTGATATGAGATAAATGTTAATGTGTAAGGAGAAGACTTTTGTAAACCAAGACCATCAGAATGTGGTGGTGTATTGTAAACCCATCAGGGATTTTTTTAAATGAATCTTTTATCATTTAAGTGAAATGAATGTACCATTGAAGCAGATTTGTGAGTGATGTTCCATGATGTTATGTCTATTTTACACCATGGTACAATGTTCTCTTTGGTATAATTTTACTCAACATTGGTAATATAATTTATACAGTGTGATAAAAAGAATAATCCACGGAGAATGTTTCCATCCTAGATTGAATGCATCCAAATCTCTAACTAACGTAGCCTAAATATAAAACACACATACTTAGAACCCAATTAGGTTTTTTATTCCCAATAAAAGTGAGTAATTCCATAGCCAACCTCGCGATGTTCTTCTATGATCCCTAATTTCAGTTCAATTTTCTTTGAGGTGGATTTTTATTATCATTTGGATAATCACCTTTGTAAACCAAGCATATAATGACAATTTATCTTATTTTAATAATACTTTATTGGGATAGGATTTCTCATCTATCAAAACATTTGGTTCTTGGATTATCTTTACAGGGTGAACTATGAAAAATATATGTGTCCAATATTATCTTTTCTAATAAATATCAATATATGTGTGCATGGAATATTTATTTGTTAACACAAAACTTATTAACATTGTAAAGTTATTGTAGATGTGAAAATGAAAGGAATACCTCAGTTTACCCCTCCCCTATTTTGGTATGTCAAACTATGATTCCTAAAAGTGGTATCAGAGCATATAATTTATGTTGATTAATTTTAGAATTCATCTAATAATTAAGGAATTAAATATTTTTTATTAGAAGCTTCCATATTTCAAAAAAGAGGATGAGATATCCTCATAGGTAAATTTTTGTAGGATTTTTCAACATAAAAAATGATGGTTCATAGGTCAGTAATGACTTGGGATTATATATATCCATCGGACCCAAAAAACAACTTGATAAAGATGAAAAGTAAAACAATGCATTGGTCAGTGATTTATTAGACTAGATATGTATGCAGGTGATGGGTAATTTTACTATAAAATCTATTTGGGAAAAATTTGTTTAGTATATATGAAGGGCAAAACAAAGTTATGGGATAAAAATATCGAGTTCTACAAAAAAGGTTTGTGAAAATATTTTTTCAATGAATGTGTAGATGATTTCATTATTTGAATAACATATTTTGTTTATTTGGATTGATATCACTTGGATATGTTATAAAATATGTACCAACCCTGATGAATATATTAAAAATACTTCCCCATGACTTCAATTTAATGGTGTATTCATTGATAGAAATGAATATATCTATAATTTATCTAGATGATCTAAACGTTAGTCAAGTTCCATATGAGAAGAGAACCAATATATTGGGATCCAATAAATTGGCCAATAAAAAAAATCCATATACATATATGAAAGAATAAAATAGTAATGTTAAAGTTGGAAAAGGGGATATATTGAGGACCAATTTTCATATCTCCTTTCAAGAAAATTCAAAAGGGGGAAAGTGAGTTTTGAAGGAAAATCGACCCTTACTTTTTTTTCAATATAAATAAGTATGACATATTATCATTAATATTCCACAAATTCTAGATTTTGGGGTCGAAGAAACTAAATATATATAAAGGAAAAATTAAGTTTACTCCTAAAAGAGATTTTATCCAAGGATTATCTTCCAAAAAGTAGTTCTAAAAAAAGATAATTTTATGAAAGAAGGTAGATAGTGATGAGGACCACTTGAAAGTAGTCAAAACAAAATTTATATAATATAATGAAAATATCATGATGAAATTATTTTAAAAATGAAATCTAAAGAAAGGAAATATGATTTACCAAAGGTATTTTTAAACATAAATATCAATTTATAAGGAGATCTTAGAGTTCTTTGTATTTAATTAAATAATAATATAATAATTGGCTCCTTATTGAAAGATTAATATGAATATGTGGATCATTTTGAGGTAGAAATCTCTTTAATTTTATAAGGGATTGAAGAAAAAATTATCCCATTTAGGTATTTGGGAATTTATTAACCACAAACAAAATATATATCTTCATGTTAAATAGATTTAAGAGCAGAAAAAGTTATATGAAAAAATATAAGGAATAATTATGTCTCTAGTGGAATAAAAAGTTAATTTAAAGAGAAATACTGAAAAATAATTCACAACATTTTAAATAAAAAATAAATTATAATCTATTGGATTTTTTTGTAGATCTATTAAAAAATATAAATAAAGATATAACTGGAACTACAATAATTATATAAGACCAATAACATTGACCTATAGTTAAAAAGGGTATTGGATGTGAAGCTTAATCCTCACTTGTTTAAGCCAATGATGTGTCAATTAATGGAATCGAAAAGGGTAAGAGAATATTTAATTGTAGGAATAAGTGCCAACTACTCCACGGTAGGTGACATGTGGAGAGATCTAAGAGGAATAATGTTTATACTAATAAGGTTCATTTTTTGTGGATTTTATAGTATCAAAATAATTTAATTCCCAGAATAAAGAATATATCTCGAAGGATAAGTTCTTGATAAAAAATAACAATAATTTTTCCATATTCCACATTTTAAAATGGATAATTACTTTTATGGTTATTGTGTATGTTCGTCTAATTATAGACAAAAATATATTATTTATAAGAAAATATCAATAAAAACTATATATTATTAATGATCATATAGAAAGGATGATTCAAGATCTTACAATATCCCACTAAATAATAAGTAGTCATTTTTGGGAGAATTTCATGTATATGATAATGATTTTTATGTTGAATTTAAATAGAATTTAGGGACTTAGTTTTGAACTATATGACATTAGAAAATTTATATGAATATTTCTGAATCTAAGAGATGAGTCAATGTGGGTTTCCAGTCCCTAGAGAGCTTCGACGTGGTGATATAAAAAATATTAAATATATTTTATCACATGAATTATGTTTTTTGGAAAGATTTTTTAACTCATGAGTGTAGTATGAGATCATAATTTTGAGACAATGGATGAGTTCATAACATCATGTTTTCATTGGGAATGACATAAACATTTTTGGAGTCGGGTGTCCGGTTAGAGGCAAGTAGGTGATGAAGATTTAAATGGAGGACATTGGTTTAATAAAATTATAAAAATAACCGTTACCTCTCCCCAAGGTGCTCATGATAGGAGGAAATGATGCCCCAATCCCTTTACCCTTTGATTCACTAATGAACCTAGTTGAGGAGGAGTTTCTAACTTCTATTTTTTATGTCTATCATCTCTAGATCACAAATCAGCACATTGTAGGAGTTGTTCGGCACCCAATGCTTCAGAGTTTCACAACTAGGTAATGGATTTTGAATTTTATATCTAGATCCCCCATATTATGCATTATCATAAGGTTTCAGGGACCTTAGACACTTTCTAGGGACCCCGTGAGGGTCGATCTGGGTTTTTAGGGAAAATGAGGGAGATTCAGACTGCATGTATGGAAACTCTTGACAGAATTACCATTTACACAACATGTAGTGTAGTGAAGCGTATTGTGTGTCCATCCCATTAAGGGAATATGTGTTTTGGGAATACATGCAATGTAGTGGGGTCACTCTCCATACAATGGACACTATTCTTGTGGCATGAGGATATGTCTAGGGATATTCTGTGAATGTACATGTCCATGTGGAAGTACATGGAAAAATAACACACACACGGGGTGTCAAACACGCACCAGGTTGAAGACACAACCAAGTGGCTAGTTGGCCATGATACACCATATACCAGGGTAGATCATTACTTGTTTGAGACACGATTGAATAAGCTGTGTGAAGAGAAGACATGGTTGGATGATCAAGTGGGGAAAGTAATGCTTTGTACCACCTATACACACCATGTACGAGTACATAGCTAAAAAATACTTGTAATAAAAGGATATAGTTGAGTGTTCAGATGGGGTTACGCACCATGTGGACTCCCTCTACATGTTGTGTATTCCTTTTGGGATAAATAACCACATTTCATATATCCTTCATTAGGAATCATATTTATTCCCTTGAGTAGCCTATCCTATGTATTTTTTCATGTAAAATGCGATGGAGGATGTGTCTTAGGCCTTAGAGATGTGAGGTGAGGTGATATTGTGGGCCTCTTGTGTTTGTGATGTTAGAAATTTTGAGGTTGAGTGGGTTCCCGTAGTATATCCCTATGAGTGCATATCTATCATTAGTTCCTCAGTATAGGATTATGATCCAATCTATAGGATAAACTTGGATAGAGCTATAGTATCCCTCTGGAGAGGCCGGGGTGGGATCTTCTATCATCGGGTTAGAATTATTTCATCCCTTTAGAGAGGCCGGGGTGAGATCCTCAAGTATATCCTCCCCCTATATCGAGTTCTCAAAATCATCTTTTACAGTACTATAAGGGAGGTGATCCCCTATATAGCAGGGAAACCCATTAGGGTTTGTGGAATCATCAGTGATACGTCCCCTAAGTAGTGGGTGGAATCATTATAGTTTGTTGAAATGCCTGGTATAAAATATGCTACTCAGTAGGAATTTTTTTAGGATGGACTCATAATGAGATAAATAATCCTTTAATTCATGAGTTATACCATATGGGGTTTGTGGAGTCGTTGTGACCAACACTACACAGGCGGTGATCCTCTTTTTGAGTGATACAATCTATAAGACATCATATTAGGTTATTTTGTACCCCAGTGGATCCAAGGAGTGATCATATCTCTATTTGAGATCTTGGGGATACCATATTGGGTTCATGGTGTACCCTAGAAGATCTTATTATTTATCTCTTAATCGAGGGGATGTGGATTACGGTTTTCTAGATATGGTTCTTAGTGTCCACTACTGGATACTAGGCATGATCAACTTTCTATCGAATAATACATTTTTTGGATCCAGAAGGGGTTGTATCACACCCCATCAATGTTGGGTGAGATCCCCTATCTGAGTATTGAGATCCAAAAGGTTCTAAAATGAACTTATAGTGAGATATGACAAGATTTTTCTCTCAGATGTATTCCCCTATAGTTGAAAGTGTTTTACCATCAACTTTGTAAAACACGTTTTAGTTGTATCTCTTAGATCTACCATTAGGGGTTATTGTTATGTACCTGGTATAGTGTTATCTATTGGATGAGTGTAATATGGTACTACATGGATCATGTAGTGAGTTCTCTAGGTCATGTATTTCCTTTTGAACCTTGAGTCAAATCATGTAGCTGGTTGTGAGGTGGGGACATCATGAGACATGAAATCTGGGATGATTATATCTATGTTTTTTTGTAGTCTTTTTAGTGTCACATTTTGTATGACAAACCTTTTGAAATGAAATGAATTTTCATGTAAATATGAGGATGTTATCGAGATGGAGTTTCTCTTTCATATGGGTTCCCTCTAGCCGGGTCCAATGGGTTGTTTCATTTCAATTTCTCCCTTATCTTTTCATGTTTTGTAGTGAATATTGAGTATTTTTATAATCACCTATGAATAGAATTTTCCCATACATGTTGTGTCTTGTGCATACCACAAGACTTTTAACAGTGTTCTAGGAGGACCCGGATTAGGCAGATCTTTGTGAGATGGACAGACCAGGGTGTTTACCAGAGCTTGGTTGAGGAAATTTCACAAGGGTAAATTTTTTAGAGATCCCCTTCTTCTGAGTAGGTTGGATTATTTTATAGTTTTATTTTTTTCCAACCTGTATTTTCCTTTTTTTTCTACTATACTCTAGTTCTGGATAGTTTTATTCATGCATTTATGTTCAGTTTATATATCTCTTCACCATTACATGGAGGTGTATATGGGTGAATGCATATAGGTACCTTAGGATAAGGCCTCCCATGTGTGTGATATTCCTACTCAGTGCTCAACATCGTCCCCTGGACTATATATGTAGTCTTGGGGAGTCGAGGTTTGAGACACATTGTGTTAGGTTGTGACAAATTAGTATCAATGAAACGTTTCATTAAAGGACTAGAGTGTCATCAACTCAGTTTGGTTCTCTTTGTGATAGATCTATAGTGTTTTGAATTTGGATTTCAGGCTAGGAAATCCAGTGTTTGTTTAGTTGATGACATATCCATTAATGGTGAACCTTATAAAATTCCTTTCAACTTGATACATTAGGAAACTAGTCATATATAATTAATTGTACATGAATCACATAGGACTGGGTATTTGGATTTTCTTGTTCTTCTTGAGTCATTTCCAAAAATATACTCATTGATTATCATATGTCTTGATTATATTTTAGGATTCCTTCACAACTGCATCTAGAAAGGGTTCCATAATGGGATTTTAGTGAATAAGTGACATGAGATGAGGCTTCAGTATAAGGCCTCGGTTATAAGGAAATACCACTATGTGGTCTTCCAGTTGAGTCACCACCCATTGAGTAGTTGGTTGGGCTAACATTGTAGGGTACAGATGCAGGTATGTTGATTGTGCTACACGAGTCCCAGAGAAATCCACCTTTGAGGTAACAAGTTGATCTAGACCCCCAGAAAGCTATAAACTGGATTTAGGTTGTCAAGTTAGTCTTCCACCTTGTGAGTACACCACCTGAATAGATGACAGTCCTATTGGTGATATTTCTATATGGTTCAGATAGGGGATGGTGGTGTCTCATGATATAATCCCACGATGAGGTGACACTCACTTTGGAAGAGTTTGAGTGGATCTTTCAAGAATAATCTTATCCATCCACATTGAGATCTGCACAAATCTAAGAGAATCTACTGGTTTGAAAGGATTGCATTACCATGGGGGAATAATCTGTGAGTTTTGTAGACCTTTCTCATTACTCCTTAGATATGGTATGAGATTCATATTTAGAGAATAAAAAATTTTGTAGGGAATGCGTTGGGAGATCAATGCATCAGTGGTCATGACGGGAATTCCCACATATGATCGAGTGATTAAGCATGACTTGGTGGTGGAGTTCTTTCTAGATGAGTAGACTTCAACTATTAGGGGCGGGCATCCCGGAGCTGGGACATTGGTAGCTGGTATCCAACTACAAGATATGGGATATGGAAATGTGAGAAACTTGTAGAGGTGATAAAAAGGCTGAGGACATGAGGTTCACGACTTACAGGTAGGTTTTTTCTGGCAATATGAGTAGTAATGTTATGCTTTCGATAGTTGGGGACATCAATCTCATAATTTTCGGACCCATCAATGTACTGAGAGGGAGTTAGTTGATATACCACCATAAAATATATAGAGTTTAATTAATGGAAGTCTATAGGGTGGAAGATACGGTGGAGGATTAGGTAGAGTATTAGGAGGTGGAAGATGGTATGAGTTGACACCACCACCCATAGGTGGAAAATGCCAAGCTCATAGAGCTAGAGGGTGTGTGTGAAGACAACAACAGTCCATAGAGTCATTTGACCCATAAAATCTTATTATGGATAGTGGTATGATTTATTTCCTTTATAATTTTACAAATAGTATTATTATACACTATTGTGAGGCTCTCTTTTCTAACCACTTCTTGATCGGGGTTTGTATTGGGTGACATGGGGTATCGGTAAGACTCTAGGTCAATTGTTTTTGACATATCATTGAACAAAAAATAAAAACATATCCTTCCCCTATCGAGAAACATTTTTTATGTGAGTAAAATTGTGATGGAGTGTTAGTTCTTCTTAATGTGATAGTTTCAAGGTGTGGTGCATGAGCTCCTCTGATTCATGTGTTCGGGGTGGGGTTGTCAGTTGGGTGTTTGCATGGAGGGCCTAGTAAGACCCAGTGTGTTTCTACATGGTATTACAATTTATAGAATTAGTACCTTGGCATGTTCAGCATCATAGTCATACATGAAAAGATTGATTTGGTGGTGGTTCATTTTTATGTGGCTTCAGACACATTCGAATTAGGGATTCTTTCTCCACTAAGAAATATTATTGCGATGTGATGGAAAACCTTGTGGGAGACTCATTTACACCCAAATAGAATTATATCAAGGGGTGGTGGATGATTTAAATTGACTTGTGTGTTCGTATTAGGGTTATGTCTGTGTCTGCATTAGGTTAGTGAGGTGGTGTACCGCTATTCCCGATGACTATAAGTGGATTGGGTGCTTGGTTCTTTACACCTGTAACAGCTAAGAATACATATTCCTTCATGTTATATAATGTCAAACTAATTTAATCTATACATTGGATTTGGTTTCAAGTTTGTGGTTCCCCTAACTGCGTGCTTATAGGCTACACGGGAACCCTTGGTGGGCTTCATGGAGGTCTTGGTGAGATAACTTGTGTGGGAGTCCCAGTTGAGAGCTCAGTTTCATTCCCATTTTCCAAGGGTTTCTATTTTTGGGGATGATAATCCTTATGGTGTGAAAGATTTAGTGACCCATGTTTATAGTTGTAAGAATTTTTATTATTTATTATATTATTTTTCATGTGAGGGGATGAGTTGGCACGGGTTTCCATAGCCTAGAGAGCCTCTACACAGTGATATCAAGAAAATTAAATATATTTACCATGTGGGTACACTTTATTTGGATATGTTGTTTAAATCTTGATCGAAGTATCATATTATAATTATGAGACCGTGTTTGAGTTCAGAATGTTTTTCCCCCTCGGCATGATATAATATTTTTCGTTGTCGGGTTTCTGGTCAGAGGCGAGTTGGAGAAGAGAAGATAAATGGAGGATGTTGTTTCAATAAAACAAAATATAATATCCCTTACCTCCCTGACCCTTGGTATGAAATATATGAGGATAAAATTTCCATCTCCCCTGTTAAACATGAATTTACTGTTGAATCATGGTTTGCAGGAGCCTTAAAATCATGTTTTTAACACTGATTGTGGCTTTATCGAGATCACCACATTCTAGGTGTTGTTCCAGACCTAAAGCTTTAGTGTTTCTCTACAAGGTAGTAAGTTATTATATTTATGTACTAATTTAAAAATGTTTCATTTTTAAGGTTTTATATCCCTTAGATATTTACAACGGACTCTGTGAGGGTTGATCTATGTGTTTCATTAAGAATAGGGGTGATTTGGATAGCATGCAGAGAAATTCCGGAAGAAATTCTCATATACAAAACATATATTGAAGGGGATCATTCAATGTGTTCTTCCTACTTGAGGAAGACAATTTTTGGGGACTACACACCATGTAATGGGGTTACATATTGTGTAGTGACCCCATGTCATGTCGACTGAGGACACGACTAGGGAAGCATTTTGGACATACCAGGATGTGTGGAAGTAAACAACCAATGTAGAGAGACATGAGGTGAAGGACATGGGAATGGGTTAATGAAACTTCTAAGTGGTTAATTTTCAAGGACATACTATGAATCATTGGGAGAACACTGTCTGTGAGGCATGGTTTTCCATGTAATGTGAAGGAAAGACATTGTCGGTGGGTCAGGTGAGGCTTGATACACCATGTACCCTTGATACACAACACGTGTGCCCAACTTCCTATCCATTCGGTACAATCATAGGACATGAATAGGTCTTTATGTGGGGCCACACGCCCTATGGAGCCCCTTAGACTTTTTGAAGTCATTTTGGGGTGACTTTCCACCATCCACATCTCCTTCTTCTAGGATCTAATTGAGGCCCTTCAACTAGCCTATCATGAGTATTTTTTTAGAATATGATGGTGGCCATGTTTTGAGCCTTAGATATGAAAGGTGAGGCAATTTTTTGGAAATAATTTGCTAGAGACATTAAAACTATAGTGTTTGAGTGATCTTCCTTAGTCTATCCCGTGTGGGTATGTGTGGCACTACTTCCAAGGGATATTCTTGTGATCTCCTTGATAGGATGATATTGGATAAGGTTATAGAATCCCTCAAGAGGGGCTAGGGTGGCATAATTTATCATATTGTTAGAGTTGTTATATCCATTTCAAATGGATGAGGGTATCTTATATTATATCATTTCACTAGAAGGGGTTCACAAAATATTCATGACCTCAACTACAGATGCTATTTTCTCTTATCTAAAAAGACATCCTAGTAGGTTTTGTGTAATCAACGGTGATACAATCTTCTACATAGTAGGAAAATTTAGTAGGGATTTTGGAATTTTTGGTTATATGGACCCTTAATAAACATGAAATTTATGTAGGTTTGATAATCCCTTAGATATACAATCCCCTAATTTGTGAGTTATAAAATATTGGGTTTGTGTAATTAGTGTGACCAATAATAAAAAAGCGATGATCCTTTGTCCGAGTGATATGACATACAAGATTATAGATTTGGTTGTGGTGTCCCCCATCACATCCTGGGACTGATTCCATCTATATGTGAGGTGTTTGGGTATCTTTATTGGGGTTTTAGAGTCTCTAAAAGATCCCATGAGTGATCAACTATCTGAGGAGATGTGGTTTATGGTTTTAAAGACTAGGTTTGTAGTGTACTAGGAATATCCTTGGAGTGATCCTTTTTATTTGGAATGAATCCTTTTGTGTATCCAGTAGCATTTTTAGTGTCCCCCATCAGGGAAGGGTGATAACCCCTATCTGAATATTGAGATCCACCAGGTTCTAGTACAAACTTATGGTGATATCCTAAGACTTTGATCTCTCATATGTATGACCCATGTGATGGAGGCTATGCAACATCAGCTTTGAAATACATATTTGAGTGATTTATCTAGAATGTGCCATCAGGGACGGTTGTTTTTTATTCAATAGAGTGTTATCTCTTGGGTGTTGTCATTGGGGATGATAGGGCTTATGGAGTGAGTTCTCCAGGTAGTGTGTTTCCTTTTGATCCCCAAGTAGAATCATATAGTTAGATATGAGGTCGAGAACACATTTGACATGGTGTCTTGTAATAGTATATTTGGTAATGTTTATGGTAGTCTTATTGTATTCACATTTTGGTAGAAACCTTTTTTAAACTGGGATATATTTTTATGTAAAGTTGAGGATGGTCTTGAGATGGAGTTTCTATCTCAATCAGGTTCCCTCTAGGCAGGTCGAGTGGAATGTTTACTTTTAGTTTCTCCATAATCAATATAGTTTTTGGGGAACCTAATGATAATTTTTATACACAACCTACATATTATTTTCCAACACATGTTGTATCTGGGGAATACCCTAATCCTTTCAACAGAGTCCCAGGATGACTCAGAGTAGGCTGACCATAGTGAGCTTGACTGAATGGGTTTATTACTAGAGCCCTTATAATGATATTTTTGGAGGGTGCATTTCACAATGACCCCCTTCACCTAAGAAGTTTGTAAATGTTTTTAGTTTTTTATGGGCCTATTTTTTTTAGTTTTTTACATCTGTGGTACTATGGTCTGGGATAATTGTTTGCATGAATTTGTTTTTTGGTTTATATATATATTCAATATTTCATGGAGGTGTATGTGGGTGAATGTGTATAGGTACATTGGGATTCTCCACCCATGTGCAGGATATTACAAATCAATGATGAAAACCAACCTCTAGCCTATAGAGGGAAGCTTGGGGAGTCATGGATTGGTCCCATTTAGGTTAGATTATGACATATTATGTGGAATCTAATATAGTAATTCTTTTCTCATGGAAGGATAATATTATTAATGAGAAGGTAAATCGTGTATAAGAATCTATTAAGTTTTTCGTGAATAATAAGTCATTGAGATTTAATTTTTTGTTATCATCACACAAGACAAGAACTTCAATATTATTTAAATATGTTACAGAAAAACTTGATGGAACTATATGGTTTGAAAATGGCGCTTCATTGATAAGAAAGTGTAATGGTGTTACCAGGCATTATGGGGATGAACATCGAAGTGTATAAATCCTACTAGTGAATGATTTAAATCCTAAAATATTGAGTCTTATTTGTCTATGTGAGTTAGGGAAAAAACAAACATTTATCATAAAGGATATTGTATTAAAAAAATATGGATTACCATTGATGAATAGTTGGATAATTGAATAAATTGATATAATTTTAATGGAAATAAAAACTCATGAATTTTTATAGTGGATGAAGAAAAGTATTTTTCCGCATCATATTCCGGCACATATACGAAAAAACCATTCATAATGTCTCAAATATAAAGTACAATACTAATATTCATACCCTAAAGACTGATAGAGATGACATATTTCACCAATTAAACAGAGGAAAAAAGTTACATAATATATAAAAATTTAAAAAGAAAAGTCAATTGAGTCTTCTTGACATAGATCACACAAATGTTTACGGTCTGATGGACATTTCCAGAACATTTTGAGAATGTAATTTTATAAATTTCATTAATAAACACGATGATATGATATGTTTTATGATTATATAAGGAAAATATACTATTCTGGATTTCTTGATGAGGTACATACATAAAGAACAAAATTATTCATGACAAACCATTAAGTCATTACACTATGATAGTGGAAAAAATTATACCTTAATTTAATTTTAATACTATCTTAAATAACATGGAACTATGCTTGAGGTATCATTAGTAAAAAATAAAAATAAGAATAAATTCGTTGAATTGAAAAATAGGATGTTGAATAATATGGAAATGAATTTACTTATTAAAGGTATTGTTTAATGTAACTATTGAATGAAAGTGGTATACATTTCTAATTAGACATAGAATCAAGATATTCTTAGTCCCAGAAATAGTTAACTACCTATGTGATGCATCAAAGGATAAATCTATCCTTGAAGTATTTTCATGTGTTTTATAATAATTTATACATCATGAATAAAAAGAATCAAAAGGAATTATGGTGATGTGGTAGATGATGGTTTACTTTTAGGATATTAAATGAAGAGGAAATTCTAGGAGTGTTTCAATAAACTTCTAGGAAATATTGTTGAGAGTAATGATTTCAAAATCATTTAATAAAAATGGAAGGATAATATTAGGGGGGAATTTTTTAATGAGACAAATGAAAAAATGATGAAAAAGATGAAAATATAGAAGTTATAGAAGGCCTACTATGAGATGTAGATTCAGAAGTAGAATCTAAGGGGGATCCTATAGATCAGAAACTCAATCCCAAACTATAAATATGATAAAATATGATGTATTATTATCCATCAAATATTATTTGATAAAATACCAAACCTACACAAACAAGTAGGATGACCACCACAGAGCATGTAGCTCTACTTTTTATTATTGAGCCAAAAATATTTTAATAAGTAGCTAACTATGAGGCTTGGGTAAAGTCTATTAGGTATGAACCAAATAATAGAGATGAAAACCATACCTAGAAGATTGAGGATAGACCCTAACAACACACTTCTATTGAAAAAAAACGTTTCATTGGAAATTAATTGAATAAAAAGTGCTATAAATAAAATCAAATGCAAATTTTTCTATATGGGGTATTCTCAAGATGATGGAGTTGATGTCTAAGGGAAATTTTTTTTGGTATCATGACATGAATATTTTAGATTATTCATAGTAGTGGTAGTGAGAATTGGATACAAAATATTTCAGCTGGTTGTTAAAATAACTATATTGAATGGGATCCTAAAATAGGATGTGTAAATTGAATGACCTATGGAGTTCATGATTGGTGATAATTAATTTAAATTATATAGTTTGAAGAAACCATTATATTTCGTGAAACTATCCTATCATAATTGGTATTATAGGCATAATGATTATCTGAAGAAGTTATAGTTTGAAATAGGTGGAGTGGATCGTAAATTATATGTGAAAATTTATAATGATGAGAAGTTCATGGTATTGGGTTATGAGAATGACATTATATTTAGATGAAAAAACCATCAATAAATGCAGGATTTTCCAACACAATATAATATGATTTTGAAATTTCTTTGATAAGAGAGATAATTTAATTTCATGGATTAATGTGGATTAAATGGATGGTCATACATTTATTTCCCAGTCTATGTATTCAAGTGATCTTCTTTGAAGGTCTTAATTTTATGAGTCTAATCCAATGTCAACCCCTATAGTAGTGGTATGAAATTATAAAAAAAATGAATACAAGAAATAAATTGACCCTACCTTGTATAGAATAATGATTTAGATCCTTCAATATTCAAAAAATACAATAAAAAACATAAAATATGCTGCCAATATAGTAGACTAATTTGAAAGCTATCATAAATAAGAACATATATCTGCTGTGTAGAGAATAATTAGATACATAAAGGGGGAACATAATTTTGGATATGTGATTTGGTGGATAAATGTTCCACTAGTGGTTATAATTTATTTATTTGAAAAATGTGTGTAGGATAGATAATAAACATGGAAGAAAGTACCTCTCTAATAATAAATGAGTAAGATTATTTAGAATTCATAAAGTCTTGAACATAGTAAATATAGATGAGAAAACACGTAGATGATATTGGAGAAATAATAAATATCCCATGGTTATCTATAGTGATAAAAAAGTCCCAATGATCTTAATAGGATTCCAATCCATCACTATAACGCCCTAATCCCAATTTCCTAGAGATGGTGCATTATTTTAATTCATTTTCATGATTACAAGAAATCAAATCCAGAATGACCAAATAGTTTTTTTGTTTTGGAAAACTAGATACATATAATGGTTAAACATTAAAACGTGAAATGAAATACAACATATATGTTTTATGAGGAACATAAACAACTCTATGTTTATACCTGCATGTCAAACATAAAAAACCAATTCATTCCTAAGAAAATGAAACATAAGAAAGCGGTGAGCTCAAATGATCAGTAAGTGAAAATATTACAGTAGAAGGTATAATAATAACTAGACATGGTGAAAAATTGAAAACACATGCCTCTAAAAATAATCATGAAAATAATATGGTTGGAATATGACTAGAGTAAATATTACCATAATAAAACATAATCATGGGAATGCTACTAGTCCAATAACCACATGAACTATAAATTTATATCTTTATAATGAGGGACGTGTATACTTCAGACATTCTAAAACATATTTTCAAGGCCTAGACCAATACGTCCAAAAATGATTAAGGCCTCCTTCAAAACCATATCTCAAAATGGGCAAGGACTCAACCAAGTCCATATCTATTTGTCTAATGAGACCTACCGAGGCATCGAGGGGATATAGCTGACCCACCCATCACATACTAAGTCCAATGATTTCCTCATATAAAATGGGTGAACATAATCAACATATACATTCATATTGAAACTAACATATTAAATGTAAGTAACCTTCCCCAATCATTGAACATAAACACTAACTATTCAGAATAAATTGGTGAATGGTATCAAGAGAGAACATCCATAGTCAAACTAACAAGAACCCGTCAACAACATATTTTATACTATATCATAATAGTTAAACCTTAATGAAGTACATGATTCAATAATGGACAATGACATAGTTTAATATAATTTTAATTGAAACCATTGGAAAATCCTTGAGGAAATAATCCCTAAACATTCCAAAGATTCCTTTACCAACTTGAAACATTGAAATCATAATCCCATATAATGTCATGAGAATTAGGGGACTCTTGATATGATATACCAACTGTCATTACATATACCTAAAATAATAAATAAGTTGTGAACGTGGCATATATCTCATAAAAGATAAAATGAGATGAGAAAATTCCTTTTTACATTGAAAATAAGAGTTCTTTTGGGAAATCATTTGAATTTATCATGTAATCATATTGTTAAAATGGATATCCAATAAAATAAAATTTAAGGTCATTGAAATTATATTGGAGGCTTAAATAAAGTCTTATTGTTGTTAAATCACTTAAAATGCGTTTTAATGAAGCATTATAAATAAAACATTTTACTGTAGTTTATAGAACATATTAATGGAATTTAAAGAACAAAGGCATGTTTACATTCATAAAACCATTAATAAAACAAAATATATTTTTCATGTTAAATTTTTTTATTTTATAAGGATAAATATTTCTTAAAACAAATTATAGTCTGAACTTTAAAATAGGTAAGAATTTGAGAGTTTCATTGAATTAGAATTGAATTTCGGAACAATTTTTGAAAGATTATTTTAAAACATGTAACTCCCCATAAAATAAATAAGGATTATGATTGGTAAACATATATAGAAAATTCACACAAAATTTATTATTATTACATAGTAATAAATAATAATTTCATTGTGGCGAGTAGAGAATAACGAAAACCCGAATTAAAATGGAGGTTTGGGTAGAAAATACATAAAACATTGTAATCAATTGAATCGTATTCCCCCAAAACCAATAATAATAAAATTATACATTTAATATCATTAAAATAAAGAGGTTTATGATATTAAACATCAGTGGTAAGTATAAGTACACTATACACAATTAATAGTAGTGAATACGGAATATCTAACAAAAATGGAAGTGAGATGAAGAAAACCATTACCTTAAGTTCGGTGGTGTTCTTCACTTGATCTTAATGAACTGATTAATAAAATTTAGTTTCACTAATTAATAATTCCAGAACCTATTATACATTTAATTATTTATTATAACCTTATTTGGATCATTCATGTCCTTTTTGATGGGTTAAGTGGTTAAATTCATTATTCGAGTCCGTTTGATTCATGATCGGTATACTTATATACATGACCCAAGAATTGTGTAAAATAAGGATGGTTTTACAGAATTGAAGTTATTTTTTATTATTTAACATATAAAAGGTTAAATGGGTGTAAAATATATCTGGTTACATGTATTGAATAAGAATTTTTATGTAAATTATTTAATGGTAACCGTTTGGGCTAATTCGTGGTTTTTGAACACAACAAAATCATTTTGATTTATAAATTTACATCAGGCATAAAAACAGATTACATAACCTTAAATAAGTTATAATACATTTATTATAGTCTTTTTAAACCATAAATTTGGTTTCATGTCCAGAATTAATGATGGTAAGAGAAATCGAAAACTCTTCGTCCTTGACTGTGATAAATTAACACATCTCAGATGGCATTTTCATTTCTAGTATAAAAGAAGGATAAGGGATAGATAATGAAGAATTATTCCATTATCATAAAAAATAAAATAAATGTATGTAATGGGTGTTATAATAGAATTTTATTGAAATTAGGTGCAGAATGAAAAGGAAAATAAAATATCTCAAAATAAATGAAAAGATGATAAATCCCTTACGAAAATTCTGTAGTCTAACGACGTCACATGAAAATTCATAAAACATTTTTTTGGGAGAAAAAAGGGGTATCTATTCATTAGTAAATAACATCTAAATTAATGGTGATATATAATGACATATACCAGCATAATAATTTTTATATTAAAATAATAAAATAATAAGAGTGCTTGAAAAATAGAGAGTTTTTGAGATGAGAATTCTACAACATAACTGTTTTGACACATGGTTTTAGAAAACCTTAAAAAGATATGTGAAAGGGGAAAAAATTAATAAAAGACTCATAATATATTATAGGGATAGAATAAAATGGAAATATGAACATGGTATGGAAACATGAAATACATACCACATAAAAGAGTACATGGAATAAATGAAACGAACAGATGAATTTTCCTCTTGAAGTAATCTTCCTTAAGTGCCTCTTTAAGGGAGATGTTTTTGTCTTCTTATGAGACCAATGGATGATGAATGTGGGGGAGGATTTTGGGAGTATATTTGATCATAATGTAGACATGAAACAAGGATTTATTGGTTTTAATAGAAGAGGGAGTGAGGGGGAGTGGGGGGGGGGGTTACAGTGGAGGAGAGGGGTGATTTGTAAATATCTTATTCATTATTTTATTATTTCCCTCTAGACAACCAATTCCATTTATTCATGTAACAAATAATAGTAATAAGTTCATGCGAGTTCAAAAAAAAGTTTCTTAAATAAGCAATGAAGCTAGTAATATTGAATTTAACTGATAATATTTATATAAGGTAAAATACCATATTTTACGATTCATAAAAAAATCAAGTATCTCAGAAAAATCTCAAAAATTCACCCCAACAATTTTTCAACGTGTAGATTTCAAAAATAAAATTCATTTTTTAAAAATAATTCAATAGTTTTTTTAATGTTATTTTCATATAAAATCATAATTTATTCTTAAAAGACAACTTTAAAATAATAACTCATTTTATAACACCTTGAGAAATTAATTAAGGTCCCATAAAGTTATCTTATAACCATAATATAGTAAAAATACTAACAATTATACTATGATGATTTTTTTTCTTATAAATTATCTAAATTGTATTTATAAATTTATGGGTGATGTTTCAATTTTTTGGATGATTCAATATTCATAACTATTAATAAGGGTATTATAATATTCACCAAAAATTATTTTTTTCTTATCAAACATTTAAATATCTTACTAAATGCAACCATGTATGCTAGTTTTTTGAAATCCAAACCAAAGAGGTGGAAATATTATGTTTACTGGATATGTTATAACAAAGTGGTGCTTATAGAGGATTAGTGTTTTATGCATTCAATATTAAATTTATTTTCAAAATATTGGGGTGTTACAATCACTCTTATAAAAAGCACATAGATCATTAATATTACTTTACCGAAGAAAAGTTGGAAAAAGAAGTTATTAAAATTGATTTTTCTTGCACAGAGCACCATATAAAAGAAATTATTACAAAACCATTCTCAATCCAAGTATTCAAGAATAATATATCGAATAATAGTGTTGAACCAACTCCATCTCATTATGGAGGTTAGATCATACTATACTCTCCTCCTATTTAAATATAGCTTCATTTAAAATTGGTTTCTTTTTATGAAATATCAATAGTTATTATTTAAAAAATGAGATATATTTGATTGTGGGAGGATATAAAATAAAATAATTATTATCTATTGATCTTATACTAATAAGTGTGATCATTGATCTATTATATCGTTTTGTACAACAAACCACGAATCCCGCATTATTAGAGGATATATACATTCATATATTTAATAGACATCATTCACACTATTTCCTTTTATTATCAAAGCGAGATAATTATATTATCCAAGGTTCTGTTGGACTAAGGAATGAGGGTGTCTGAGTCAGGGGGTAATATTGGGATTTATAAATAATACAGTGGGGGATAGTATTGGGAACATCGATTTTATAATGTTATATTTTTCATCTATTTAGTGTATTTTTATATTGGAATTATATATGAGAATGGTGTAACTAATTTGAGTAGGTTTAGAGTCATGAAATTTCTTGGATACTCTTATGGTAAGATTATTTCTAATGAGTGGTCAGGTCAATACTTTTATGTTTAAAGTTATGGATCTACTTGGATACTCATGTAGTTAGTTAATTTTGATTTTGTGGATAATTAAAGACTTTTTGTATTTTTCTAGCATGGTTAGATTGAACATGACATGCAGTCCGTTGATTTTCATAATGCAAGAAATTAATTACATTGTTGTTAGTTACAGACTATAGATTATTAAGGCATGGTTAGTTGGAACCCAATGTATAGTTATTTAATTTTTAAAATCATTTCTTTTCAATATTGTATATTTGGTAGGTACATTCAGTTTGAAATTAACATGGGTTTAATTTATTTTCAATATGCGGTTAGTTGGAATTCAATGTGTGACCAGTTTGAGATTTATTTGATTCTAATTCTAGTGTAAATATCTATTATCATAAGACTTTATGAGCATATTAATTCATTGAGATAGAATAAATGGGAAATTCATGAGCATAATCATCTAGATGAAGAGTTTGAGCCTTTGATGCCGAGTATATAACATGAGTTTTCAACATCGCTTGGGATAAAAAAGGATTAATGTATAATTTTATTCCTTTGGATAAGCGTATTAATTATATGTATTCCTTAATGACTTGTAAAATTAATGATTTTCTATGGAATTATGAAAATAATGATATTTACTCCACATTGCATGTTGAAGATCAACATGGAAAAGAAATGAAATTTTAGGCATGTAGATACCTCAACTCTTTTAAAAACACTTATTTTATGGGATTTAAAATAAGATTAAATGATTGTGATCAGGGTGCATTTAATGACCAGAGATTCATGTTTAAAAATATTATTAAATGAAAATTTTAAACTAGAAATATTAATCATATTTAAAGAATTTTCTATGAATTAGAAACTAAGATTTTTTAATAGATGTTTTTAATAAGGGCCATGGAGGTATTATTGATTGTTTGAATGAAGGAAAAAATGGTGTTGATAGAGTGAAATATGATTAATGAATATTTATCATAACTATTTATACATGAGGATTAGTAGGAACATATAACGTGCATAAGGTAGTTGAACAATTTATAAAGGATCATAGGAGAACTAAAAATATTTATTGGATGATCTTACTTCTGAAAAATATAAGAGAAATTGGAGGAGAAATGAAATGAATCCCACGATGTGTTTGTGTTTATTTTTATTCATATATTCATGTAACATTTGTGTTTAATATAATTTATAATAACATTCCTTAAGCATTTTGAAAATTTACAAGAAGAATAATTTCACCTGGTAACGATAGTGAGACAATATTAAAGCCATATAACAACCTTAGTGAAGAGTGTTTCCAACCTGGAAAATCAACACATCCCTGATGTTGGCCCATTGGAATGCCCCTTTTGGGTAAACTAAGAAAAATATTGATATTCACACATTAAATTTCTTGTTCCAATCAATATATTTTTGAATCATGGATTAAGGTTTTCGTAATTCTCTTGCTAACTTTGGGGAAATATCCACAAAGAGAAAGAGAAAATCACACCCAAATTCACTCCCCAATTATTAGGGTGTGTCACATTATAGTTGCAAGACAACTATAGAATCTTATGAATATTTGAGGCATTCACAATTATTATTTTTCAAAAATTAAGATTGAATTTAAACTATAACAATAGATCCAATATACAAATATTTTTAGGTCATCCATAAATCACAATAAAATGAAAGTTTGAAGAATAAAATCAAGAATGCACCTCATAGTGTGATGTGATATTAACATTTCCCCATCATATTCATATTTTTATAGTTTGAAATATGTATTTTATGATCTGTTTAGATAATCCACATGTGTTCCATAAATACTAGAACTCCATTCTATGATCTTTATGTATTATATTAAGGAATCAAGATCCTTATGATTTCCATTCGATGATATAAAGTTAACATACATAATCTATTAAGAATGAATTGATTAAACATTGTTAATTTCATATTTTCTTTGTAAAGAATCTTAAACAAATATTTATATGATTTAAATTTCATATAAGGGATCCATCCATTTCATTTTTTGTGTAAAATTCATTAAAATAGTTCGTTTAAAATATTATAAATTACAAAAAATCCCATTAACGTTAGTCAACCTTAAAAAATAACCAAAAATGCGATTTACATTATTTTCAACTTATCATTAATGTCACCAAAATTTCAACACTCACTTATGATATTATTATTTTTCACATGATCAATTATAATTCATTTACTATTTTCAAGCCTCCTAAATTAGCTTAACAATCATTGAATAAATAATATTCATTCAATAATTTTTTTCTCATTTTCACTTCTTGTAATTAAATATATTTTCAACACCAGGGGAAATAAATTCAATTATCATAATAAAAAAATTCTATAATATATACATGAACATTAATTTACTTATTTTATATTCTTCACAATTGAATTTTAATGGGTCCACACCTGTGGGCCCGATTTTTGTTTTCTAAACTCTAATTTATATGAATTAGTTGAACCCAAGGATACAGTTTATAATTTACAATAAAAGACATTATCCTGATTGTTGTGAGTCATACTCATTTTATAATAGTGGTATGTAGTAACACAGTATAACCCATATATAGAATGGATAAGTCATAACTATGAACAAATTAAACAATTGCTCAATAAAATAATGTTATTATCTTTTTATATTATATAAATATGGATGCATGATTTTTGTAAGTATTATACAACAATATATTTATATTTTTTAAATGTATTATATGGAAAATACATCATCTACCATGAACACATATTTATTTAAGGAATTACCATCCCATTAAAATTTCTAGAGAAATCGTCTTTCTATAAAGAGTTGATAAATCTTGTCTGAATCATTCTTGAAATGTGATATCACCCATAATGTAGCAGAAACATGATAACTCAATTGAAAATATATATATTTTAAAATTAATAAAAATATAATTTATGGTTTAGTTGTAACATCACACTAATAAGTAAAATATAAAAACATTCCAATCTTCGAATACAAAAGCATCAGCAGACCTAAAAACTCAGTGACTACATTAAAAAAATAAACTCTATAGAGAACATCATCATCATTTTTTATCACTATCAAACCATAAGCATCATCATCAACTCATTATCATCAACTAAATCCAAATCAACATAAATTTCTATCAACTTTAAAAATTAAAATTTTGAATTTTATATTTCAAACCGACACCAACACTTCTACCTTGATCGATGAATGACCTCGTGCAGCACACCCTTACCCATAACTGTACATGTAGGACTCGCCAGATTGATGTCTAGACCCAACCACCAGAAAACCTACCCAAAATAGATAATTAATTGAACAATTCTATGAATTCTTGTACTTATATATTTGGAAACTTCCCAACCATAATGAGGATTAGCGTTTCCGAACCCAATAATGGAGATGAATCCACCCTGAGAACCACCCCTAGATGATCATCAACCGCTCAAAATCATATCCTAGAACACCATATAATCCACTACCCAGTTCCAAATAAGATAATATTTGTGGATTCTAGGGTCAAAAAAAACTATGGATGGGACTATGGTTCCTACAAATATCTCATAACCATGGCCACCCAACACCAATATTCACCACCACATCCTGAATTATACATCACAAAAAACTAGACACATAGATCGATATATTCAACAATAAATTAGAAAATAGCTCAAGAATTCATAGGAATAAACAAAAAAAATCACTAATGTTAATGGGGAAAAATCGATCAGTACATCCATCAAGTAAACAAATTCACATGATAACGCCAAGTCAAGTTGCACAAGGATGCCAAAGACCATCAAAACACAAATCCCAAAACCTATTTATTTTCACTACCCTAGATCTGACAGGGAGTGGAATAGAGGAATGTGAGCTCATAGAAGCGATCTGGGTGACCAATGTCTTTGACAGACAATATCGATAATGAGACCAAAAATCATTGCCGAATTAGGAGTGCTTGGAAAGTCATTGACTGTTGAACCTCGAAACCTAAAACCACTATGTAACCACAAATCCAGATCATACTTAGAGAGTCACATAGGAATGAGAGGTCAATGAAATTGTTTGAGCGGCCAAAGTTCTTGACCACACAACCTTTTTTATGACGATCTACCTCCATCCTGAAATTTTTGACTGTCCAATGGATGAAACACAGAGCACTAGTTTGAATGTCAAACTATACATAGAAAAGGGGGAAGGGGGATGAGTAAATGGTGACATTGGAGGAGAAAAATGAAATCCTACCCACCCAATCACTATCGAAGAAAATCCTAGTATGGGACACATTCTAACTCACAAAAAATATGAACTATCATTGTTTTTATCAAGATTAAAATTAGTTGATCAAATTATAAACATTGATAATGATATAATCTCAAGATAATAATAAAAATTATCATATATAGGAATATATAATGACAAAAAAATGTGGTGTTCCTATTAGTGGGTAGGCCCTCGTGATCTCTTCTACACGAGATCACTAAGTGAATCATTCATTGGAAGAAGACTCAATGCATATGTGTCTTGAACACCTAATATTGATATATAATCTATGTATTATTAGTATGACATAACTAAAACAAATGATATATGTTTAGTATTTCTATCATAGTATCTAAATTTTCTCATTTTAGATAAAAATTCAATAACATATTATATGAAAAATAATGAAAGGAAATTAACATGATATAAATGTAAACAAACTATTATGGCAAGAAAAAATCATGTATAACTCTATTCAAAAAACTTGATATTTAAAAATTAATCATCAAGTTGTGACCAGGGTACCCACTCTTACAATACACATACATTCACTAGTGTCAACTTTCTAATGGTCACCCAATTTTCTATCACATGATAAATCTTTCTTCTGATGAGTTATGATTTATTCATTAGGACAACCATGTTTTCCTTCATGACTACCATGCCATATTATACTTGAGTTCACTGAGTAAAATACCTATAGAGATGTTATATCCTAATTATACATCATATGTATTCAATTATAGCATGATTTCTTAGAAAATAACGTTATGTTAATGTTATCATAATATACATTGCAAAAAAGAAGTAAATTATGGATATAATTCTAAGAACTATAAAAAATCATTATGTATTTGTAAGAATTGTTTAGTTTCATTAGATGTAAAAACATAATCTAAGTTCATAGGATTAAATATTTCATGGTTGAATTAGGTTTTCATATACATTTACATAAATAAACCTTTAATATAAAATAGAATTGATCTTTAGGCCATGTAGTTTAATATTCCCTTATGATAACTAGCATTCCATCCCATAAAATTAATGGTAACATACCCCTTTTATATTCTCAAGTATAATTTTATTGTTGTGACTATTTCCTTATGTATTTATCCTAGATTTATATGATATTTTATTAAAATATTATATTTGTTAGTAATGTAATATCTGGTAAATAACACAATATATGAAATCTATCCAACGAAAAATCATATAGAGTTATACTCATCATCTTAATATCCTCTTATGTCATATTTATTTGTTATATGGGAGATTATTTCTATGTGATATTAGAAAAATTTTCTGTTGAATTCTTAAATATAGTATTTTCAATAGTTTTTCAACATATAAACATTAACATGTTTTAAAACCCTATAAATCAATCTCATTAGATCCTACTCTATAGATCATGGGCTTCTACATTAATTCAATTCATAAAGAGATAATTTCATCAAATTATTAACTAATTATAATAAAAATATCCATTTTCCATTTTCTATAAACTTATATCACTTGAAAAAATACAGTGTTCCCAATAACCTCTTACAAGTATAAGGAAAAATAATAATTGCACGATTTAATTTATATTTCAATATATAAATATATCATTGGGACCTGTATATTATATTAGCTACTTTATAAATGACATACCCAAGTCTTTATATCCAATATGAATGTTTTACACGATTCTATTTTATAACTTTATTTTTATATTCAACTATTAAATATCATGGATATCTACCCCGATAAACTAAATTCAAAATTGATTGTATCATATATATTTTTGTAAATGATTTTAGATAATCAATACATTAACATTTCCTAAACATTTAACAATTAATCCTTATTTATATGTATATTATTTAACATACATAGGAAAATCTATTTTGAATACCCATTCATACCTAGTGGGTTTTACATTATATGGAGATACCATCAAAATGGGAATTTTATTTTGTTACAAAGAATCAATTTTTTTGAATTAATACTAACATTTCAATTTTAGAATATTTTATTATTTAATTACATATAAGATATTGATTAATTGGTCTCAATAAATAATATATAACCTACCTCAATAAATATAATTCTATATTTTATTTGTTTTTTTATCTTTCATATAAATCATTTTCCTCTCTCAAAAATTCCCTCTATACGAGCTCTTGTAAAATTTGTTCCTATCCTAACTACCTATATATCTCGAGCCTTGATTTACTAAATCCTTTTTTCTCCCACTGTCTCAATTAGAGATGAAATCCCTCTTATAGAGTTATATTTGAATATGTGATTTCTATGTCAGATATATATTTATTTTCATCACAATCCTTAAGGATGATCAATTAACATGAACATTTTATTTTTCTCAATGCACATTCTTTTTGACTTAGCCTTATCAAATAATTTTCATCTAAACACATTTATTTGGGACATATTTTTTTCATTCATATTTTAAGTTATATTATAATAAATTTTCATTATGGTTGGATTAATATAAAGTATAAATTATATTATATGAAAGGTATATATTAAAAGGGATAATGGAAGTATTTCCAGACTTATAAAAATCTTCACTTATCTCACTATAAAGAATATAGTTTAATTCCTCCTTTTACACCTATACTCTGATGTGTTTAAGGAAATATTATTTTCGTAATATTCTAGACATTATATTATGAAATTTATTAATTCTTGATATTTTTCAGCTCACTCGCTTGAATAACCTATTTTCATCTAATCATGCTCAATCACTACTTTATGTTATATTTATTAAAATTCTTAAAAGAATATCATGAAGTACATGAATTTACATTTAGCATTTAACAGTTCAATTGTATCACTTTAACCTAATTCTTTATGTTTTTATATTTTCCACCTTTAATGATAAAAATATTAGTTGTCCCTAAACCATTAAAGAAGTAGTATAAGATACCTTAATAATTTTAACTCAAAAAATTATAAACACTCTACATGTAATATATGTGACATTTTTCTTATATTTTAAATATAAAAATGTATTATATTTCCACAAATATGTATAAATTAGGATATTAATTTTTTATTCACCATTAATTACCAACATATGATATAATTGTTTCCAAAATAATTAAACTACTATTCACATATACAATAACATAACACATTTCTTTCAAACATGAAATAAAATACCATTATGTCTAAAATTATCATTGGGATAATGTTTATAATAGTTAAAAATATATAACAATATATTAAAGAGAAAAGAATCAATCTAGTGGGGATGTGATGATATGGTCTTCCATAGAAGACGTTGGAGTCAAGCCCCATCAACGATTTGAGTACCCACCTCAGTCTTATATTTTTTCAAACATACATCGTTTATATATTTGGATAAATATTTATGAATCAAATATTGTATCTAATAACAAATATGGAAAATATAAATTTAATAATAAAATAATGAATATAACTAATCAATAAGTTTTTGTTCACTACTTCTTCAATTACTAATTTTTTTTATTTAAGTAGCCATTTTTTTACTTTCAAATAATATAACACAATGTTAAATGCTATCCTCTTTATTTTTTGATTATTAGATTGGAATTTAATAATTTATTATTGTGTTATACTTTCCATTTTCCATTTTGACTATCCTTTCATTTTTCATCCATAAAAAAATGATAATATTTTTTATGTTCTTATCTACTTGGAAAAGATTAATTAAAAGATATTAAAATAGATTCACCATACAATTAATTTTATTCTTCTCATTTAAACTGGAGTAACTATGTGATTGATATGAAAACATTTGATGTACTGAAAGTTCTCTATTCATCTCAAATTCTAAATATTCCAATTAATGATTTTAATCTATTATATTCATCACATTATGATCATCTTATATTCCATCATTCAACTTACACATGTTCATTTTAATGATAATTTAATTTATTTCATGATTTTATTTCTTCTCATAAACTTCTTAGGGATGAGAAAAATTATATTAACCATCCATTTAACATTGTTCAGTTGATAATTCATTATAAAATTTTATATTAATTATGTTTTAAACAAAAAGTAAATCATTTATGAATCTATTTTAGGCTTCTGTTTCTCCTTTAGAATAATTCAGAGGAGTATCCATAGTAAGTGGGGACTAAAAAAATTTTGATTTACATTTATATGATAGTTATATAAATAATATCCTCTATCATTGTTTGAATTGTTTTGGAAAGGTGATAGATCTTAACATTTCTTTACATTTCTTACATTGAAATTCAATGATTTAATCCCCATTTATTTATTTTTTGTAATATTATATATTTAGTTTAGTGGAATATTTTATATGTTATTTTAAATGTATTATTAAAAAACTATATATTATTATTAAAATATTGAATTATTTAGTTGATCCATAATTTTGGTTATATTATTTTTTTAATAAAAATTAATTTCATAGAATAACCAGAAATTTTGGAAGAGACCCAGTGTACAAACAAATAATTCTTATTAACTAAGGGCAAATTTAAATTTGGAATGTGATGTAAAAAATTCAATCTATCCATATATAAAATTAATTCTATAGATAATGAGGAAAATATTATAAGTGTTTCAATGAATATAATTCATTCTTTAATTCATAAAATTTATTTTGAGGAACTAGATAAAAGTCCAGATTAGTATTGTATTGTATAAAAGGTAATGCAATGATGTATAAAAGTAAATGGAACAACTGGTAAGAAAATATTCAATGTGTAAACTCTTATAATGGTCATGTAAGATTCAATTTGAAGATTTTGAGAGTCATTATTCCCATAAATTCATGAATTTGGTAATGTATAAGGATATTTAAAAGTAAATCAACACATACATTAATGCAAAGTTGAGAGAATATATGGGAATTTGAAAAATAATTGAAATTTTATATAGATGTGTATATTTCTTTATAATAACACATAAATGTAAATTCTATAAGTATTTCATTTTATAAGTTTCAAAGGATTGCAAAATTTTTGACCATGTTACTAGAAGGATATGTACTTTGAAAAAATGAAAAACCAGAGGCTTGTGTAGGGAAGATCATAGCCACACTATAATGGATACCAGTATAATCACATATAAGGTAAAAATTATACAATATCTCTCCATCTATGTTCTTACATGTTGTGATATGATTTTAAAATGATTCATTAATTCAAAAACATTGGAGGTTCCCACACAATATCAATCACAAAAAAACTGTGGGGGAATGAAACAATCAATGAAAACCAAACCATTAAGTTCCACACCATGATAAAACCCTTCTATGGTGAGACACATTAAACTATAGTTGTTACCACATTTTATGATTCTTGATATTTCTGGAATTCAAAGACATTCATTTTTATATGTGAATTAAATCTAAGGGAACAAAATCATGTGGTAAGTATCAATGTTTTTGGAATGAAATCAATGATAAAGGAAATCATTATACTTCTACATAGAGAAATACTATTTCCAATCCATGAATATATGAAATAAGGTCTTCCCATGCACTTGATTATTGCTGGAACCACTAGTCATTAGTCACTACTACTATTTATCCTATTTTCCATCGAATGTTAAAGGAGAGTCCTTATTAGATCATTTTAGTTTAAAAATCGGTTCTAAACTAATGTATTTTGTATTTTCTATATATTTTTTATAACTCTATATTTTTAATATATTTTTGTTTTCTTTTTCTCATTTTTGTATTAGTTTCTCCCTTTGTGTTTCCAATTATCTTGACTAATGGAACACTAAACTTCTTCCCTTTTTGAAGGGGGCGGGTCATTTTTTTCTTTAGAATTTTTTATAACAATGTTTATCTTTATTTTATTCAATAAATTTAATAGTGGTTAAATTGACTGTAGTGAGTAATAACCCATTATTATCCATTATTTTTCTTCACGTTGTTCAAATTTTCTACTCTCCTTATTCATTGTAGTGTTGAATATAGTGGATTAGCATTATAGTGATGGTGTGTGGTGAGGAGGTTTCCAATACATAGTTGAAGATAAATTACTTCTACTTGTAGTGGTATTAGCGTATGGTAATTACAATTATAATGGGTGGGAGTGGGTAAATATTAATTAATCTTTTTATTTTGTATAATAATGAGGTTTTATTTATTTAAAGGAAATTATTGAATCATCATGGAATCCTAGGGAAAATGACCATTATATCATCTCATATTACTAAGTTCTTTATGTGGGTATTTTTTAATATTTCATATACATATATCATACATGTTTATAAACCACCACTATATTATCATACTTTTCTAGTATTATATTTCAGAAATAAATAGTAACCATATAAAATCATTATTTTTAAGTGACCACCATGAGAGATTGAACATAAGGAGTTCAAATTGTTTAATTATTTGGAAAATATAAATATATTGAGTTGGGATCCATTATAGATCAATCCCATCAATTTTTTGTTATTTCTAGAAAGGATAAACCATTTTATGTTATATTTAAAAAAACTAAAAAATATAAAATTTTAAAACTAAAAAATATAAATTTATTGGATATATTTCTTTATTTAGTTAAATGGTGCAATTTCATAGTGAATATTAATATTATTGATCAGTTATCCATTTTGATAAGTCCATTACGGGAGAATTATTAGAGAATAATGTGAATTTTTTTTTAGAGTTCATAAATAAGAGATCTTGTAAATTTATAATATTTCAACTAATATAAAGGAAATTTCAGCTTTAATTTAAGAACAAAAAAAATATGAAGAAGTGTTAAATCTTGTTTTACCTTCATTTTGTGTCAATGAACCCAAAAAGACATTAGGAGAACCATGAGAAGGTCAACCATTCTACCTCTCTCAACCATCGCTAGAATAGGTTCCAGAAGAATACATGTTATCTAATACACTTGTAAGATATCAACTTGATTTGAAAAAATTATGAAATTATTTTATATGTAATGAAATAATAAATTATACTCTCATATAAAAAAAATGAAAAAAAACAATTTTAAAAATTTCTCTATATTTGTATAATGAAACCACTTAAGTGGTGGAACATGAAGAACATATAGAAAAAATAGAACACTTTCCTCTATCATTGATTACACACCTCCATGAGGTAATATTATAAGGGGAAACAAAAGATTATTCTAAAAAGGGAGATATTTTTTTTGAACTCATTTTATTTGATTTTATTAAAAATTAATTGATTATCCTACCAACTAAGTTAAAATATTAGATTATGATAAAACATGTGTGTTCTTGTATAATAATAAAAATGAAAAATATGAAACTGTTGATACTTAGTTCTCAGTAGCCTTTCCAATGTACATTAAGGGGAATATTTTTATTCTGATTCAACTTGTTTTAATCTGATACAAATAAAAATTTTCAATGAATTTCTCATTGATAAACTTTTTAATACTAAAACACTCATGTTGGTTTCCCTAGAATCTATATATACCAAACGTGTTGGATTAGTAAAAGTAGTGATGGAACATTACATTTTCCTTAACCTACCCTACATGTTGTAAATAATTTATATGCAGTTTGATCTGATGAAATATATTTGAGGGTTGTTTTACAATACATTAATGCTAATTAATACTAAAAAAAATTAGTTTAGTGGTTTCTGAGTTAGAAAGCACACCCACCTTCATGTTAGGGATAGAAATCCAGCACTACCTAGATGTGTATAGTCAAAAATATAACACCCAATTGGGGGTTGAAACACAAATTATTTTCCAAATTCCCATATTTGTTTACTTATTTTACTATCAATAAACGTGGTATATATTTTTTTCAGGATTTATTTTAGATCTAATGTTGAAAAATCATTGATCTTAACTCAAGGTTTCTGCTTTCCCAATAAGTCCAGATTTTATCATTCTATCTATTTAGTTTGAATAAAATTTTACTTTAAATATATCATGTTGAGAAGATAGGGTAGGTATATCTTAATAGTGTACATGTGTATAGGGTGGCGTATGTGAGTGACTTTTAGGAAGTATTTCTTATTTTAAATTTGTTTTTCTTGTTTCTGGAATCCTTTTAAATAATATACTATATATTTTTTGGTTTTTAATTTTGTAGCCTTTTAAGGAATCCTAGCCTTAATTATTTACAATTCTATATTTAAACCAAATATATATTTATGGAACACAACATGATTTTAATTCCTACGGTTAATAGTGATATATATTTGACATCATTGATTTAAAATATATTCATTTAATAAGGATTAATTGAATTTGAAAATCATGTGCAATAGTATTTTAAAATGTCTATTTTTTCTAAACTCAAGAGGTTTATAAACTGTTTCTTACATATTATTTACGTATCTATTTTATGAAAAGTGTCATTGGTCATGTTTTGATATAGAAAACAATTTTTTTTGTTTTTAAATGATATAAGAGTTCATTGAATAGGGTTTCTATTTATATAATGGAAAATAAAAATTGACCATTGTAATAGATTATTGACTTGGAGTGAAAATAGATAGGTATATAGGATTCGATAGATATGAACATTTTGTTATTTTTCAATTGGAATTAAATTATTTAATTCCAACCATTTAATTAATTTGTGGTAATATTCAAAAATGTATATTATTGGAATAATTAGAAAATTATTCAAAAAATATATTAATTCATATTATTAATGTTATTTTGTTTATTTTTATAGTTATTTTGAAATTCCATACATTAGTTTTTATTTTGGATGTTTTTCTGGTGAAAATTTCATCAATAACAATAAATACAGTTTTATTAATATATCATTTATATAAAAAAGTAATTCTTAATAGAGATGGAAAAATTCTATAATGGGAAGGGATATGTAAAAGTCATTATATCCATTGAAAAAATTCATCATGTTGTAGATAAAGAAATTTTTATATATTTTTTAATGCATATAAATAATTATTCTATGTGTAATAGTCATTTTGATGTCATGGATTAAAATTAAGGAAAGTTCAGGCTTGGTAAATGTTACATCAAGGATAAAGACACTAAATTTCACAATGGATCAGAGATGTTTCAATGTTACGACTATTATGTTGGATATATATAATTTATTTTTTACGACATAAGAGTAATTTTGAATCTAAAATCAAGAATATATACTATTTTTTGGGTAATAAAAAGTAAATCAACTCGTAAGTAAATGTATCTTTGAGTGATGATCTAGAAATGTCACAATCATATAGACTGCCATTTATATACAAAGGAGTATTTATACTATTTTGTAAAAGTAAGTTCCATTATTTATATGATGTTAAAAATTCCATGATTGTCAAAACATTATTCCAAGTTATTTGAAGAATTTATGCATTAAAAAATTGTATATATCAAATATTCCTGCAATAAATATTTGAGCCACACCGTTATAGTTCTCAAGAAAATTTACCATATAGGGAAACCTATAAAATTCCATGCTATAGAATTTATTCCATGCTGTGATTTGGTTTAGGTATGATTCAATGACTCAATAATTTGGAGGTACCCATGTTTTATCAATAAGAGTCAAAGAATTGGGAGATATAATGATATGAGGAATCTAATCCTTTATGATTGACACTTTGATAAGATCCCTTCATTGATATAACACATTTAATTATAGTTCCTAACAAGTGGCTTTATTAATATTATTTAATCCATTAGAAATATTTCATTTACGAACCTATATTTTATTTGAAGGAATATGATCACATAAAAATCATCAAATATTAGGGTAATAAATCCAAGTAGATAAAAATAATACTATTGGAACATGGAGAAATACTATTACTAAGACATGCACACACTAAAGAAACTTTTCACATGAATTCAAAGATTATTGGAGCCACTGATGATGTGTCACTACTTAAATTTAAACTATTTCCCATATAATTTAAAAGTATTTTCATCTTTAGTTAGTTTTAGTTCAAAAATGGATTCATGCTGACTTTATTTATGGGTTTCTATTTATTTTGTAATCGATCTATGATTTTAATATAAAATAGTTTTGTTTTCACATTAATCAATATTCATTATCCCTTCAATTTTTCTAATATCCAATAATTATGTACAACTGACCTTATTTATTATTCAATAGAGGAAGAAGTGATTTTTCGAGTACATTATGCTATGATATATTAGTCAATTGTATTATATCAATTAGTAGTGTTGAAATCTATTTCTAAGAGAATTAACTATAATAGATTTACTATTTCCTAATTATTTATTTTTCATAATTTATACTCTCCAATAACATTAATGTGATACATATGGTGGATTAGCATTATATTGATGATGTGTGGTTAATAGTATCATAGTGATTGTTTGTGAGTAATTATTCCAACATGCATACGACTTAGTGTAGCATATTTACATGTAGAACCTGATGGTTTAGTGTGATATGTAGTGATATCTTGAATGAGAAAAATATTAAAAATTAATATTTAAATAATAATTATAACATCACATTGGACACCCATGAAAAATATATTTTCTTTATTCTATTTTTACTACCTTTATTGAGTATTTTTTTCATTTGATATATTTATATATATCACACACATTATATTAAATTACCCTGTAAAATAGTATACCATTTTAGTATTGATATTAGGTTATTTTAAATAATAAAAATTGAAATTAAAGCTATTGATTTGACTCATTGAGAGAACAAACATAGACCACACCACTATAGTATATAATCTCGTAAATAAGAAATTTTTATTAGGGTTCCCTAACGATACCCTATAATTAAAAGAACATATTTGTTGTCCAATATGAATTGTAGTTATATCGCTGTATTTCAGAAAATTGTTATAAAAATAAAACATAATTTTAGTTATTTTATCATGATTTCTATTATTTATAAATTATTGATTTATTAATAACTAATTCTACAAATTAACTTATTCACATCCCAATAACCCACAAGTATTAGATTAATAATATCAAGTTGAATATATTTTCTAGAAGGAAAGGATCCATAAACCCCTCTTCATAACCTAATATTTGACTTCACCGCTATTTTTAAATTATATGACATTATTTTAGTCAACAAACCACATTAACTCATGATTCAATGGTATGTTGAGAGGTGTACCATATCCTAGAACCCTGAACATGGATTGAATCAATATTTTTCTCTAAAATTACACCAAGAAAAACATGTATACTTAATTAATGATAAATTTTTTAAATTCAACCCATTACTCTTAATTTAACTCCTTAATGTGACTAAGTACCCTTACGAGGGGTTCATGACCACCACAAACGGAGGATTCATTTTTACTTGGGTGATTGAAGGAATTTATGAGTTAGTATTTTCAACCTGGGAATTAAAATTTCACTATTTTATTCAAAAATGAAATATGATTATATTTATTAGGTTTGTTACTATGAGATCATGCTCTAAAATTTAAATATTCCTAAATTCAAAACATTTAATGCATGTTTATACATTTTTATCATTTCATGTGTGTTACGTTTCCCATGTTATGATGTTATATTCATACATTATCATAAAAATAAACCATGAAAGAAAAAATAAAGAAAAGAAAAGAAATTATCTTGTTTTTCATTCAAATGGTTGATCCATTGAGAAGATGATTGAATAATTAGAACCTTTCTGTAACACACCAAGCATCCACAATATGCTTCTTTTTTGAATAAAACATTAGTGTGTGATGTATGCAACACTAAGTTCAAGTGCACCATGACCTGTCAAACAAGCCATTTAGAAAGCCATTATGAATAGTAATAACCACATTTTGAATTATATATATACATCCCATATAATTTTAACATTCATGTTTTGTGATTCATAGACATAATATACGGAAAAATTCATTTTTTCAGATAAAAGAAGTATTTTTTTAAAAAAAAAGATATGTTTTCCTTTTTTTAATGGAGAACCCTTTCTAAATCCAATATTTGACACATTTATATATTCAATTTGATGAAATTAATTTATTATTTAGTTTCAGGACATAAAAATTTAGTTTGGATAATTTTTTGGTGTTTTTTTGATAACTTTTATATTTTGATGAATAGTGAAAGATACTAAATTTTTATTGAAAATGACTTGTTTAATCAAAATAATTTATAGTTTTAAATTATACATTTGAATGGTTTTTAAGTATAATTATATTATATTTTTACCATTTAATACAATGTCCGTCATTTAAGCAATTTCACTTTTAAACTAGACATAAACACATGTCAATCTTTTGATAGTTTTTTACTTTATTAAAACCTGCTTGCTGGTTTTGAAAACGGAAATTAATATTAAATTAATTAATGAAACTTTTATGTTTTTAATTTGGTAAAATGTACATCATTTTTTATTCGTAATATCAAAATTATCTTAGGGGGAATTTTTGGTATTTTTCTGAAAACATTCAATTTTTTATGAATACTAACACTACGTTATTGATTGAAAAAAAACTTTTTATATAAATAATTATTTATTTTATTTAAATTTATTTTTTTTCCAAAAAGATTCATAATAACAATATTTTTTAAATGTAATTCATTGGAGTCATTTCATAATAATATTAGATGTATAAAATTTTATTGAATTTTTTAACATCTTTTACCCACCTTCTAGGCACATTAGAAAATTTTCATAAAACATAATTTTAAAACTTATGTGAATTGAATTTCAAAAATTCAAGCAACATGGTTGACATCAGTAAATAAAATTTGGTTTAACAAGATGAAAATAAAATTTGTTGAATAGTATCATTTTTTATTTTATTTACCAGAGTTTAAAGTAAATAGGGTAATTAAAGGTAAAAATGATATTATAATTACCCTAACTCATATCATAATTCTATTGTATAAGTTTATTTCGACCAAAATCAACCTTAGGAATAAAATATTATCATTTGGGTACACTTGACTTATATTAGGACATTTATTATTATTTTATTTAATGAAGAGTTAAAAGTGTAAAATTCAAATTTTAATTACTAAAACATTTTTAATATATTGCAATACATAAGATACTTTTGACTATAAATATTCATTAGAATGATAATAATATTTCATACATCATGGTAGTTTTTTGTATAATTTTTATACATTAAATACTTAAATTTATTTATGACGCAATGATGATGTAGTAATTACCTTAATAATAAACGATTAAAATAATCGATATTATAAATATTACAATAAATGTATATTGAGATATTTTATTCATTCCACAAACTTTATAGGTTAATATTACTTGTTAGGGATGATTCAATTTATTTTATTTCGAAGAAATCATATTGTTATGACTTTCACAAAAACCAAATACTAAGCAACGCCAAAAATGACATAAATTAGATTTTAAAACAAACACTATATTATTAAAAGATAGTCCTAAAAGTAATAGGTTTGTCCAAAGGGAATATAAAATAACATATATGTCATTAATGGACCACTAGTAGTTTTCTTGAAATTTTATAGTAATTTTATTAACCATATAATAAACAAATACAAGGAGACATGGTAAATGTTAAACTATTTAACCAAGAGTTAAATATAAAAGATAAGGTTAATATGGTGACCTAAACCTATTTAAAACCAATTTGTTGAGAGTTTTCAGACCATACCCACATTATCCTCAAATTAAATTCTTTTGGAGCCATTACAAACTGAATATGATTGTATAATAAAATAATATTTCAAGGTGTTCATAATGTGACCCTCACCTCTCTTATAAAAGGGTAATTCCCCTTCTCTCAAAATCACACCTCCAAAACCATTTTTCTCTACCATACCTAGATCTCATATCCTCCCAACTACCCTCAATTAAAATTATATTACTTACATTGACCAGATAGACAACCTAAGGAGCCCTTTTGATCAAATTCAAAGGAAACACCTGATGAAGAGGTAATTATTTCATCACCACTTTCAATTTTCGTTTCTTCTTCCACATACTATTTATTTGTTGTTTTCATAAATAAATAATAAATCCAGTACTTTCTACATACTTTTATGTTATTATAAATATGGTGCAACCATATTCATTATTTTATCCATCCTATGAATGACAAAGTCACCATACGTGAGTATGTACAGCTTACCATCTCCACGTGGTGGTGTAATTTGTTATTCAACACATAATTATTTTGATGGGTATAATAATGATTACAGTAGTTGTAAATAATAAATATAAAATGTTAATGATTCTTTATAGATGATATAGCATCCAATTACATAAATTTTCACAATAAATAGAATGGTATTGTCGCTCGTGTGTACGCACAGATTGCTGTCTCCCCGAACGCAAAGAGATTTATTCCCCATCATAACCATTCATGAATAAATTTTATTTAATGATTAAAAAAACAATTTATAAGAACATAATAGCATTCTGTATACAAATAGAATACATCCTGTCCATAATAAACATGACTAACATAACAAAACATATAAAGAAAAATGAATCAGTTAACACTAGAAACCATAATCATACTGGAATATTATCAACAAAGAACTATTAAAAGATGATATATGATATCATATTTATGTATATGGTTATTTTATAATTTAATAAAAATTATTTCACCATTTTATAGGATTTTAATATACCCTCAACTAAGGAAAAGTACAAGGTAAAGGGGTTTCATCTCACCTTTTATTCCCTTGTGATTCATGCTATATTGACAATATTTCCTTTTATGTGGTGTATGTACTACCTATGATTGTATTTTTTTTGTGTAATATAATTTAATTTATGGTTATTTAAATATTCTTTGTATGATCCTTGTTTCATGTGGTGTATGTTTCGTATATTACAAAATCGGTAATCGAATTTATAGTTTCAATTTCCGTTCACTGTGTTTTACGCAAACATCATTGATTACATTAATCCAAGATTATGTGTAAAATCACTATTTATTTATTTATATAGTAATTTATACTCCCTTTTATGTGGATATAAATTTTATACACATAGTCACTCCATTTATAAATTCTCAAATCCTCTATAGGTATATGATAACAGTAGTGTTAACTCAATTTGCATTCACTGAGTTAAACATCAAAGTCATTGGTGTTGTTTTTATAAGAATATGTGTGAATTCCCTTTGATTTATTTATACTGAATATCCAATCATATTGAGTAAATTAATATTTGTCACAAATAATTATGTCATTGATTTATCCTTAACCTAAAGATAGGGTCTTTATACGAAATTTTATCTCAATTTACATTCTATTGAGACCTCTTTGTTGTCATGTGCCAATTCACTTTTATATGGTGTACATACTGTACTTTGACATAGTATTTCACAAATCCCTTTATTATTGTGGTGTTATAATGTTTATATCTTGTCAATTATTTTTATTCAAAATTCTCTCATTTGATTAATAACTCTAATTAAAATATCATTTTAAATATTTATTGGACTTATTCTTCTAAATCATTATTATCAATGTATATGTATTAAAAATGGTCTTAAGGATTGATTTACATGGACATGGAAATTTTAAAATTAAATTTCCTTTTAAAATTTTAAAGTGGTATGGGATTCTTTGATCCAAAACTCTATTCTTGATAGCTTCTTGATAAATAGTTATTCTTTTAAATGTTTTAATGAAAAAGGGGATATTTCTCTCAAATGGTTTTACTAATTATTTTCATCTATGTCAGTATCCTTCATTATTATTTTTTGAGGTTGATAAAATCTTTCATATTGTATTTTATTAGTTATGTTTCACTGTGGATGTGTTATTTTTATTCCATTCATGGTTTGTTCTTAAAATATAGACATTTAGTATGCCAGTTTTAATAAGAATGTTTAGATTATGTTTCAAAAATTTCATTTGAGGAGCTCATTGGAATTAATACATGAAGGGTGGAAACTACTATAGCTCCTCGATACATCGGTAGGTCTCATGAGACAAACTAGTGTCTTGGCACAAGGCCTTGACAATATCTTTATTTATAGTCTGGGAAAAAGCCCTTGACTATGTGGTTATGATGTCCGACATTATGCATTACATCATTATAAAATTAGATATTGATATTACATTCCATTATTAGACTAGTAAAATATCCACGTGAATAAGTAAACAGCATTATTTGATTTATATTTTCCACATTATGCTGAAATTTAAGTTTAAAAGGCTTGTGTTTTGGTCTTATACACAACCTTAAATGTTTAGTCTTATTTATAAAAGTTTCTTCTATATTGTTATCCTTACTGAGCATATGAACTCACCCCTCTATGATTAATTTTTCCTAGGATGTGAAGAAGTATATCATGATTAACCAATAGGAATAGTATAAGGGATATGATTGTGTTCAAAAGGGGACACAATGTGGTTTTATTTATTTCTTGATGTAATGTAAAACGTTTTTATGTATCTAGTACTTCCAAGGATACCAAACTAATAGGTCATTTGGGACTTGAACTCCTGTTATTATGCCAATGATATGTACTAATGCACTGACTCTAGATAACTAGGGTCGAGGGGTTATAGTTGGTATCTGAGGATGTTTAGTACAAACCATGGAAAATGGATTTATAATGAACTCTTATTAGATAACATTACCCTAAGATAGACATTAGGGATTAGGATAGAACAACATCCAAAAAAATTTGTAATGTAAATATATTGCGGGGTTTTCAAGAAATACATCTATTTCTGGATATGAGCAGGTAGAGGTGGAACCGGAACAGATGTACCTAGGGGTAGAACCCGAAAATACCGCTTTACGCTTGACTTGAATGGGAAATGGTGCATGACAACGGGCCTTGCTGCACAATTGGTTATGAAACTCCGGGGGGATATGCTTAGGTTAATTAAAATTTTCATGTCAAACTAATTTGAATCATTTTAATATAAGATTAGAATGAATAACCATGGGTAATCCTAAGGTGGTTTACATTGAAAATAAGGTGTCATAATATTTTCTAAATGATTTTTTGATTATTTTAACTCAAACAATTATTTCTGGTTTTAGTCAATGGATGGATTCCAAGGAACTCATAGTAACATTGAACATGATGTACAAGGTGAGACTGGTAGTGGAGATGTGCAAGAAAATGGAATATTGATATGTGTAAAATATATTGTGTTCATTCCGAATCAGTTTTCCAAAAATATGATCAACAACATATATATTAACCAACTCCCAGAGTCAAAAAAGAAGAGAAATGTAGTGAATGATTATTGTTCCAATAGTGGAGGCCATGGAGAAAAAAAAGCTTGATTTCCATCATGCATGAAATGCGGAAGGATACACCAAGGAATGTGTCTAAATGGAACAAAGAAATTCTTTATGTGCAAGAAAGAAGTACATTAATTAAATAATTTCTGAGGAAAAATGAACAGTACTATGTAAGAAAATAAAAATGATCCCAAGAATCCATTTATAGTCATTTGCTGTAAATGTAGGGGACCTGGGCATTAACCGAGTCAATTATCTATTATATAGGATAACCTCTTTGTCAAGGAAGAACCTATGTGAAAAAAATGGATGGTGAAATGTTTAAAAGTATTAGTGCTCTTTGTTGATGGGACTACTTTGGTGGAAGACAATTCTCTCGTATGCATAACCCAGTTTGTTTTTATGTAAAAATTCTATTCAAGGAAGAATTATCTTTTATTTTGTGGATATAGTAATAAAAAACAATTTGGGTTTATATGATCCTTGAATTTGAGGAAATTATAGGTTATTAATTTTTGGGATGAAAATTTGAGGTATGAGATAACATTTGTGATTAAATTATGTTATAGTTATTTTAAGCAATTTATCTCATTTTTGTAATGTTATATAGTATATTTTTTTAAAAATGACAACACGTAGACCATGTGAAAACCCATCGCATTAGACAAAGCTATGGGAATCGAACCCATAACCAAAGTGTTACTGGGATTTGTCACCTAACACTAGACTATGTGAAGTCCCTGGTTAGTGTGACTAATTATTTTCAGTTAAATGATTATATTTATCAATAATAAGTTTATCTGGGATCTTTTTTTTTATCAAATGGATATACTATGTGTAAGAAAATGATTTGGTGAATAAGTGATAAATGTTATTTTCGAAAACATTCACTCTGTTGGAAACACTATATACCAAAAGAAAATAGAATACTATGGGATCTCATTTGAGGAGTAATGGTGTATTTTTATCATTGTTTTTATTGTGGAATTATATCAATTTTGGTTATTTATGGAAATGATTAACCTTTCATAGAGAATGTGTGATTAGGTTAAATACTTATAATTATGTGACTTTAAGAGTAGCTGATGTTATTTGGAGATACAATTTAATGTGGAAGAATACATAATCAAATTCTTCAGAGTTTTGGGTTTCAATCATAGATTAAATTATATTGAAGGATTTTAAGGACAATTGTTTATTGAATGGTGTTGATTTAAATTTGGGTATTGTTGGTTTAATTTTAGAAATTAAGATTAGTATTTCATTATCTAAAGGATTATCCTTTTTGGGGATAATATGATATTGTACAAACCATTTTGGTTTTGGTTAATCATTAAATACAAAAGAAATATATAGTTCATCCTTTATGGATTATGTGATTCTCTATATGTTGATTATAGAACTTCAAGTGTGACCAAGTCATCTTGAATAATCATCTTTTAGACAGAAATATGAGATTATCGTAAAAATTAGTTAAAGGATATAACTATACATATCATTTTTTTATTCTCTGAATAAATTAATTCTTGAACCTTAAATAAAGGATTTAAACCCAAAAATGTTATATCTTAATACCTTACGTTATTCATCATAGATGTATGGCTTTGAGGCCCTCAATTTTCCATTCACTTAATTGTGATTGATGACCTAAATCACTCCTTATAAATATTTACGTTTTTCCTCCAATTAAAATTTCCACCAATGTTCTCCTATTCAAAATCCGAATTTAGTGGTGACCTTTTCATTTCCCTTTCCCTCTTATTAACAGTAAATTTTATTAACCCAATTTTTGATGTGGGTTTTCCACAAAGGTATTTTCTATAGTTTAACCTTGTATTTCCGAAGATAAATTTCAAATTGTGAGGATGTAATTTAGTGAAGGAGGGAATAATTAACACCCCAAGCTTCAACGGTACACTTCTCTTTGAAAAATAAAATAACGTGCAATGTACGCAACACCGAGTTCAAGCACACCACGACCTATCAACCTAGTAGTTTAGAATTGTGTTATGAATAATAATAACCACATTTTAAAATTTTTATATATCCCATATAATTTTAACACTAATATTTTAGGTATCTTAGACATAATATAAGGAACAATTCAATTTTTCAGAGAAAAGAAGTATTTTTCAAAAAAAATGTAGGTTTCCCACCTTTTAATGGAGTACGTATTCTAAATCAAATATTTGACACTTTTATTTATTCAATTTTATGAACTAAAATTCATATTTATAATTGGGACATAAAAATTTAGTCGGGATAAATTTCTGGTGTTTTTCGGATAACTTTCATATTTTGATGAATAGGGAAAGATGCTAAATTTTATTTGAAAACCACTCTTTTAATAAAAATAATTTATAGTGTTAAATTGTAAATTTGAATGTTTTTATGTAAAATTAGATTATATTTTTATCATTTAATCCAATATTATTCATTTTATGTAATTTCACATTTAAACAGGACATAAACACATATCAATCTTTTGATAGTTTTTACTTCTCAAAAACCAGCATTTTGGTTTCAACAACGGGAATTAATTTAAAATTAATTAAATCAACTAATATTTTTTGAATTTGGTGAAATATAAATCATTTTTTTATTCACAATATCAAAATTATCTTTGGGTGATTTTTTGGTATATTTCTGAAAACATTCAATTTTTGATGATTAGTGAAAAAATTGAGTTATTGATTGAAAAATTACTTTTTATTTAAAAAATAATTTATTTTATTTAAATTTATTTTAAGTAAAAATAGATACATAATACCTATATTCTTTAAATGTAATTCATTGGATTCATTTTATAAAAAAGTTTGTTGTATAATTTTTTTTATTTTTTAATGTCTTTTACACACCTTTTAGGCACGTTAGCAAATTTGCAGAAAACAAATTTTTACCACTTCTGTGAATTGAATTTAAAAAATACAAGAGAAATGATTGAAATCATTATGTAAAATTTTTTCCAATTAGATGAAAATAATATTTGGTGAATAATAAATTTTGAATTTTATTTACCACGGTTAAAAGTAAATAGGGTAATTAAAGGTAAAAATAATATTATAATTACCTTAAAAAATATCATGATTCTACTGGATAAGTGTATTTCAACCAAAATAAACCATAGGAATAAAATATGATATTTTTTTCCACTTGGTTTAGATGAGGACATTAATTATTTTTTTTATTTAAAGAAGAGTTAAAACTGTAAAATTCAAATTTTAATAAAATTAAACATTTTTAATTTATTGGTATACATAAGATAATTTCACTATAAATATTAATTAGAAAGATAAGAATACTTCCTACATCATGGTATTTTATTTATACTTTTTATACATTAAATAATTAAATTTATATATGATGCAATGATGATGCAGTAATTACCTTATTAATGAATGATTAAAATAAATGATATTATAAATATTAAAATAAATGAAAATTGATACTTATTCTGCATTCCAAATAATTTTATGTTAATATTACATTTTAGGGATGATTTAATTTTTTTCTCTTGAAGAAATCTGATTGTTATGATGTAAAGACCCAAAACATTCAAGGAAAATTGTTTCTTGGTTCTTTGGAATTTTACGAGTCTGTGGCTTCTGACAGAACCAGATTCCGAGGCCCGGTGAGCCCGGAACCAATTTCCAAAGTTTTTCTCGGGTACGTTCAGTGAATGAATGAGCGGTTTTTTCAATATTTTGAACCGGTGCTCAGAATTGAAATCCGAGGGCACCGATTAGCTCACAGCGCTGGTAATTGCTTAAGGGGACATTTATTGCAGTTGCGTTTTAAGCGGGTTGAGTTTTATTTTCTTTGGTGATTTAGTTTGAAATAAATAAAATTGTGTGAACAATTTATTTTATATCTTTGGGAGTTATTCTGTCCCATGGGATGTTGTTGGTGGGGCCCATGACCAACCAACTTCCCATTTGTGGATAATTGAAAGGTGGGGCCCACACGAGCCCCAACCTTCCACCTCCCTCTAAACCCCATTAACCTTCTCCCATTAAACTCCCGTGGTTTTAATGTGAATACTTTCCCTTAATTAAATGTGAATCTTCACATCCTCCCCTCTTAAATGCATGCCAACACATTCAAATTAATAGGGTGTTTTGATTGTTTGAATTTGATGTGGCTTGTATTAAATAAAATAATAAGGTATCTTATTATTTTATTTGTGGGAAATATTTTTGGGTGGGAGCTCTTGAGTTTTTGGGGAAGAACACCGACTCTCCCATGAATAACGGCTTTCCGACTCAGCGAAGAATGCTCTACGTTTTCTCCAATCCTTTTTCTTTCTCCACAACATAAGAAGAGACACCACTACGGGGAACGTCGCCATCAATGACGACTTTTTCTCTGACGTCAACAGAATTGGCACCGATCATCTGTGACATCCGATCATCACGACGCTTGCCTCTTTTTGCGGCTCGATGACGTGCGATGTCTTTGCGAGGTAGGGGATTGATTTCAGAATGTTAATATTCTCGTGATTGTTCCCTTCTAAACAAAGAAAACGGATCAACTCATTTTCAAGTTGATACGCGAATGTTTTTATTTACGGGATGGGAATATTTAATTACGGAAGTATTGTTGGGAATTAGGTTCAATTTTAATTGATTAAAATTATGCCTTGTTAGTTGTTGAAATCAAGTGTTGATTTTTTCCAATTGATAACACCTAATGTGGAGGGCGCAGGCTGAACAAACATGGCCCAACAACCCTCCGCAGATTGTTGTTGGTGCGCGGATTGACGACGACGATGAAACGGGACAACAACAATGATTTGAGGCCTTCTTAATAAATTATGGTACCCGATATGACTGCCGCCACAGACGAAAGTTGAATCGGACCACTGGAGCATCTCTGGTGGCCCGAGGAATCTCAAGGCGGCGCGGGTCACCAGCGTGGCGGTGCCGGCGACCGGAGCCATCCGGCCGCCTGGAGGCGGCGGCGCCCAACACGCCGCCAAGGAAGATCCGCCGTGGCGGGGCCACGGTGGCGAGGTGGGATATCCTGCACGGCCGCGGGATATGGGATGGCGGGGCGGCGCAAAGCGCCGCTGGCGTCAATCAGTGGTGAGGGCCGAGCCCCCCCCCCCCCCCCCCACTCCACGGCTTCTGCTCGGCCACGCTGGCCGAGCCGCGGCTGGCCACACGGCCGGGCCGCACCGGTCGGGCCAGACCACGACGACCGAACCGCGCCCAACCGGGCTGGACCCGGACCCAGGTCGGGTCGACCGGGTTCGGGCCGACCCAAGGGGTATTGGGCCAGGTCGGACCGGGCCCAAACCCCCTATTTTCGGTCCTCCTTTAGTTAAACGCTCATATCTTGAGCTACAGACCTCTGATCGATGCACTGTCAGTTAAGTAGAGTTCCTTGGATGGAGACGATCATTTGGGTATATTACACTGAAGGTTTCGGCGTAGTTTGGGTATGGTCGAATTGGTTCGAACCCGAAACCAACCGGGCCCTCAGAGCGGAAATGGTTATAACTTGAGTTCTGGACGTCTGAATGACGTGCCATTGACTTTTTTGGATTCCTCTTGATGAGATGGTTCTTTTAGTATACTTCACATGAGGTTTGGATGTAGTTGTAATATGGCCGGGTTGGATTGTACCCTAAATCCAACTAGGCCCCTGGAACGGAAAAGCCGATAACTTTCAGACCGGACGTTCGTTTGACGAACCGTCAGCGACATCGATGATCACATTGAGAAACAATCCCTTTGAGTATACCCTATGAGATTTCGGGGTACAGATGATATATGGAAAGGTTGGTTCGTACATGAAACCAACCAGTCCCCTGGGACTAAAAGGCTAATAAATCATAGACCGGGCGTCCAATTATCATGCCGTCTATTGCGTTGAGACCCCTATGACGAGTCGGTCCTTTGAGATACTTCTTCATGGGACTTTTTGATACTTGGATTATCGACCAGTAGATCATGGAGCGGATCCTCCTAGAGACGAGCGTACAGAGTGCAGAGACCTAGTAGCTGTGGACCTGACGACTGCTTGACTGATTCGATTTGGAGTGAGTCGACTAGCCCAGTGGACGGAGTGCCCGGTATTTTGCGGTAGACCCATGATGGACGGAATGCCTGGTAGATAGCAGCAGAGCCGCAGTACTCGACAGGAGGAGTACCTCTGTAGGATATTAGGGGAACCGCTACTCTGTTTGGGCGGCAGACCCCTAGTAGGGAGCACTACTGTGTTTGGGTGCGGACCCACGGTACTCGACAGGAGGAGTACCTCAGTAGTCTAAGTTTATAGAGAAGCACCTCGGATTCATGACAGGACCACTGCACTCGACAGAGGAGGAGTTATCCAACAGTCGTGGTTTCGACATCACGAATAAAATACTGGTTTGAGCTGATTCATTGATCTTTGTGTTTTTCTCATGATAGAGATGGGTTACTTGATAACTTACGAATATGTATGGGCATATACCTAAGTAGTGGTTAACCGTCTACTTCATATCTTTGTGATTCCTCGTGGCTGATATGGGTTATTTGATAACTTAGGTTTATGTATGGGCTTATTCCTAAGTAAGGGTTATCTATTGAGAACTTTATTTGTGATTATCCTTGTTGGATTTAGTGAGACCTTGAGGGTCTCGGGGTCCATACTGAGTATCGTATACTCACCCCTGCATGGGCTATGCCCGCACCTCATTGTGTTCGATGCAGACGACGGACAGCGCTGACTGAGATTGAGTGTACGAGGACTGGACGGTACCCGGAGGTGGACTTCACGAAGAGACGGTACTCGGAGGATGTTGGTGGGAGAGAGCATTGCGGAGGCTATCTATACCTACCCTTCATGTAGGATACGAGGTGGACAACCCATGAGCAGCTTCTATCTTCCATATGTTTGTCTTTTCTGTTGTACTTTCATTCAATTGTAGCTGTACTTCTCAGTTGGGTTTGTATTCTTGACCATTTACATTTCAGCACTTTATTTTGTACTTAGTGTATTACATCATCTTATACTCCGGTTGGATGTGTTTATATTATATGAAGGCAATGCATTCCCAGATACCGAGTTTTACGCCTTTGGTGCTAGTCTCTAGTCTCTGGCCTTTGGAAGGAAGGCTTGGTGTAGTCATGGCATGGGCCCCAAGGACGGGTCGTGACAAATTGGTATCAAAGGAGTTTGTTCTACCGTAGAACTTATGACTCTGATCATTCCTTTTAGTGAAGCAATAGTGTTAAGGGTACCGAGTGTGGTCTTCAGTTCTTGGAGTCTAGTGTTGGTGTGGCGGCCTATGTATGTATACACCAGGACCCTGACTACTGATTTCCGATATTGTGCCCGAAAACACTGATTGAGTGTGTGTTTCCAAAAGTTGTAAAGTTATCTCAAACCAGGTCATCACACCAGGTATAAATCATTGACCGTGACGCATCTGTTCAGGATGTCTCCACGCAGATAGTCAGTTGGAGTTCTGAGATAGTACATGATGACGGCCCACCGAGCGACGAGGCTCCGGTGCAGGGCCCTTTTACTATATTGGAACCCTCTATTGGTGTACCAGCAGCACCACCTCCTGTTGGGCAGCGGATTCCACTAGCCATACTAACAGACAGTGCATGCCGACAGAGCGTGTTACACGAGTTCCAATAGTAGAGGCCTCTGAGGTTACAAGGCAAGGCAGATTCCCAGATAGTAGAGGACTGACTGGAGGCGATTGATAGAGTTTTCTTCCTAGCTGAGACACCAGTAGAGTGGATGGTGGACTTAGCTACTTGTTTTTTCCAGTGAGAGACCATGAGGTTGGTCCGTATAGTTATGGGGCTTTGTCACGTGGACCTATGCCTGAGATAGTACCATTGGGTAGTGTTCCAGCTATATCACTACCTGTTGGTCAGTAGACACTATCAGCGGTACCAGTAGTGGATACTTGTAGGCTTTGTTCCTTACTTATGTTTCAGCACCAGATATCCCTCAAGTTCCGAGGCGAGCCCGACTCATAGGCGGATGCGGACTGACTTGAGGAGGTAGAAGAGGGTTTTCTGGAGCTTATACATCCTCGAAAGGATAACATGTCGGTAGCTGAGAATTCATCGGGGCATACCAAAACATTCTTGGTACTCGATGAATACGATGTGATCAGTGCTTCAGGCCTCGAACATCTGAGTGACGTATGTCTAATGGACATCTGATCCATCACTTCTTTCTCTATGCATTCCTACTTATACTAGGGAGCTAGAGAGAACCTTCGTGGTTGATAATTCTTTGGCTGAGTGGATGCAGCCAGTGAAAGTTAGTAGTGGGAAAGCAAGAAACTGACTCCAGTCTCGGAGACTTGGGCTTGTAAAATGTTTCAAGAAGAAGAAGTGAAAAGGACAAACGAATCTTCATGGTAGAAAACGTGGAAGCAGAGCTAGGAGAGCAGAATGGGGTGGTGAACATTTAGACATGTTGCAACCACCCACCATAGTAATTCCTGCTAGGCTCAGGGAGTTGGAGGGCAGGGAGAGAGAGTAGCTGCATGCGGTCAAGTAGTGCGACCGAAAGGCTCTACGGATGATTCGATGTATGGGCTGAGTCTTCTAGTAGTTTTCGTAACAACATAAATTGATACGAATCATCCCTTCCTTCAACGAATCCTGTCGGAGACCTAGAGTTTCCGGTTAAGACCTTGACTTGACCCTCACGTCTTGAAATACCTTTGGGAGGAGACTCGATAATCACACTTACGCCGACAGTGTGATCTAACCCTTGAGGTGAGAGTTTCGGTTGGAACCGATTGGTGGAAGAGTCAAGGCCTTACGACTTTAGTTTGAGTATGGACTGGGTAACCACAGTTCATACACAAATTAACTGTATTAGGCAAAAAGTTTGTGGTTTATCTACAACATTGGGATGGGGTTTTTTCCTTGGTCGGCGAAAAGGGAAACCCATGAAGCATAGGATAAAATCATGCTTAAGAGGGTTCGGCCGATAACTCTTGAGTCAGCTGGCCTTACCCTTGTGATAGCAAGAGTTTTCAGTTTTTAGTTCCTCCAGGACTATGACTACGAGATATTCAATACTCCTAGGAAGGGGGACATTGTCGTAGAAACGCCTAGCAAGAGGACTGATATTCGGCTATTAGGAGTGGTGAGACAATAGCTGGCCATGTTTCAGGTATCCTTTGTGGATAGTGAAGGAGTCAGAACGTGTAGAACCAGAGATGGTTCACGGTAATTGAGACTACATAGCACAGACAGAATTCCTATGTTGATAGGATACAGAGACTACTGATGTTTGAGGAGGAGACCATGTCTTTTATAGGTCTCACCTTGACGAAGCTTATGGAGATGTGGCTGAGGCAGCAAGTTATCTTTGAGGTTCAATAGACCTTTCTTGGTCCTCAACAGGGTATAAGAGGTGGTTTACCTCTTGACCTTTCCACCTCAGTTGCACCGGGTGCACGGTGTCATCCACGTATCTTAGTTGAGGAGATACATGCATAAACCTTTTCACATCCTCGACCATAGGGAGTTGGACATCGATGACGGAGTGACTTTCACGGGGTTCTAGTAGAGGTTGAGGATCGACAGAAGCGGGTCATACGAGAACGGTCGATTCCCCTTGTGCGCTTTCGTTGGAAGCACGAGAACCTCCAGGAGATCCCCTAGAACGGGAGGCTCAGATTCATGCTCGGTACCTCCTTTAGTTTCACTAGTTTATGTTGTAGCTTTACAGGGACGTAAATCCCTGAGTTGGGAGTAATGTAAAGACCCAGAAATTTCAAGGAAAATTCTTTCTTTATTCTTTGAAATTTTACGAGCCTATGGCTTCTGACGGCACCTAATTCCGAGGCCCGGTGTGCTCAGAATCAATTTCCAAAGTTTAGCTAGGGTACGTTCAGTGAACAAACAAGTGAGTTTTTCAATATTTTGAACCGGTCCTCAGAATTGAAATCCAAGTGCACCGATGAACTCGTAGTGCCGGTAATTGCTTAAGGGTACCTTTACCACATTTGCGTTTTAAGTTGGTTGAGTTTTATTTTATTTGGGGATTTAGTTTGAAATAAATAAAATTGTGTGAACAATTTTATATTATATCTTTGGGAGTTATTCTCTCCCATGGAAAGTTGTTGGTCGGGCCCACGACCAACCAACTTCCGATGTGTGGATAATTGAAAGGTGGGACCCACACGAGCCCCAACCTTCCACCTACCTCTAAACCCCTTAACCTTATCCCATTAAACTCCCTCGGTTTTAATGTGAAAACTTTCCCTTAATTAAATGTGACTCTTCACATCCTCCCCTCTTAAATGCATTCAAACACATTCAAATTAATAATGTGGTTTGATTGTATGAATTTGAAGTGTCTTTTATTAAATAAAATAATAAGGTAGCTTATTATTTTATTTGGGGGAATGATTTTTTGTGTTGGTGCTCTTGAGTTTTTGGGGAATAATACCGACTCTCCAACGAAGAACGACCTTCCAACTCAGTGAAGAATGCTCTAAGTTTTCTCCAATCCTTTTTATTTCTCTGCGACATGGGAGGAGACACCACTTCGGGTAACATTGCCATCAATGACAGATTTTTCTCCGACGTCGACGGAATCAGCACCGATATTCCGCGACATTTGATCATCGCGACTCTTGCCTCTTTCCATGGCTCGACGACGTACGACGTCTTTGCGAGGTAGGGGTTTGATTTTAGAATGTTAAAATTATCATGATTGTTCCCTTATAAACAAATAATGCGGATCAACTCATCTTCAAGTTGATCCGTGAATGTTTTTATTTGCGGGATGGGAATATTTAATTACAAAAGTATTGTTGGGAATTAGGTTCAATTTTAATTGATTAAAATTGTGGCTTGTTAGTTGTTGAAATCATGTGTTGATTTTTTCCAATTGATAACACCTAAGGCAGAGGGTGCGGGCTGAACAAACACGGCCCAATAAACCTCCGCATATTTTTTTTGGTGGGTGGATTGATTGCGACGATGAAACCGGACAACAACAGTGATTTCAGGCCTTTGTAATAATTTATGGTACACGAGATGACTGCCGGTGCAGACGAATGTTGAATCGGACCACCAGAGCAACTCCGGTGGCCCGCGGAACCTCAAGGCGGCATGGGTCGCCGGTGACCGGAGGTGGCAGCCGGAGCCGTTCGGCCACCTGGAGGTGGCGGCGCCCAGTGCGCCGCCGAGGAAGATCCACTATGGCTGTACCGTGACGGTGAGGTTGGAGATCTCGCGCGGCGGCAGGATCTAGGACGGCGGTGTGGTGATGGCAATCAGTGGCAAGGGCCAAGCCCCCCCCCCCACACTCCACGGCTTCTGCTCGGCCACGTAGCCACCCCACGCTGGTCGGTCGGACCGCGCCCGCCAGGCCGGGCCCCCCCAACCGGGCCAGACCCGGACCCGGTTTGGGCCGTCCCATGGGGTATTGGGCCGGGTCGAACCGGACCCAAACCCCCTATTTTCGGACGTCATTCAGTTAAACTCTGATATCTTGATCTACGGACCTCCGATCGATGCACTGCCAGTTCCATAGGGTTCCATGGATCGAGACGGTCGTTTTGGTATGTTACACTCAAGATTTCGGTGTAGTTTGGGTATGTCCGGGTAGGTTCGAACCCGAAACCAACCGGGCCCTCGGAGCGGAAACAGTTATAACTTGAGTTCTGGACGTCCGATTGACGTGCTGTCGACTTTGTTGGATTTCTCTTGATGAGACGGTTCTTTTGGTATACTTCACCTGATGTTTGGATGCAGTTAGAATATGGCCGGGTTGGATTGTACCCTAAATCCAACAGGGCCCCTAGAACAGAAAAGCCGATAACTTTCAGACCGAACGTCCATTTGACGAACCATCAGCGGCGTTGGTGATCGCATTGAGAAAAGATCCCTTTGAGTATACCCTATGAGAGTTTGGGTTACAGTTGAGATACGGCCGGGTTGGTTCGTACACCAAACCAACCGAGCCCCTAGGACTAAAAACCTATAACTCACAGACCGACATCTGATTGATGCACCGTTTATTGCGTCGAGAGCCCTATGACGAGGCAGTCCTTTGAGATACATCTTCGGAGGAGTTTTTGACACTTAGAGTATATACCAGTAGGTCATGGAGAGGATCCTCCCGGAGACGAGTGTGCGAAGTGCGGAGAGCTATTAGCTGTGGACCTGATGACTACTTGACCGATTTGTCTAGCCCAGTGGACGGAGCGCCTGGTATTTGGCGGTAGACCCACGGCGGACGGAGCGCCTGGTAGTTGGCTGCAGACTCGCGGTACTTGACAGGTGGAGTACCTCAGTAGGCCATTAGGGGAACCACTAATGTGTTTGGGCGGCAGACCCCTAGAGGGGAGCACTACTGTGTTTGGGTGCCGACCCGCGGTACTCGACAGGAGTAGCACCTCAGTAGTCTAAGGTTAGAGAGTAGCACCTCAAAGTCGTGACAGGACCAATGTACTCGACAGAGGAGGAGTTCTCCAAGAGTTGTGGTTTCAACATCATGAATAAAATCATAGTTTGAGCTGAGTCATTGATCTTTTTGTTTTTATCATTATTGAGATGGGTTACTTGATAACTTACATATATGTATGGGAATATACCTAAGTAGTGGTTATCCGTTGACTTCATATCTTTGTGATACCTCGTAGATGAGATGGGTTACATGATAACTTAGGTATAAGTATGGGATTATACCTATGTAAGGGTTATCTGTTGAGAAATTTATTTTTTGATTATCCTTATTGGATTTAGTGAGACCTTGAGGGTCTCAGGGTCCCTACTGAGTATCGTATACTCACCCCTCCACGGGATATGCCCACACCTCGTTGAGTTGGATGCAGACGATGGACAGTGCAGACTGAGATCGAGTGTACGATGACTGGACAGTACCCTGAGGTGGACTTCACGATGAGACGGTACTCAAATGAGGTTAGCAGGTGAGAGCATTGAGGAGGCTATCTATACCAACCCTTCAGGTAGGATCTGAGGTGGACGACCCAGGAGCTGCTTCTATCTTCCAGCTGTTTGTCTTTTATGTTGTACTTTCTTTCAGTTGTAGGTGTACTTCTCAGTTGGGTTTTTATTCTTCCCATTTACTTTTCATCACTTTCTTTTGTACTTACTGTATTACTTCCACTTGTACTCAGGTTGGATGTGTTTATATTTTATAAAGGAAATTCCTTCCCAGATACCGATTTTACGCCTTTGGTTCTAGTCACCAGTCCCTAGCCTATGGAATGAGACTTTGGGGTAGTCACGGCAAGGGCCCCAAGGATGGGTCGTGACATATGAATTTCACAAAAACCAAAAACTAAATAACGTCAAAATTTACATAAATGAGATTCTAAAACAAATACTATATTATTAAAATATGTTTTAGTCCTATAAATCTAAGGATAAAAAAGGACTTATGTAATAATAGATATTTCATTAATGAACCACTTTATCTTATCATGACAATTTATAGTATGTTTTTAACCATAAAATATAAAACTACAAGGAGACATGGTAAATGTTAAACTATTTAACCAAGAGTTAAACTTAAAAGATAAGGTTAATATGGTGAACCCAACCTGTCTAGAACTAATTGGTTGAGTGGTTTTGAACCCAACCCCACCATAGCCTCAAAATAAATCCTTTTGGAGCCATTATAAACCGAATATGATTGTATAATAAAATAATATTTCAAGGATTACCTAAAGTTACCCTCACCTCTATTATAAAAGGGTACTTACCCTTCTCTCAAAATTGCACCTCCAAATCCCTTTGGCTCTGCCAAAATATACTCATATATCCTCCCAAATACCCTAAATTCAACCTATAAGCCTTATTTTATCATAAATCCAACCTAAGGATCCCTTTTGATCAAATAAAAAGGAAGCACCGAAGAAGAGGTAATTATATCATCACATCTTTTAATGTTCTTTTATTCTTCCACTTCCTATTTATTTATTGTTTCCATACCAAAATAATAAATCTATTACCTTGTACATATTTTGATGTAATTATAAATATGGTACAACCATATTCATTATTCATCCATCCTATGAATGACAAATTCACCATATGTGTGTACGTACAGCTTACCATCTCCACGTCATGGTGTAGTTTGTTATTTAACACTTAATTATTTTGATGGGTATAATAATGAATATAAGTGATTAAAATAATAAATATAAAATTTTAATGATTCTTTATATATGATATACCATCCAATTAAAAACCATTTCACCATCAATAGAATGATATTGTCGCTCGTGCGTACGTACAGATAACCGTCTCCATGAACACGATGATATTTATTCCCCATAATAACCATTCAAGAATAAATATAATTTTATGATTAAAAAATTATTTATAAGAACATAATATCATTATGGATAAAAATAAAATACATCCTATCAATAACAAACATTAATTATGTAACAAAACATATAAAGAAAAACGAATCAGTTAACACCCAAAACAACGACACTATTGAAATGTTATTGTAAAAGAAATATTAAAAGATCATATATGATATCATATTTATGTATATGGTTCTTGTATAATTTAATTATATTTATTTCACCATTATACAGGATGTTAACATACCCTCATCTAAGGAAAAGTACAAGGTAAAGAGTTTTCAACTCACATTTTATTCCCGTGAGATACATGATATATTGCCACTGTTTCCTTTTGTGTGGTGTATGAAATTCCCATGATTGTATTATTTGTGAAATATAATTTAATTTATGGGTATTTACATCTTCATTTTATTATCCTTATTTCATGTGGTGTATGTTTCATAAGTTACCAAATTGGTATGGGAATTTCAATTTCGATTTCCACTCATTAGGTTTTATGCAAATTTCATTGATTACATTACTCCGTGATTTTGTGAGAAATCACTACTTATTTATTTATTTAGTAATTTACACTCCCCTTTGTGTGGGTTTAATTTTAATACACATAATAACTTCATTGATAAATTCTCAAGTCATCTATATGAACTTTATAGGAGTAATCTTAACTCAATTTTCATTCATTGAGTTAAACATCAAAGTCAGTGGTGTTGTTTTTACAAGAATATGTTTGGATGCCCTCAAATTGATTTATAATAAATATCTAATTTGATTTAGTGCATTTATATTTTTCACACATAATTATGTCATTGATTTATCCTTAACCTATGGATACAGTCTTTATAAGGGATTTCATCTCAATTTACATTCCATTGAGACCTCTTTGTTGTTATGTGCCAATTATCTTTTATATGGTGTACATACATTACTTTCAGATAGTATATCATGAATACCTTTATTATAGTGATATTATAATGTTTTTATTACCTCAATTATTTTTATTCAAATGTCTCCCATTTGGTAAAGAACTGTATCTAAAATATCATTTTAAATGTTTTAAATATTTATTCTTTTATATCTTTATCATTAATGTCCATGTTTTAAAAATGGTTTTAAGGATTGATTTATATGGAAATGGATGTTTTAAAATTAAAATTTCATTTACAAGTGTCAAAGTGATATGGGAAACTTTGATTCAAAAATATATTTTTGACATCTTCATGATAAATAATGATACTTTGAAATGTTTTCAAGAAGAAGGGGATATTTCACTCAAATAGTTTTACTGATTATTTTTATCTAGGTCAATATCCTTAATTATTCTTGATTGATGTTGATAAATTCTTCCATATTATATTGAATGATTTATTTTTGACTGTGGATGTGCTATTTTTATACCATTCATGGTTTGTGGTTAACATATTGACATTTCGTATGCAAGTTTTAATATGAATTTTTAGATTATGTTTCAAACTTTTTATATGTAGAATGCATTGGACTTAGTAAGATATGGGTGGAGCCCGCTATAGCTCCTCGATGCATCGGTATGTCTCATGAGACAAACTAGTGTTTTGGCACAAGGCCTTGAAAAAATCTTTATTCGTAGTCTTGGCACGAGGCTATGACTATGTGGTTATGATGTCTGACAATATGCATTCCATCATTATAAAATTAGCTATTGATATTACATGTGATTATTTGACTAGTAGAATATCCATGTGAGTAAGTAAATTTAATTATTTGATTTATATTTTACATACTATGCTGAAATTCAAGTTTAAAAGGCTTGTGTTTTAGTATTATACACTGCCTTAAATGTCTATGCTTATTAATGAATGTTTCCGCTATATTTTTATCCTTACTAAGCATCTAAGATCACACCTTTCTATATTTTATTTTTCCAAGGATGTGAATAAGTATATCATGATTAACCTATATGAATTAGATAAGGGATAAGAGTGTGTTCAAAAGGGACACAGTGTTGTTTTCTTTATTTCATGATTTAATGTAAAACATATGTATGTATTTAGTACTTACAAGGATATTAAACCAATCTGTCTTTCGAGAATTCATCTTTTGTGATCATACCAATGATATTTAATAATGCACCAACTCTCGGTAACTGGGGTTGGGGTGTTACACTATGGGAACTCATTAAGACTTAGAAGATTTTTTTTCATCTTTCTTCTCTTGCATATTTCTTCTTAATTGGCTCCATTACTAGTATCACCTAGAATTGAATCATTGTGAATACCATCATTATTTATTTATGTATACTATCATATAGTTTATATGAACTTGAGATGTGGGAATTATATTTTTATCATTCATATGTGGATACTTATTTTCCCTTATACAGTGTAATGAAATAAATATGATTCAAATATCAACACAAAATAAATATAAATAAATAATTATTATATCTTATCACTTAAATAAAATAAATATGAAAATTTCCAGATATAAACGAGTAATTTTAAACTCATGAATAGTCATGATGTATCAAAATTTCATAATAATGATAAAGCATCCTTACATTAAACATGAATGAATTTTTGATGTATTATATTTTTTTAATTAACTATTTATATGTCCAATGAGACCCCCGAACGATTTTATAAATTTGAAAATATTTATAAATAATTAATGGAATCTATTGGTTATTTTTTTGGCCCATTTTGGCCCCAAACGGTTCCCTGCATTCCTAAATATCATCCATAGTGCCATGTTGTGAGGTGTATATATGAACAACTAGATAATGTAGTTGGTTAGGGTGGTAAAAATGGTGCCTATGTGAGGTATATGTAGGTCATTCATAGAAAAGTGATTCAAATCTCTTGTGGGAATCACCATTTATTTGTGTTCTTGTTTTTATTTAATATTGTACTCCCTATGGGATATGTGAAACTACCAGCTCATAACATCGGGTGGGGTCAATGTGTGTGGTACATTCATAGTCAGCCATGCATCCCACACTTCTATTGTTTTGTTTTTTAATAAAACTATGTAAAATTGTTTCTTCACACCATGACCCCCACTGAATTATATTTTCCACACCCCTAGTAATATTTCTTTTTATATTTTTTATTTAAAATAAATAATCATAATATCATAATGTATATTAATCTTCATATGACCATATCATAGAAACCTAACTCTGATCAATGCTCCATTTTGAGGTTGGGACTCTATCAATACCCTCAAAATATATTATAGTGTATAATTAATTTTTTTTACTTAAATAGATACATGGTAAATCTGACTATAATTTATAGAAATAAAACACGGTAAAACCATCTATAATCAGTGTTTTTCAATACTTTCGGCCAAATAAACATCATAACACCGTATATGACATACCATTGGTTTTAGTTCTTCAATATATGATATGTACATTATTTTAAGTATAAATAAAAAAATATAAATTTTGGCTTGGTGAATGATGTCATCCACATAGGTCCATGTTATCACAATATCTCCAACGTTTAAAAAATCAAAGTAAATATTTATCAATATAACCAAAAAATTCACCTTAGTATTAAGAAAACCTTTCTATGATATTTTTTTATGGAATAATATAATTGAGAGCCTTAAGACCCCTGTAGATTGTGTAAAGAATTCATACTCAATCCAATAAGGAAAGATCGATTTGATCTTATTTTATATCTTGATTTTTCTATCTAAAACAAGACAGAGGGATTACAAGAATGATAAATTCATTAATTGGTTAAACATTTAATATTACATTTAATTTTGTTTAAATATATTTATTTTACCATAATAAATTACACTTTAGTCTTTTATAGAACATGAACTTTAAAAATAACCCAAAATTACATCGATAATCATTATAACTTGTAAAAAATGTCATGAAACTTTTATAACATAATTATTAACCTATTAACTATCATTATTATAATTCAGTTTTTAATGAAATATAAATGGAGAAATAGAATTCTTAATGAGTGAGGTAATCATTTAGGCCAGGTTCTTCTTCCTGAAGAAATGATTTATAAAATATGTGGGGAGTTCATCTATTTAGAAATAATGAGACCTCCCCAAGATCATTTCTAATGGAAACCAAAAAATCATCCACAATATTATTTTCCTTATTAGAATGAAGAAATGATACATCCTTGGAACAAATGTGACAGTATTGAAAGATTGGATAGATGATAATCAATAGAGACAATTTAGGATCAATAAGGATTCTATGAAAAATTGATGATCCCATCACATAAAAGGTTATTTATAGAGAAATAATAGAACACAAATGAAGACTAAGTATAACTAATTTAGCATTGAAAGTAATTATGGGTCTTACCTATATTAATAAATATACATTGTGAAAGATTATATCCCCTACCATGTTTAGAATGGAGCTACCCCTACCATGAATTTATTTGGGTAAGAACCTTCTAAGTTGATCTTTGAATAATAATAAATAGGTGTCCATTAAATATATTTCCCTTGAGGATCCACCCACAAAACCATTAATATAAAAAAATGATCTCTATATAATCCACTATAAGATGGTATGTTTTTCACTAACATTCTAAAGTGATTCAATCCCGCACATGAATTTTTTATTATAAATGTAACATGATATTACATTGAAAAATACATTGTTACTAGAACACTATAGCCTCCAATATAATACAATGAATTTGATGAGAAAATACACCCCTCATATAATTGATTGAATTTTCATCACTCTAGTCCATGCGGAGGTGTTTAAATGAAAACAAAATTACTTTTTATTTCTATTATCTTACCAAAATGAATCAAGAGTTCCCTAGCCATCATTCCCAAAAAATGGGTGAGCGAATGTTTATATGTTTGGGAAGATACAACACCTACACAAGGATATATTATAAAGTACATATATATTATAATGTAGTTATTGGGTATATCAATATCTTAGATACACTAAAAAATTAATGTCTTGTTTTTTGGAATTATTTCATTCCATAAAACTTCACCCCATCATATCATTAGTCTAATAAAGCACTTATGACCGAAGAGTACTGAAGAGTAGATGGAATTTATATAGTTTGATGCGAAACCCAATATATTTGATATAGTGGGAAATAAATATTGATAATAAACTTTCAATATTGATCCCCATGAAATTTTATATGGAGATAATTGTGTGGAATGGTGGAAGCATGGTTTACTACAAGGAAGGTTATTATGGGAAGATACAGTTGTTCGTAGAAAATTTATTTTACCATAAAGTAATTTAACATTACCTAGAATTCACCTATAAGAATAAATGATAAATTGATGAATATGGTTAATATGAGAATTTATTGAATATAACATCAAATTAGGGTTTGAAATAACAAATCTAGTTTGTAGAAATTGTTTAATATTCTAGAACATCACCAAAAAAATTTCTTTTTCCAATTACCATGAATGAATACCATATAGTGCTCCAATTGTTTTTGATAATCTAATAATAACATGTTGTCATTACTTATGTGGTCTTCAATTATTTTTAAATCCAAACTACTGGAACCATGCCTCCAAACAAGAATTTGAGATCAAATTCATGATGATATTTTCAAGGTAGTGATGGACTAAACTTGGAGGTCAATGTATTAAATGATAATTCAATCATAAAGATATTAGAAAAATATATATTATTGTGATATTTCCTACAAAATAGTAGAACTGATTATTACAATTTAGAATCCTTGATTTAATCATTCCTACAAAGGTGTAAAAATGGTAGATAGAAATAATACCATTAGAAATTGGTTCACATATATAATTATAGGTAAAATTCCTAAATAACAAACCATTAATTAATAAAAACTGTCATTTATTTTTGTATACAAAGGCTAGGAATCATGTAAATTTTAGAATAAATTTCAATTTTAAAACCTATATTGTATATATATCATTACAAGATCATAAATATATATTATATAGTTTCTATATCAATTGATGAAATATAATATTTTTTTCATTTAAGAGTACATGGAAAACACTTGGACATAAAAATATACTCTTATAGTGACCAATAAAACTCAATTACATGAGATGATTCAATATATATACAAAATATTTTTAGGAAATAAGTAAATTCTATGGGAAAGTGTGTTGGCTTACTATATACCACGTTAAGATTTGATGAAGCTAAAATATAATTTAATGTGAGATGTGGAAAAATAGTGGGATGAGAAACACTTGATGATAAGCTAAAAAATAGCTTTTAAGAATCCAAATCACATCAAGACATTGATAAAAGTCTCACACTCAATTTTTCCATAATCCATATCCATATCATTCTTAACCAAAAACATATTAAATGTTAGGCGATGAGTTAAAATCAATTAACTTATCTCACACCTCAAATTAGTGTAATGAACCTTAAATATATGATATTAATTTAATAATCTAATTTTCTCATATTCAATGTTTACAATTAAATAACTAATTAGTAACATGATAAAAAAAATCAATTCTAATTATTCTAAAATTTTCTAATATATAATAAATTTATTAATTTAATTACTTATTTCATTTACTGATCACACACATGGGACCCAATATATCATAGATTCTAGTATATGTGAATTGGTGTAACTTATGGATACTCTTTCTATAAGACCCTATAAGACCTTATCATGATTTAAGTGATTCATAATCATTTAAAAATAGTTGTTCATAATATCACATTTTGGGAAATCTAGATATTAGAATAATTCAGAGACACAATAACAACTAATGAACAATTACCATGTAATATAATTTCTTTTTCACGTGATATCTTATAAAGTATGATATATTATTTCTATCATCATCCTTAAATTCTTTAATAATGATTTTTTTTACACTATTGAATGGAATTTTCTTTATCTACCATGAAAATGGATTTAGTTAAGGCACTACTATCCTAGTGAAATGATTAATCATATATTCGTCATTTAGGGAGGAAATATATCATATATTAAGAATTCAATTAATTACATAGGAAAAAATGATTCATTCAAAGCATTCAATCTCACCACAAAAATAATATATCATGTATTTCATCATGAATCAATGTACATGATGATATTATAAATATTTATATTGATCATATGTCAAGAGAACAATATATATGAACATAGGTTTGAGCGTCTAATGACATACAGAACATGTCGTGTTCTCATTAGTGGGTTATTCATCACGATCTCTTCTATATGAGATTAGTAAGTAAAACTTTCATGAGATAAAGTGTCAATTATTATAATCCAAGGACACTAGATACAAATATATTATCCATATCTCATCACTATGATATAATTAGTTATTATAAATAAATATTTAATATTACTATCATAATATCCTCAGGTATAAATTATTTCTTGAAAATGATATGATGTTTTTATTTAAAAAATAATCCAAGTTCATTACCATGTAAATAGTTTATAATGAAGTAATAAAATTATCATGTAAAAATCATGGATTAATATTTTTATACACATCATGGTAATATAAAATTCGTCCTGGAGTTTTATCTAAGGAACCCACTCTTACATTATCCAATTCACTACAAAAAATAGGTTGTATCATTATGTGCACCTCACTGATCACATGAAACTCAATCATTTTCATTCTTTTAAAGTGGGAAAAAACCATCTAATTACAGAAAAACACACTTCCAACCTCATATTTGGAATACAAATCACATTTCCTTATCACCTAATACCTAACAATTATAAAAGTAATTCCATTAAAACTATAGGATCATAGTCCCATTCACAAGTCTAAATATCTAATAAAATCTTACTTTTAGCCATGATTACTTAATAAATATATGTATTTTACACACCAAACAATTTGAAGAATCCAATTTTCCTTTCTGTACTATGCAAAGGGTGTCAAAACCACTAATTCATATCATTAACATTTTAATTGAAATCCCATTTATGTATTTTCATTATTATATTGGAATAATTCATATAATTCTTATACCCAACCACAATAGGGATACCATACCACATATTTTCATATCATAAAATCATATCAAATTCGACGTCACAAAAAAAACAATCTACATTTTATTTAGTAAAATAAAATTCCCCCAATAAGCTATTTGGTAGATATATAATAATTTATTTTTAAATTAACAAATACCTAATTTCTAAAATATCCTTTTAAAAGACATTTCTTCAAAACACCTATTAAAATATTTTAGTTTGAATGCATTTTACCCTTAAATTCAACTTTCTAATCTTAAACATTCATGAAAATTTTAGGTAAACCTATATTTATAGTGTGATTTATATAAATAAACATATTTTCTATATAGGGAAAAGTGAAAAAAATATAATACAAAACATCATAATTATTCAAATTAACTCTTTTATAACTATGAAATCAAAAAATTATTTCACCCAACCCTAGTAACATTGAATTCCATTATCCATTTTTTCTAGACATACTAATGTTTTATGCCCAATGTTTCAAAAAAATATTACCTCAGTTTACCAAGTTACAAATAATTCAAATGGATATAATAATGTTGTAATATTAATTCTAATTCTCCAACATAAGTTATCTAGCCATTCCTTAGCATTTCTAACCTTAAGAATGCCTCTTAATACATTAAAAACTACCATATTTTGGTGAGGGTATATGATCAAACATAAGAAGATTATACAATTGATATAATTAGAATAAAATTATAGATAAATATAAAATTAAATATCCACAAATTGAATTTTAGAGTATGAACATGGCGGTTAATGATGAAAACCCACCCATTATAAATAATTATACACTAGAAAAAACTTCTAATTTCCATGTCTCAACATGATCCCATCTCCACTATCCTATCCATAGAATCCTTTCAAACCACATATACCTAACCTGTTCATTAACCATCATGCCATAAATATTTTTGTACATCCACCAATGTGTATGTGCAATCTGTGAGAATATATCCTAGTGGGGAATAACTAATTCCCACCCAATATATGCCAAATTATTTCATTTATATGAATGTTAAATTAAAAAAAACGCAACACACAACATTAAAGTAATTTAGTTAGGTCATCGTATGATAAATTTTGACCATGACACTAATCCCTATAAGCAGTGAATCATGTTGGAGGATAATAAAATTTGTGTATGTTTCCATCCAAGATGATTCATAGTTTCCATTTCTCTTAATGAATTCATGGATATGCAATGGAACCCAAATACATATGTTGATCAAAACATGATAGAGACTATAAATGGTTCCCTGGTCTCTAAATCATCCCACATATTCAATTAATTAAAAATTCCATCTCGATATACAATGTAGTGCAACCATGTTACAGTCAAAATCCGAGTTATTCCAAGATGGTACCTCAATTTACATGTTATTCTGAAAGTTGAATATAATATAATTTATATTACATGCACCATTATTTCAATATTAGATAGATCATAAAAAATAATCATCTTGTAGATTATCATGGCTTATGAAGATGTCTTAGTATATGATAATTTTTTGGAGGGGAACATTACTCCACCAGTATGATGCATCACATAAAATTTTTGATAAACCAAAAAATCCATCATAAACGACAAAAACCATACCAAAATCTCAACTAGTTAATTTCCCATTGATTGATAATTTATTTTCACCCATATAATTTTATTTTACATTGTTTATATAGTTTGTAAATATGTTGTTTAAACCTTCAACAATCCCTATATATTTTGAATCCGTTTGTTGAAAGCATTTTCAAATTGAAAAATTGATTATGTGATGCATATATTATCCAATGTGTTATTATTTAAATGTGTTGAATAATAATATTATCAAAACTTTATTAAAAAGGATAAATACCTTATGTTTTCATCCTCATAGTTTCACATCAAAATCATACTTCTATCTGTTATAATATGATGAATTTAAATTGCTAGAAAAATTATAGAATGTTTTAGATATAAATTAAGGAGTTTGATGAATAAAATAAATTCAATGATTGTAAGAATAGGTTGATAACTACACCTGTACCCACACAATACAATAGTGGGATAGGTTTTTTATATATAGTGACACATCAGTGAAGGCCTTGAGGTGTGTTTGTATGAAAAATTTCATGTTGTTCTCTTATGCCTCTTCTCAATTAATGGTATATGAGAAAAATTACCCAATGCATGATTTATATTTTGTGTCAATTATTAGTTCTATATATTTTTGGATAAGTTATCTATATGGAGTTTTTTATATATATTATTTATAAATTATTTAAGAACATATTCACATAGAAGTATTTGAATATGTTTTAAGGAGATGGTTAGACTTAATTTTCAATGCATAAATGTTCATTTCATAAGAATAGGTTTCTCTGTGGTGTGGTTATCCATGATTCATAGGTGACACTGGGTTGGTTTATTTGATTTAACTAGTGTGGAGTCGGTGATGGTGGTGGGTGTCAGTGGTCAAGAAAATGACTAGTTAAGATTGAGATCAATGGTGAAAGCTCCTATGGTGATGACTAGTGGTGATGTATATTTAGAGGCACTATGAGATTACATGTTGAAATTGACCACCATATTGGATTTAATTAATAGAGCCTAATGGGGAACATGACCCAATGAGGGAATGAACAAGGTTCCACAAGCTATGGAGAATGTAAAAAATTATGTTTTTTGTCTTGAGTGGTTTTATGGATTTGTATTGTAGTGTTGATGAGTTGTAAATGTATCTTCATTTGGTTAGGACTAGTCTTGGGAATGATGGGAATTTTGATCTTGGAATATCTATTTCCTTACTGTAAAATTATACGAGCACACTTTATTTTAATGTGAAAATATTTCATTATAGAGGTGGTAAATTCTCATATCAGAAAAAATTGTGAAACCATATACATAATGAGGATTTAATTAGATAAATATATTTATTGATATGAAAAGGAATGACACATAAATCATATGGAATGAGTTGAATATATTCACATCCTAAATGGTTTCTCAACTATCAATGCATATGAGGATTAAGGAGGTATAAAACTTACATAGGGCTATAAAAAAGGCGTGAAAGATTCCAAAGATTAACCATGAAAAATAAGAGTTATAAGATTTGGGAAAATAAATTGTGCCTAATATAATCCAGAACCAAAGTATTTGTTGAATTATTTAAACAGTTCATCATTATCTATTAATAAAGGAAGTAAAAATATGTATAGGGATACCAAAGGGTTATTTCAGTGGAAAAACAGGAAATGAGATATTTTACAGTTTACATAATGTGTATTGGTACAAAAAATTGTTATTTACAAACATTAAAAGTAAAAAGTAATGATGAAACCATTACACTTAAACATATTTAAATGATAGATAATTAATATTTATAAAGTCATATGTATTCTTAAAATCTCTAAAGAAATAAATTCTATTTGGGATGATGTTGATCGATATAAAAATATGGTAAATGTCATAGAAAATTGTGATTATTTTCTAATTGTTCAACATAAAAGTATCTACATAATGGAATTGGTTACGATAAATGGAGTAAAATTCTATTTTATAATGATCTATGTTTTACATTAAGGTTCTAGAGTAGTATTCAATAAGAATCAAACTTGGAGTTGAGCTTTAAAATAACTTATCATCCTCAAAATGATGGACTATTTTCAAGCACCATTAAAACATTTGAATATATGTTGAGATATATCATGAGGGATTTAAAATAATCTTATGATATATATATATATATTCTACATCCGAGGTTGTCTAAAAATATTTGTTTCCACTAAAAATTTTAGGTAGAACCATATGAATATTTCTACGGGAATAGATATAGAACTATGAAATACTTGGATAATGTTTGAGAGTGAAAAATGACGGGATTGGAACATTATTAGTAAATTATTGAGAATAATAAAATCATTCAGTATTATATAAATTTAACACATATTTTATAAAAGATATACATTTGCAAAAGACATTGATATTCATTGTTTTCCATTAGAGAGAAGGTATTCATTAAAATATCTTTATGGAATAATGTTATGTTATTTCAGAAATATGGATAATTTTTCCCAATATACATCATTCTTTTGGATAATATTTATTATTTAGGTATTATAGTTTATCACCCATAATATCTAGTGGTGCAATCATAAGTTTATATTGTGTTCAATATATAACATTTGAGTAATTAAATATAAGATCAATATTAAAATTGATTGGTTGTAGAATTGAACATGATGTCTCTTATGGTAGACTCCCAATAGATATCACAAACCATTGAGAAACAGATATAAAGAATATGTTCACTTACATAGTTAAATATATCTAGATAAATTTTTTGTTTGAGGAATTAAAATTTAATCTTGAATATATAAAGGGAAATAATTACCCAAATTTTTTCTCATATGAAAAATTATTTTTGAGGGATATGGATTTTTAGGTGGATAGAATGTAAGGCCCCACATTTTTTTAACATTAATATGTTATATAATTTTTCTCATATGTAATATCATAATAAAATGAACAATGCATTGTTTAATTATTAGTCTTATATCTACAACTTTCTTATTGCATGATTTTTGAAAAATATTTCATTCCTTTATCCTTCCCTTTTTAAACCATTTATTTATAATGAATTGGTTTAAGAAAATGTTAAAATGAAAAAGATATTTCCCCTGATTTGGACACTGTTTATTTTCTACATCTAATGAATTTTTTAATCTATTCTAATATTATTTTATTCCAAACACTGTTAATACTTATTAAGATTCATTGGTGATATTATTTTATTGAATCATTCAATTTTTTTATCTAGATGGAAATTGTTTTTGTTTTAGTAAGATATTATTTAACCAATTTTGTTTTATTGAGTTAATTGTGATAATAACTTATTGTTTTGATATATGTTCACATGGCGTAAAAATGTATGGTTATATTATTATTAAATGTGAAAAACAGACATTATATATGCCTCCAATTCATTAGGTAATTCCTGTATCTGATTACATGTTCCACTAAGTAAAATAATGGTTATCTTAGTCCACTATTTTGTGGGAAAAGGGAGGTTATCCTAGTACATTATGTTATGGTATTTCATGAACCAAATCGTGCTGACACTGAACTAGCCACCATAGCTGGTCCCCGGTATGGCCCGAAGGGCGTTCTCAATCCCCACGGGCTGGCCACCAGTGATGGGCATCAAAAATTTAATAGTTGGGAATGATTTGTCCTTAGAAAAAAAGATAGATAGATAAACAAAACCGACGAAAAAAATAAAAACTTGTAGTTGAATGAAATTTAAACTGAACATACCCCTTTGTGACCTTCTAGGTCACCACCCAACTCAGACTCAAGCCTACACCAATACAGTGCAGCTCAACCAGGAACATGAACAAGAAATGAACTTGCAACCAAAAGAAAATGGTGGACATGATCTCCAAGATGCTTAATATGGATTACAAATATAACCACATAATCCATGAATTCCCTTTCCCAAAACAGTCCAATGACACAAGTTTGAAATAAAAATATAAAATTAGGGTTATTCACATTTTAAAATAAGTAACATGTTTTTACCATTTAAAAACCGAACACACCCTACATACCATTTCCTATCCATTTTTTATTTTATAAATAAAATCCAAAAAAGAATATACCAAAGCTAGGTTCGAGTAAGGAAAGTAAAAACTGAAGACTAAAAATAAACTAGTGCAACAGATAGTAAACAAAAAATGTAAATAATCCTGTAACCATTGGTGATCCTAAACACCCATAGAATACCCCTCTATGTACGAGGTTCGGAACCACCTTTCAGTGTATGGGGATGCCCTTAATAATATCTCCAACTAGCTAACCAATAACAAAACATTTTTATGGTAAAGCCCATCGGGCCTTACAACCAATCTAGGGGGTACCAAACCGTCTAATCGGGGTTGATAAACAACCATCACTCGACCATCTAGAAGACACTCAAGGACCCATGCTGGTTATAATAATACCATGTATGTAGGAAGGCCCTCGAACGCGTGAGTAATATCACCAAACTTGCCTTCCCCAAACACATATGATTTCTATGCGTTCACCCATAAAGGGTTACCCTAGACAAGAGCACCCCCAAATACACATTCAATAATTTCATAATAACAAAGTTCTAACCTGGCCATCACACCATTCAAAATTTAAACCATTTCATAATATATTCAATGTTTCCAACCGAACATTCACATTTTCTGAATCACATTTTTTTCTAAAATAAAGAAAAAAATCACCTTTAAAATTATACTTCCAAATTGGCCTTTAAGATTATACACCCAAATACATTTTTCAAAGTAGATCCAAATCATTTCTAAAACCATTTCCATGTATAAAAAGACAAATTGGCCATTAAACCATTTGAAAACCCCATATGTCGCAAAATTCCCCATAGTAAAAATTTTAAAGAAACAAAAAAAATAAATTTAAAGCCACATTAAATAGTACAACACATTTTATAAATAAAATATCTATAATGGATGGAAAATAATGAGAGAGAGAAGTGAAAACATTTGAGAAATCGAGGTTCATGTTTAACATCCTTTTAAGTGTCATTTTCAATTGAATTCCCACTCATGTTTTCTCATAGTGAACCCATGGATGCGAGAACATCTAATGAAACACTTTAAAGATCCATAAGAATGCAAATTTTTTTCCCAGAAATACCACTTCCCTTTAAACAATCACAAATGTAAAATCTCTCATAAACATTTCAAAAACCTAAATGTCCTTTCCAAAACATATCACCATAAATAATAAAGTCATAAATAGGAACTCGAATCACCCGCAATGCTCCAATTCATGTTTCAAAAAATAATATATATAAAATCACGTCCACAAAAGACAACAATGGATCAGTTTCTTTTTTGTAAAAAAATAAATTTATCAAACACTTCCAATGCACCAACACATAAATATAACCATCGAATCCTTTTAAAATACATTTTTAACAATTTTAACCAACATAAAAACACCATAATAAGTTAAAAATAGCACTTATGGATTTAAAAATCATGTTTAAAAATTAATCCAAAGCATTCAAGAATCAATGGTCTACAATGGAAAGGAAATCATGGAAACACCTACCTCAAAGTTGAGCGCGAATGCGATTAAACTTCGACAGAAGGTAAAACAATCCCGCTCGTACCAATCTGCACAGCCAAAATAACTTGAATAACTCATTAGTTACAAATTGAGGCATTAAGGTTTTGATAAATTAAAAAAAAACCCTCAAAACTAAGAAATTTATCAAAGACAAGGTTGTCGGATGGGGTGGAGCGGTGGATCGCGAGAAAATAGCATGTCTAGGGGTTCGAGTTTGTTGATGTTTCTAGAAAAGAGCTGGTTGGGACGTGCGGGTTGGGAGAAGGCTAGTCGAGGATGGAGGTGGCCGGATGCAAGAGGATGCCAGTTGGATAGTCGGGGCATGGTGGCCTGCTAGAACGTGGAAGGCTGGAGTCAGCTAGGGCTAGGTTGAAGGCCGAAGGCGCGAGATGAGGGTACTGGGTCGAGTGCCGGAGCTAGAGGGGTGAGGCGTTGAGGACCAATGGGGATGAGGCAGTCGGGGTGACAGGAGGCGAGGTGAGGGTCGGGGAGGTCGAGAGATGAGGGTCTAGGTAGGGGGCATGCAACGTGGAACAACAAAGTAGAGGGGGGAGGCTAGTTTGTAAACAGGGAAGCGGGGGGGGGGTGACAGGAATTTGGGTGTTTTCATTTTATTATAATAATGATATTTCATTAATAATAATAATATTAATATCATTAACTACAATATAATTCATAATAATAATAATAATAAACATAACAAAACAACAGTATTATTATTATTATTATCAAACTTTCTTTTAATATTTTTAAATTTTAATCTGGTTATTTATCTTATTTTAAAAACTGGGTCACTGCGTGCTCGTCCCACGACTTAACAAACCGCGCGCAAGTGGCATACCTCAAGTCAGACCACTTGGACATTCTCACAAGCACTTGGGGAGATCATGCTGCTACCACCCACCATGTGGTGATAGTACATGGGTTTCAAACCAGCTAAAAATATTAAACTACAAAATATTTAATCCGAGACCCAACCCGGACCATGACGTGAGATCCCGAAGCCAAGAATTAATAAAATAAATATTATTTTAAAAGGGTATCCATGCCAATTCTCCCCACCATGTACACTTTCTTCCCCTGAAAGTCACCCAACTGAACAATAGAAAAAAAAAGAATCCATAACCGATTGAAACCGAAAGAAACCACAATAAAAGAGAACAGGAGAATACATGAGGGTTCTTCCCACCACAAGAACTCAAATAAACTGGAAAATTAACACCCAAACACACCACCCCGAAGGGGAGGGGGTGATGTGGGAACTCCCTATGGATCTGAACTAAACTTTTATTGCATGATCGAACAACAACTTCGTTGATGCTTGAAAAACTCAACTTGGACCAAAAACCCAAAACACTTGAAAAAATATCCAAGAAAAAATTAACTCACACAGTGAATCCGAGAATAATGGAAAACATCGATTCCTCCACATACACTTACATATCCCAATGAAAATAGCCAAAATGAGATTAAATCCAACACCATCCAAACAAACCTTTAAGAAAAACACTCGATTCAGAAAACCATAATCAGGCAAACAAAACTATTTAGATTAAAATATAACAAGACCATCATAACTTCAAAATGAAATAATGAAATCAAAAAAATGTCAAAACATTAACCAAAAGAAAAAAAATAACGAAAAGTCTTTAAATGTTCCACCTCCAACATAGAACACAAAACCCAAACTAAGGCTCCACACCCCCGGAAACTCCTGACTATGCGCTAGCTTCACCCCGAGACATATGACTGGGAATCTGATGGATGAAGAATCTCTTGCCTCATAGTCAGGCACATGAATCCGTTGGTCATAGTGTCTTTTTCAGGAGATGCTTCCTACATAACTTCTCTAGATGACCTAGACAACCGCAACGATGACACGTCTTTGGAGAGATGCGAAATGATGGCGTCACCTGCCCAAACCAGCCACACTGTTGGAACACCAACGAATGGTCCGATGAACTTGATCCCAGAACCACTATAGAGGACTCATTAAAAACAGGTACATCTGGAACACTCTCCTCACTAGATGGTGAACCTTGATGAGCAACTGGATACACTGGATTTCCAACCATCTCCCCTCCGAAGACCAAATCATCTAGGAACGCATCATCCACCAACATCTATAAACAGTGGTCCTTAGAAGGGAGGAATCGCTCCTTTATCTCTGGGAAAATACCATCGATGAAGAGGGGAGTATTTATCAAATCTTGTAATGTTACTTCCAGAGAAAATGACACAAGTTCCTTGAAATGGTCAACACATGCTTCCACCATCTGTTGGTCTTGGTGAATACGAATGAGTTCTTCCCTTTTTTTCGTCTTCACCTCTTTAGGTATGAACACTCAGATGAAGATAGATTTAAAGACATCCCACATCATCCCAAATTTTACAAACAGCAAGGTGAATAACTATCATTCATTTAAAGTCGGACCCCCAAACAATCACAAAACATCTCGAACTCTAACAAACTTGGGAGTTCCCAACATCCCAAAAAAAATCAACCTCTTCAACCACATAATTACCTTTAACGGAACCTGATCACCATTAAGGATAGGCAATGTCCGAGAAGGACCATGAACTAGGCATGACTTATCAGAAACCTTGGAAACATTTCATGGCGGCATTTTCTAACCAAAATATAAAATCTATATCCATAACCAATATCAAACCGAAGCAACATCAATGAAAATGCCTTCATCCAAAACAACCTGCTCAAAAGCAACAAGAAAATACAAACACAACTAAAGAAATTCATTTTTCATTTTAAATCTCAAAAAAACCTTCTTTCAAGGCCATATTCTAAAATCCAAATCCCCTTTTCAATACAAATTCAATTTCCAAAAATCATTTCCCCTTTTTAAAATCACGTTAGAAGAACAGGGTTCAGACTTTAATTCCAAGAACACACCTCAGTAATCCCATGAATGATTGACCATTACTTCATCCAATTTCATCCATATTCACCACCACGCACTCCCCATACATCCCGTCACATGTGAGAACGTTCATAAAGAGTACACGGGGTTGCACCCAAACCATTTCTCTACCAATTTCAGGAAAACCCAAGGTTATTTTAGTACAAGAGATTTGAGTTTTAAAACCCATTTCATGAATTTAGAGGAATTTAAAATAAATCATTCTCATTTCAAAAACCCTTTCTCAATTTAAAATGCGCACTTACACCAAATATAACTAAGATGACACTCTACTTGAATCAAACTACCAAAGGGAGTGACTAGTAGTCATGCTTAACCCAACGACATGGTAGTGGGACATGCCCCATGTAAGTGTTAATGACTAGGAGGAACTTAATCCATGTACACAGAATCCAAATGGGTCACTAATCCATGGGAAATGACAATGTAACATCGTCTTGCCTCATTTGTCATCCTTTAAACAAAAAAAAAACAAAATGAGATAATGACTCAATTCCAAAACTGCCATTACCGAGTCAAGGTTCGCAATAGGCGAGGGTTCATGATGTCCTTATGTACATACTTCTCAAGTCTCTATAGTCCTAATCTCTATCTACCAGACATCCAAAATAACAAGGTCCTCCTCTGATACAATTTGGTCATGAACCCACCCGGTTCGAACCTGAACCGATCACCTGAGCCGATCCACAGCATGGCCCGATGGGCATTCCCAATCTCCATGGGCTGAAAACCAGTGGCGAGCATCAAAATTTAACCATTGCGAATGATTAGTCCCAGTATAAAAAAGATAAACCAATAAAAACCGATCATAAAAATAAAAATGAGATGCAAAAAAACTGAACATACCTCCATGTAACCTTCTATGTCACCACCCAACTCTGACTCAAACATGTTCCAACACAGAGCAGTTGAACCAAGAACCTGAACAAGAACAGAACCTATTACTAAAAGAATATGACATGCATGATCACTGAGATGCTTAGTAGGGATATCAAATATATCCACGAAATCCATGTATTCCCTTTCCCAAAAAAGTCCAATGGCACAAGTTTGAAATACAAATATTAATGTAGGGTTTTTAAATATTAAAATAAGCAACATGTTTTTACCATTTAAAAACCCAACACATGATACATACCATTTCCAAACCATTTTTCAGTTTATAAATAAAATTAAAAATAGAATATAACAATGTTGGGTTAGAGTAAGAGAAGTAAAAAGTGAAAAATGAAAATAATCTAGTGAAACAGATAACAAACAATAAATGTAAATAATACAGTAACCATTGGTTAACCTAAACATCCCTAAAATACTCTTAGTTGTAGTTAATTTGGAACAACCTACTAGTATATGGTGAAGCCCCTAAGTCTATTTCCAACAGGCCACCCCATAACTGACCAATCTAGTAGAAAAGCCATCATGACCGAACAACCAATCTAGGGGGTTCCAAACCATCTAATCAAGGTTTATTAGAATCCATCACTCTATAATCTAAAATACGCCTAATAAAAATGCTGGTTATTATAATACTTTGTATGTAGGAAGTCCCTCACAGGAATGACTCATCTCACCACACTAGCCTTCTCCAAACATGGATGATTATTGTTTGTTCACCCATAAAGGGTTACCCTAGACAATGGGCCCCCAAAATACACATTCAATCATTTCATATTAACAAAGTTACAATTCTTCTGTCACACCATTCCACATTTAAACCATTTCATAAAATGTTCAACGTTCCCAACCAGGAATTCAAATTTTCCAAATCAAATTCTTTTCTAAAATAAACACAAAAAATCACCTTTAAAACTAAAATTCCAAATAGGACTTTAAGATTACACACCCAAATACATTTAAAAAATCAGTTACAAATAATTTCCAAACCCATTTCCACATATACAAAGACAAATGGGCCATTAAACCATTTGAAACCAATTGTGTCCCAAAATGTCCCACTGTACAAATTTTAAAGAAATCAAAAAAAATTAATTTAATGCCACATTAAATATAAATACAAAATTCAGAAATACAATATCTATTTTAGAAGTTATATAATGGGAGAGTGAAGTGAAAACATTTGACAAATCAATGTTTTCATGTAACATCCTTTTCAAGTGTCATTTTCACTTGAATACCCACCCATGTGTGCATATTGTGCCCCCATGGATGTGAAAACATCCAATAAAACCCTTTGAAGATCCATTAGAAAACCCAAAAACAATTTCGCAGAAATACCCCTTCCATTTAAACCAAAAAAATTGCAACATATCTCAAAAAAATTTCAAAAACAAGAAGGGCCTTTCCAAAACATTTCACCATAAATAATCACGTCATAAAGAGGCACCCAAATCACCCTCAACACTCTAATTAATGTTTCAACCAATAAAATAAATAACAAAAGTCTAAAAAATACAACAATGTCTAAATTTCCTTTTTATAAAACAAAAATCATTTTATTAAACACTTCCAAGGCACCAATACAAAAACATAACCAAGAAATCCTTCTAAAATCTATTTTTAACAATTGTAACCAACATAAAAAGACCACAATAAGTTTACTATAACACTTTTATATATGAAAATCATGTTTAAAAATTAATCCAAAGTGTTAAAGCATCAATGTTTTTCAATGGATAAGAAAATAATGGAAACACCTACCTCAAGGTTGAGTGCGAACACGACTGAACTTCAACGGATGGTAAAACAATCCCCCACAGACCAATATTTACAATAAAAACAACTAGAAAAACATACCACTTACTAAATAAGGCATTAATGTTTTGATAAATTAATTAAAACCCTAAAAACGATGGAATTTTCTGAAGGTAAGGTTGTTGGATGGGGTAGAGCGACATATCACTAAAAAATAAAGTGCACATGGGTTCAGGTTTTCCATAGACGTATGGAAGAGGTCCATCTGGGATGTGCATGTTGGGAGCGGGTTGGTAAAGACCGGATGTGGTAGGATGCAGGAGGAGGATGGATGGATGGTTGGGGCGTGGCAGCAAGCTGGAACACAGATGGTCGGAGTTGGCTGGGGATGGTTGGCAGGCTGAAGTTGTGGGTTGAGGGTGCTGGGTCGAGTGCCATAGTAGGAGGGGCGAGGCGGCGGGGACCTACATGGACGAGGCTTTAGGGGGTACGGGATGTGAGGGGGCGGCCGTGGCGGTTGGAAGGTGAGGGCCTGGGCAGGGGGTCCACAGTGCAGAACAACGAGGGGGAGGGGGGGTAGGTTTGCGAATGTGGAAGGGGAGGGGGTGACAGGAAATATGGTTTTTTTTCAGTTTTTATAAAAATGATATTACAATAATAATAATAATAATATCCTTAATAAAATTAATATTCTTAATAATAATAATAACAATAAAATAACCACAAAATATTATTATTATTATTATTATTGAATATTCTTTTAATTTTTTTAAATTTTAATCTGTTTATTTATCTTATTTTAAAAACCGAGTCATCGTGCGCTCGTTGCATGACTTAATAACCCACGCACCAGTTTCACACCTCATCTCCGACCACTTGGGCATTTGTACAAGCACCTCGGGTGATCGCGTGGCTACTACCCACCATGCGATGACGTCACATGGGTGTGAGACCCACTAAATATATTAAATTATTATTTTTAATCCAGGACCCAACCCGGACGTTGGCGCGAGAACCCGTAGCCAAGAATTAATAAAATAAAAATTAATTTAAAAAGGATGGTGTGTCAGGGTATATGTTTTTCCACTAAGTGATTATGGTATTGAAATATATTCTCGATATATGTAAGATTCCATATACTTATTTATGTTCTACATTTTTATTCTATGCTATATTCTTATGATATAATTCATATTCATGATACAATGGGTATCATTTCCTAATTGTGATTTATTATGTATTCATGCCAACATGTTCATAACATGGTAAATCATTTATAATATTCATTATGATTATATATATTGAATATATTGATATATATATATATATATATAATATTTTTTCTTATTACTAAGAATATTATATAACCTTTTCTTATGTTTTATTTTCCTCATGAAATGAAAAAGAGTATTACATATGATATATATATGGGAGTCAAGAGTTATTTATTTTAAGGGGATAATATAAAATGTGATGTAATATATGATTGTTATGTGGAAAATCAATAACATTAATAAACCTTTTGGTTTCATGTGTGGTATTTATTTATGAGTTGTAATGTATAATTAAGTATAATAATGTAAAATGTTTACATATAATATTTTATTTTTATTAAAAAAATATTGAAAATATGTTTAAATTTGTTGGATGAAATTTTATATAATGAAAGAATAAAACTCCATTTTATAGGCTTCATGTTTTAAATTTCATTTTTTCAGGGAACTAGACTAATGGCTAGTTCCAAATACAATAGGCTCAATAGATGACAAAAAATCAAATTATAAGGCCCCAGCCTTAAACCTTACATAATCTTGAGTTATTACAAGATTACACATTGAGGATCTTTTCAGGTTTAGAGTTTTAGAGAATTAGATCATAAAACTTGCATTACATTCCACATATAAACAAAGTGGTTACATAAAGATAGTATTCTTCATTCCCATCAATGGAAACACATTTAAAATAAAACATGGATTATTTCTTGACACATCCTTGACTCTATCATCTTATCATGTACCTTTCCCTTGACCTGTGAAAAACATTTCAAAAAACTTGGGATGAGCATAAAAACTCAGTATGGGTCATAAAAAAACATGGAAAGGAAACATGAGTTTATATATACATAATAATGAAATCATACTTTACCCATAAAACATAGACACTTTAACATACCTAATAAAATCATGAATAAATCATAGAAATCATAAGACATAAAGGTAACTTGAGGCATTCATAACATTCTTACGTAGGGAGTAACCCTCTTGGTTACGTTTGGAATACCCATCACAGTATATTCCCTAAAATCTCTTCGGAGAAACCTTAACGTTTCACTCCTTCGCGTTACCCAATGCATTGGAGAGCTATAACGGGCTCACCCGCCCTTAGTTTATCACGGAACCACCCGTCTTCATAATAATTCCCAAGAACCATAACATAATCATATCACATAAAACATGCATAAAGGAAACATAACATTTCCACATTTCAATCACGAAATATCAATACAACACATTGATATAATAAAAACATTATGAAAACCATTTTCAATACCAAAGTAAAACATGGTATTTATTTTTCTTTTAAAAAAGAAGGTACGACTTGTAGAGGAAGCCGAAACTCAAATAACGGTCACGACGGCGGAGAAGTCGTTGTCGCCGCATACGTACGACAAAAACATTCCCTTTTGTCGTTTAGTAAACGCTTCGTATAAAAAAGATTCCTTTTGAATAAACGTAAAAGTCAAAGGGGTTTATACACCGTATAAAAGAAAGTTGTGTATAAAATAAAATATGCCTCAATGAAAGGAGATTGAGACGAAGTCCCATACCTCGTATCCGACTTGACCCGGCCGTTCTTTAATCTCCTGAATAATAAACTTGAGTTAATCTCTACTTGCTTAAGAACCTTTTTCAAGTTCATTATTCCTTTTATACCATGTTATGAACATCATGTAATCTGTTAAGTTAACAATGTTCATTTTGTCGGTATTTGGTTCTTAAGTCAAAAAATAGACTTCTTACATTACATGTTGTTAATTTGGTCAAAGTTTCATTATATCCAGAATGGTATTCATGATGTAGATATCATATATTTCATATATATCCAGTACATACATTCATTTATAATATTACATCACATTTAGAGGTAAGAAATGAAATGCACCGTTCATGGAGACGGTAAGCCGTACGTACGCATGAACGCTACTTTCATTTCTATTTCGTATTTTATAGAATGGAATCATAATTATATAAAGGTATATTATAATTCCAGTATAATATCATATATAATATCATAGTTCCATCCTTTATATTTCCCACATATGGTATTTAACGAATCAAATCACTTTGAGGGGGCGGTAGTCCGCACTTCCTAAAATGAAGATATCGTGTTTACCCATAATGGAAACCATAAAGGTATGCCAAAAATGAGAAAAACAGAATCTTAAGGAAAACATAAACATATTATATATCATATATAAAAATAGTGACATCATAATGGCCACCTTTGAAGGTGTTAAATGAGTATTGAACAATCATCGTTTCGGGAGGCAGAATTTCGCCATCCACGGAAACCGTATGTTCTTTAACCATTTGATGCAGTTGTGTGAGAGTGTAGCTCAAATAATTCTTATAACAACATCCTAGTATATTGAAGATACTGGTGTTGTTACAAATGAATTAAATAAAAAGAGTTTAGGGGGTTGGAGAAGCAAAATAAAACAAATGAACATGAGAGAATGAATTACCTTAAAAAGTGTAACTCCTTTTGATTTGAGCCTAAAGGCTTCCTTTGAAAGGATTCTTCCCAAAGGGAATCCTATAGGATGAGGAGAGGGATGTTTAGAGAGCAAATGGGCAGGGTTTGGCCGATCCAAAGGCTTGAAGAGTGTGTGGAATGAGGTAGAGGTGGGGGCCTTTTATAAGAGGAGAGGAGGGGCACTTTTGGAAAGTAAAGACATATTACATTATTTGAAAATGTGTTTCGGTTTTAAAAGGTCCCACATTGATATAATTCGTGGATAAGGTGATAAGGGTTCTAAATCCACTCATCCAATTGTTTTTGGACATGTGTAGTTCATAGAGTTTACATTATCTTTCTATTTTATTTAAATCGTCAAATAATGATGTCATCGCTGCATCATTATTATGTCATTAAAAATTAAATTTTTTTAATGTCTAAAAATTATAAAAAAAATACTATGATATAGTAAATCTTTTTATATTTCCAAAGACTATTTATAATCAAATTTTGGACTTGTATAACCCTACTTAAAAATTGTTTTCACAAAACATATTATGTTTGTGTCATTTTCACTTTAACATTAAATAAAAAGTAATTTATGTCATTTCAAAACCAAAGTGTCTCCATGGGGTCCCCAAGTTGACCCATTGCTTGTATTGGTCGGAAATGACACAACCAATAAGGTTGGGACATGTTTCTAGGTCATTTCATATTATTAAAACATTATTTATACCTTAAACTACACTAATTACCACTAATCGCGATTAAAAACTTAATAAGTTACTATTCACCAAAAAAATATTATAATCTCATTGAACCACATTTTACTTCTTAATGACAACCATGTATGTAGGATTTTCAAAATTCAATACACATTAGTGGTAAACATTCATTTAACTGTAAAATCAGTTTGCTTGATTACCACTTAGTGGTTTCACTATTCATCAAAAACTGAAGTTTTTCAGAAAATTACCAAAAATTCACCCTAAGCTATATTTGATATTATGAATTCAAAAATTAAGTCTATTTTACAAAATTCAAATCATATAAGTCACATTAATTAATTTAATAATTAATTCCCGCTGCCAGAGCAAATAGCGTGTTTTTACAAAACAATAAGTATCAAAAGATTGATACTAGTTTAAGTCCAATTTCAAACTGAAATTGATTCCAATGACCACCATTGGATAAAATGGTAAAAATATATTCTAATTTCTCTTAAAAACCAATTCAAAACATAATCCAATCATATAAATAAATTAGATTAAAATGTAGTTTTGATGTAAAATGCAGTATTTTTCACTATTCATTAAAAAATGAACATTGTCAGAAAAATACCAAAAATTCACACAAGGTAAATTTTTATGTCCCATTCATAAAGAATAAGTTTATTTTGACAAACATAGTTTAAAAAATTGTCAAAATATAGATTCAAAAATGGTTTTCCATCAAAAGGCATTAAAACAATCTTTTAAGAATATTAGTGTATTCCATGCATAAGATTGTATTTATTTTCATTTTAAGCCGCTATAACACTATCTTAATCATTAATAGACATAGATAAAAATATCTATTATTCATTACTTACTTGGGATGTTACATCCTTCCCCCCTTTATAAAATTGCATCCCCGGAATTTATTTACTTATCGAATAAATGGGGGTACTTATCCCTCATTTCATTTTCAGATTCCCATGTTGCCTCTTCAATCATGTGGTTTTTCCACAAAACCTTTACCTGATGAATCACCTTATTCCGTAACACTTGCTCCCTGTGGTCAAGAATCTGGACTGGTTGTTCCTCATAAGATAGGTTCTCTTCCAGCTAAACTACCACTGGGCTCAAAACATGAGATGGATCTGGCATATACTTTCTCAACATCGAAATGTGAAAAACATTGTGTACCTGAGATAAACTCGGAGGTAAAGCCACTCGGTATGCAACTGATCCAACTCTCTCCAGAATTTCGCATGGTCCAACAAACCTTGGACTAAACTTTCCTTTCTTACCAAATCTCATCACGCTTTTCCAAGGAGAAACCTTGAGAAAAACATGATCACCTACCTCGAAAGATAGATCCTTCCTCCGGTTATCTGCATAACTCTTCTGCCTGCTCTGAGCTATTCTCATGTGTTTCTGAATCAGATGAACTTTTTCTACCATCTCTTCTACCAATTCTGGTCCCATCAACTTCCTTTCACCCACTTCATCCCAGAAAGCTGGAGTTCGACACCGCTTCCCATATAATGCCTGAAATGGTGCCATATGTATACTGGAATGAAAACCGTTATTATATGAAAACTCAACCAAAGAAAGATGTTGGTCCCAACTTCCCTGATAATCCATAGAACAAGCTCGTAGCATATCCTCCAATGTCTGAATTGTTCGTTCTGACTGCCCATCTGATTGAGGATGAAAAGCTGTACTAAAATTTAATTCAGTACCCAACGACTTCTGAAGGCCTTTCCAAAAGTTAGAAGTAAACCTGGGATCACGATCCGATACAATGGAGAGAGGAACTCCATGTAACCAGACTATCTCTTTAAGATACAAACGGGGAATTTGATCAAGAGAGAAAGTATCTCGTATAGGAAGGAAATGAGCAGATTTGGTCAAACGATCAACAATAACCCAGATTGCATTATTACCTCGAGATGTCTTCGGTAATCCAACAACAAAGTCCATGGATATATTCTCCCATTTCCACTCTGGCACTGGTAAAGGCTGAAGCATCCCTTTCGGTAACTGCCGCTCTGCTTTAACCTGCTGACAAGTCAAACACTTCACAGTAAAATCAGCAATATCTCTTTTCATTCCATCCCACCAGTAATACTCCCGCAGATCTCTATACATCTTAGTACTGCCCGGATGAACTGAAAACGGAGAACTATGAGCTTCACATAACAGCTCTCTCTTCAACTGTGAATCACAAGGCACACACAATCTCTTCCCAAATCTCAAAACACAATCATTATCAATGTTGAATTTAGGCAACTTACCTTTCTGAACCAGATCTACCTTTTTCTGCAACTCACTGCCTTGCTTCTGTGCTTGCTTGATTCTATCTAATAGAGAAGATCTCACTGATACCTGAAACAAAACAGATGGACTTCCTGCACCAACAACTTCTATGCCAAAGTTCATCAAATCCTTAACCAAAGGATCACGTTCCAAACACAACATTGTTAATGAAGCATTACTTTTTCGACTTAAAGAATCATCCACTTTATTTGCTTTTCCCGGATGGTAATGAATTGTACAATCATAATCCTTGATTAATTCCAGCCATCTCCTTTGTCTCATGTTTAACTCTTTCTGAATGAATATATACTTTAAACTTTTGTGATCGTTATATATTTCACACTTTACTCCATACAAATGATGCCTCCAAATTTTTAAAGCAAAAACAACAGCAGCTAGTTCCAAATCATGTGTAGGGTAATTTACCTCATGAGTTTTCAACTGTCGTGAAGCATAAGAAATTACCTGATCATTCTGCATTAGGACGCAACCAAGTCCTTTCAATGAAGAATCACTGTATATAACAAACTCACCATTCCTAGAAGGTAGTGCCAAAACTGGAGCATTCACCAATCTTCTTTTCAATTCCTGAAAACAATCATCACATTCTTTTGTCAAGATAAACTTAACACCCTTACAAGTTAGCTTAGTCATTGGACTAGATAACCGTGAAAAATTTCTAACAAACCTTCGGTAATTGCCCGCCAAACCAAGGAAGCTACGAATCTCGGTTACATTTGTGGGTCTTGGACATTCTTCAACAACTTTTGTTTTTGCACGATCAACAGTTATTCCATCTTTAGAAACAATGTGACCAAGGAAAGAAATTTGTTGCAACCAAAACTCACACTTGATGAATTTCCCATACAGTTTCTTTTCTTTTAAGGTTTGCAAGATAGACCTTAAATGTTTTTCATGCTCCTCCTTACTTTTAGAAAACACCAAAATATCATCAATGAAAACCACCACAAACATATCCAAGAACTCATGGAAAATTCTATTCATTATGTCCATGAATACAGCAGGTGCATTGGTTAGCCCAAAAGGCATCACTACAAATTCATAATGGCCATATCTCGTATGGAACGCGGTCTTCGGAATATCTGCCTCCTTAACCTTCAGCTGATGGTACCCCGATCTCAAGTCAATCTTTGAAAAAAACTGAGCTCCCTGGAGCTGATCAAACAAATCATCGATATGAGGCAAAGGATATTTGTTCTTAACAGTGATATTATTCAAGGCTCTATAATCAATGCAAAGTCTCATAGAACCATCTTTCTTTTTAACAAATAAAACAGGATCACCCCATGGTGACGTGCTAGGTCTAATGAAACCTTTCTCTAATAAATCTTGCAATTGCTCCTTCAACTCTAAAAGTTCAATTTGTGCCATTCGATAAGGGGGTTTTGAAATTGGCTTAGCATCAGGAACTAAGTCAACAGTAAACTCAACTTCCCGATCTGGTATTATTCCAGGAAACTCATCAGGAAAAACATCAGGATACTCATTTACCACTGGCACATCATTAATCTGAACAGTTCCTTTATTTTCAACGACGTGTGCAAGGTAACATTCATTTCCATATTTTACAAGTTTCTCGGCCTCTTGATATGTTATCAAAAGTAAGGGTTCATTCTTGTAAACAAACTAAAAGTCTTTCTGAAAAGAAACTTCTTTAGCTCTACAGTCAATCTTAGCATGGTAAACAGAGAGCCAATCCATACCCAGGATAATATCAAACTCTACTAGAGGTAGAACAATAAGGTTTGCAAGTAGGTTCTTTCCACAGATAAGGATAGGAAGATTCTTATAAATTCTTTTTGCCTCGACACTTCCCCCAGGTGTTTTTACCAAAAGTTCAGGAGTCATTTCTTGAGATGGTATTCCCATTTTACTAGAAAAGGTTTCAGAGATGAAAGAATGTGTAGACCCCGAATCAAACAACACACTGGCAAAATCTGAAAAAACAAACAAAGTACCTGATACAACTTCATTTGATGGCCCGACATCTGCTGAAGTAGTTGCAAAGGATTTCACCACCCCTTTCTGCTTGTAGTCTAACTGCTTCCCATCAGTCAAGCTCCTTGTCCGACACTCGTTTTCATAGTGACCCATCTCATTGCACTTATAACACTTCACTAACTGTAAATCAAATTTTTTCTTACCTTCAGCTTGATCCTTTTCAGTGCAATCACGAGCCTTATGTCCCATCTTACCACATCGGTAGAACTTTCCAGAATTCAGAAGACATTCCCCAGCATGCCTTTTTCCACATTTATCACAAACTGGAAACTTATTTTTCTTACCATCAGACTTTTTTGAAGAATTCTTACCTTTCTCCTGCCACCTCGGTCTCTTCTTCTGCTGGTTGTTATAGAAAACTTGGTCATCGGGAAACTCCATTTCCACCTTATCAGCACATCGAACAAGCTTTTCATAACTTTTAAACTCACGAGAAGCTAATGCCCTTCGATATTTTGGCTTTAATCCTGAGTAAAAACGATTGATTTTACTATCAAGGTCCCGGATAAAATTTGGAGCATACCTTGCCAATCGAGTGAACCTTTCTTCATAGGCAGCCACTGAGTCTTCCTCTTGCCTCAATTCCAAGAATTGATTTTCCATCCTAAGTCGAACAGCCTTAGGAAAATACTTCTCAAGAAACATACCTTTGAATTCATCCCAGTCAAGAGCATCAATCTCATCGGCATCCCTGATATTTTTAACCATAGACCACCACTGATCTGCTTCACCCTCCAAACGGTAAATAACAAGACTAACCTTTTGATTGTCTGAACACCCCATGACATCAAAAATCTTCTCCAGTGCTTTAATACACCCTTCAGCTAGCACAGGGTCAGATGATCCTCTGAATGATGAGGGATGTTGCCTCATGAAATGTTCCACCACTGACATGTTCCTCTGCGGTTGATCTTCCTGATCTCGTGCATGGATTCCACCACCATTTATCGCTTGAGTCAACTGCGCCATTACTGCAACAAACTGTTCAGTTCCAATTCCGACCATTTCTGGATGCTGATTCGGAAGGTTATTTCCTTCTGTATGCCTTCCTAGCACTGCTTCCCTGTTTCCTCTGTGGAAAACCATTCTGAACAAACATGTCTTAGATGAAGCAACATGGTAATCCGTAAATGCTATATCATTTCAAATTTTTTTTTTGAATAATCATTTAATATAATCCTAACTCCTAAAGTTATCTAAACCGACCTTTGATACCAACTATAAGGCCCCAGCCTTAAACCTTACTTAATCTTGAGTTATTACAAGATTACACATTGAGGATCTTTTCAAGTTTAGAGTTTTAGAGAATTAGATCATAAAACTTGCATTACATTCCACATATAAACAAAGTGGTTACATAAAGATAGTATTCTTCATTCCCATCAATGGAAACACATTTAAAATAAAACATGGATTATTTCTTGACACATCCTTGACTCTATCATCTTATCATGTACCTTTCCCTTGACCTGTGAAAAACATTTCAAAAAACTTGGGATGAGCATAAAAACTCAGTATGGGTTATAAAAAAAACATGGAAAGGAAACGTGAGTTTATATATACATAAGAATGATATCATACTTTACCCATAAAACATAGTCACTTTAACATACCTCATAAAATCATGAATAAATCATAGAAATCATAAGACATAAAGGTAACTTGAGGCATTCATAACATTCTTACGTAGGGCGTAACCCTCTTGGTTACGTTTGGAATACCCATCACAGTATATTCCATAAAATCTCTTCAGAGAAACCTTAATGTTTCACTCCTTCGCGTTACCCAATGCATTGGAGAGCTATAACGGGCTCACCCGCCCTTAGTTTATCACGGAACCACCCGTCTTCATAATAATGCCCAAGAACCATAACATAATCATATCACATAAAACATGCATAAAGGAAACATAACATTTACACATTTCAATCACGAGATATCAATACAACACATTGATATAATAAAAACATTATGAAAACCATTTTCAATACCAAAGTAAAACATGGTATTTATTTTTCTTTTAAAAAAGAAGGTATGGCTTGTAGAGGAAGCCGAAACTCAAATAACGGTCACGACGGCGGAGAAGTCGTTGTCGCCGCATACGTACGACAAAAACATTCCCTTTTGTCGTTTAGTAAACGCTTCGTATAAAAAAGGTTCCTTTTGGATAAACGTAAAAGTCAAAGGGGTTTATACACCGTATAAAAGAAAGTTGTGTATAAAATAAAATATGCCTCAATGAAAGGAGATTGAGACGAAGTCCCATACCTCGTATCCGACTTGACCCGTCCGTTCTTTAATCTCCTGAATAATAAACTTGAGTTAATCTCTACTTGCTTAAGAACCTTTTTCAAGTTCATTATTCCTTTTATACCATGTTATGAACATCATGTAATATGTTAAGTTAACAATGTTCATTTTGTCGGTATTTGGTTCTTAAGTCAAAAAATAGACTTCTTACATTACATGTTGTTAATTTGGTCAAAGGTTCATTATATCCATAATGGTATTCATGATGTAGATATCATATATTTCATATATATCCAGTACATACATTCATTTATAATATTACATCACATTTAGAGGTAAGAAATGAAATGCACCGTTCATGGAGACGGTAAGCCGTACGTACGCATGAACGCTACTTTCATTTCTATTTCGTATTTTATAGAATGGAATCATAATGATATAAAGGTATATTATAATTCCAGTATAATATCATATATAATATCATAGTTCCATCCTTTATATGTCCCACATATGGTATTTAACGAATCAAATCACTTTGAGGGGGCGGTAGTCCGCACTTCCTAAAATGAAGATATCGTGTTTACCCATAATGGAAACCATAAAGGTATGCCCAAAATGAAAAAAACAGAAGCTTAAGGAAAACATAAACATATTATATATCATATATAAAAATATTTACATCATAATGGCCACCTTTGAAGGTGTTAAATGAGTATTGAACAATCATCATTTCAGGAGGCAGAATTTCGCCATCCACGGAAACCGTATGTTCTTTAACCATTTGATGCAGTTGTGTGAGAGTGTAGCTCAAATAATTCTTATAAAAACATCCTAGTATATTGAAGATACTGGTGTTGTTACAAAAGAATTAAATAAAAAGAGTTTAGGGGGTTGGAGAAGCAAAATAAAACAAATGAACATGAGAGAATGAATTACCTTAAAACGTGTAACTCCTTTTGATTTGAGCCTAAAGCCTTCTTTTGAAAGGATTCTGCCCAAAGGGAATCCTATAGGATGAGGAGAGGGATGTGGAGAGAGCAAATGGGCAGGGTTTTGCCGAGCCAAAGGCTTGATGAGTGTGTGGAATGAGGTAGAGGTGGGGGCCTTTTATAAGAGGAGAGGAGGGGCACTTTTGGAAAGTAAAGAAATATTACATTATTTGAAAATGTGTTTCGGTTTTAAAAGGTCCCACATTGATAGAATTCGTGGATAATGTGATAAGGGTTCGAAATCCACTCATACAATTGGTTTTGGACATGTTTAGTTCATAGATTTTACATTATCTTTCTATTTTATTTAAATCGTCAAATAATGATGTCATCGCTGCATCATTATTATGTCATAAATAATTAAATTTATTTAATGTCTAAAAATTATAAAAAAAAATACTATGATATAGGAAATATTGTTATATTTCCAATTATTATTTATAATAAAATTTTGGACTTGTATAACCCAACTTAAAAATTGTTTTCGCAAAACATATTATGTTTGTGTCATTTTCACTTTAACATTAAATAAAAAGTAATTTATGTCATTTCCAAACCAAAGTGTCTCCATGGGATCCCCAAGTTGACCCATGGCTTGTCTTGGTCGGCAATGACACAACCAATAAGGTTGGGACAAGTGTCTAGGTCATTTCATATTATTAAAACATTATTTATATCTTAAACTACACTAATTACCACTAATCGCGATTAAAAACTTAATAAGTTACTATTCACCAAAAAATTATTATAATCTCATTGAACCACATTTTACTTCATAATGACAACCATGTATGTCGGATTTTTTAAATTCAATACACATTAGTGGTAAACTTTCATTTAACTGAAAAATCAGTTTGCTTGATTACCACTTAGTGGTTTCACTATTCATCAAAAACTGAAGTTTTTCAGAAAATTACCAAAAATTAACTCTAAGCTATATTTGATATTCTGAATTAAAAAATTAAGACTATTTTACAAAATTCAAATCATATAAGTTACATTAATTAATTTAATAATTAATTCCCGCTGCCAGAGCAAATAGCGTGTTTTTACAAAACAATAAGTATCAAAAGATTGATACTAGTTTAAGTCCAATTTCAAACTGAAATTGATTCCAATGACCACCATTGGATAAAATGGTAAAAATATATTCTAATTTCTCTTAAAAACCAATTCAAAACATAATCCAATCATATAAATAAATTAGATTAAAAATTAGTTTTGATGTAAAATGCAGTATTTTTCACTATTCATTAAAAAATGAACATTGTCAGAAAAATACCAAAAATTCACACAAGGTAAATTTTGATGTCCCAATCATAAAGAATAAGTTTATTTTGACAAACATATTTTATAAAATTGTCAAAATATAGATTCAAAAATGGTTTGCCATCAAAAGGCAGTAAAACAATCTTTTAAGAATATTAGTGTATTCCATGCATAAGATTGTATTTATTTTCATTTTAAGCCGCTATAACACTATCTTAATCATTAATAGACATAGATAAAAATATCTATTATTCATTACTTACTTGGGATGTTACACAAATACTTATTTGGGTGAAATATATTTTACCCACATTAAATTATTGGACCATAAAATATTCTTCATTTCTCAAATTGTAATGATTCTAATTCCATTATAAATCAAACTTCAAGGCCTATATCCTAACAAAATTTGAATTCAATATTCATAGGATAAGTCAGTAATCTAATTGAATAAAAATGTGGAAAATTATTTTCAAGATAGAACACATATTCCAATAGAACATTAACTTATTTTTTTTAATTAATTTCATAAATTATTATTAAGAGAACACCCCACTACTTGAATGAGGAATATTATATGATAGGGTGAGATATATGTTTTTTTTATTTACTCTATTTTAATATTTATCTTTCTCCCCTTCTGTGGAGTTCTAAGAACATTTTGATCACCAATATAGGATCATGATAGAAATCCAAATATTATAATAATTTAACAACTGAATGATCTATTTAATTCTAGATTTATATATTGTGATTTCTATTATTTTTTCTTTCATTTATTTCTATATTGATATTTCAGTAAATACTCAAATGATCTAGTTTTGGAGAACCCATTCATGTGATATTTCACAGAATAATTTTTATTTATGATTTCACTTTCATGTATTTATTTTATATGATTCATTTGGGTAGATTTAATTCACATGATCATAAACACGTCCTTAAAAATATATTTAATAATATCATGTTAAAATAACATAAAATCATATAAAACCTATCATGTTCCTTGTGTGTTTCCTTAATTACTTTTTTTGAATCCTGATAGAAATCACAAAATCCTCAATGGTAATCGATGAATTATCGTTGTGATCCCAAACTGATACAAATGGGTATATATGTGTAAAATTTGAACATTCTAGTTTTAATTGTTATAAAAAAAGTTTAAAAATATATAAAATACATCCCATGAAAAGATTAATGATCTATAAAACCAAACCAAACCACCCTTAAATTAGAAACTTGATCTAGTCCATTATAAATCCCAAATGGTTCTCACAAACACCCATGGGTAGGAAACTAGATATTTTGAATCAAGAACATAATGGGAATGGTTTTCGTAATGTTATCTGTAAAAAATGCAATCTATGAACCCCACATGACCTTTATGAATCTTTGAAAGCCATTCTCCCAATGGAATGAACAAAAAAACTGACTTCAACATGAAGTAACAGTAAATAAATATCCATCTAATGTAGAAACCACATGAATGATACATATAAAAACCCAAAATATGAGTAAAAACAATTACATAGGTCATATAATGGTAAAATTATAAGGATATGAGATATAAATTAGGAAATCAAAAAAAAGAAGCTACCCATCTCCATGTGACATGATGGTAAACTCCCCACCATGTCACCACCTCTATATCGGTCTCAACTTAATATTAACACCCACTAAACAAATTTTTCACTTTAACCATAACAATGTTTATCATAAAATTGTCTACACATGGCTATTAAGTTTATGTAGGGTGTGAAAAACAATTTCTCAATTAGACCCCACCATCTGTTTCCTGTAAAGACATTGTTAAATAAATCTATACATTCTAATCTTGATATAAAATAAATGAAAATACGTTTTTAATTATTTAATGGATTTAAAAAATAAAAAATTATTAATAAATTTTGAAATAATAGTAAATACTATATACAAAATATTTTAGAAAATACATGCCTTTGGAGATCCCTAGGTTATATAAGGCCAAAATAACCCTATTACCCTCATATAAATATACGACCTAATGTCCAAATATAGTTTTAGTTTTTCGAAATCGAGGAGAACATGGAATATCCTGGAAGAATGGTGTATCCCATCCCATGGAACCATGTCCAACCTACCACTAAGGATCACATTCCTTGGACTAAAAATGCGGTGAAGCCCCTCCATGACACTACAGACTCAAATCCAAATTTAATATATTGGGTGAGTGTGCTGTAGTCTAAAGGGTTATATTGTTATAGTATTTCCCTTTTAAAATACATTTTCTCATGTTCTATTAAAAAATTTAGTAATATATTTATATTACCAATTGAATTTCTATTTAAAAAGTGTCCTTTCGTCATACACTTTGCAATAATCTAAAATTCAAAATTTTAAACATTCATTATAAATCAATTTGGTTTCAAATGTTGAGAGAGAATAAAATATATCAGCTGTAATATTTAATATATATTATAAATTTTTTTTATAACATTCTTTGAAACAATTGAAATAATATTTTTAATTCAATAAATAACACACCATTCATTAACAAGGGAACTTAGAAAACCACCAACTGTAACCAATTCAAACCACATACCATTGGTGTAAACTCATATTATTATAAAATACCAACCCTATAATAGAAGAAAAAAAACCATGAAACCAAAAATAAACAATATATGATTTTTCTTGAGAAAAAAATAGGTCACCATGACTTTGGAGAATAACTAAATCCAAAGGATGTAGAACGAAAAAACCAAGGAAGAAAAAAATAACAATCTACAAAGAGGTTTCCCTAACATTGATCCAAAATGGAGAGGATAGGATGGTGTCACATTAAGGGATAATAAAAGGTTTGAAATAGAGAAATTATGTGAAAGATACATGTTACATAAGATTGAGGTTAGTAGTGTAAATTCATAATTTAGAAACCAATGTTTGTGTGTTTATAAAAACATGTTCCATTTCAACCAATACATAGATACCCTCAAAACTAAGAGTGTAAGAAGAAAATGGGAGAACCAAGAAATTTCTATACCTCAAAATTTCAATATATAATCCCCAAAAATTTCATTGGGGTCTCCACAACGTGGTACTTTCCACAGTCTTACTAAAAACTGTCAGGACACACCCTAGGGAGCACAAAAAGGTGTTCCCATTCAGTTTCAAAAAGAGACTCCATCTCACAAACATAGACATTATTCATGGTTTGGAGAAACCCTAGGTCAAACCTAAATTAACATATTGAATAAAATATAATGTATAATAAAGTATTTTTCATCCCCCATGATTTTTGAGTCAACCCAGACACCCCTAATACATTATTACCATTTAAATTGTCTTTTTCCCTACGGAAAAGGCCACCACACTTTATTATCTCTTCCAATCCAATATTAGATATTTATTTCAATTTAAAAAGGTAAATTACAGAAAAAAACAATGAAAACCCACATCGGGTCCTAAAATCCCCCCCCCCAACAGACCTAAGGAGGTCGGAAATAATGGAGGCCCAGAGCATCCCCAAGAACCAAATTTACCCCCTCTGGTTTCATAGAAACAGCTGTGTGGAAACAAAAAGGATTTGGTCCAGGAACAACAAGAGATGCAAGATGGTCTACGACCTTATTCCCCTCGCACCAAGTATGGGTCACACTAGTATTATTAGATATCATACCTCGGCATGCCCTCATGCTATAATGAACCGACCAAGGAATGGAACTAGAACCCTGCAAAGCTTTAAGTAGAATATGTGAATCAGTTTCAATCTGAGCAAGGATAATTCCTTCTTGGCGACATAGTGAGAGCCCCAACTTCAAAGCCCCTGCCTCCGCTTGTAGTGGAGTACCACGTCCCAACCGGCCTGAGAAAGCCATCATAACTGACCCATAACTGTTTCTGACCACCCCTCCTCCTTGATTAACCCCCATGTTGCATGATCCATCGAAATTGAGCATTATCCCTCTAATGGGAGGATTCCACCTCACCCATTTCCCTCTGCTAGCACTCCTACTTGCGAGACCACTAGTATTTCCTGTTTGAAGATGGCTAAGAGAAGGTGCCTCCTTCCATTGTTTGAAAGATCTGATGATATCCAAAATCATGAACTTGGTATGAAGGATAATCCCTCGTCCAGAGAGGGTAAACCCCTCGTGGCGGGCCTTGTTCCGAGCTTTCCAGATCGTCCAGCATCTCGCATGGAGAATCAAAGTCCGGGCCATCTGCTCAGGGCCCCTCTCCACCGCTCCATGGTACCATCTGTCCAGAAAAGGCATGTCGTTCATGAGGTTATCCGAAAAGGACGTGAACTCACCGAAATGAGTCCAAACCGCCCTCGCCCATTCGCCTTCAAAAAACAAGTGATCAATGCATTCTTCCCGATGCTCCGAGAAACAGTGACACTTTGAGGCTAAAGGAATGCCGCACCTCCTAATGTTTTCATCCGTAGGAATGGCTTTGTGCCGTATCCTCCAGTTTAGAAATTTTTGTTTTATCGGGGAAACCTTGGACCAAAGAACCTCATTCCAGGAGGTGTTGTGATCGGGAATGGACAAGGAGTGGCGAAAATCCTTTTATGAGAAATAACTCGATGCAGAGAGGGTGAAAACGCACCTGTCTGGTTCAGGGTTGATTTCGATCACCTCATAAGTGGCACTTTGATCGTCGTCAAGTACAACATCAATGAAGGCTGGATGGTCATTAGCTTCCTTGAACGTGATCATGGTACCTGGACACCCTGGGAAACCGAGGATGGTCCCAGCCCAGTTATGATGCCAGAAGAGAATATCCCCCCATCCAACGAGCCATCTGGAGTTGGGTTCAAGCACCTTGATGAGAGATGAGATCGTCGACCAGTAGGGGGATACAGTGCCAGAGCCTGCGCTTCCAAACATGGAACCTGCATGGGAGCTGTTCATGGTGATCCCCATTTATTATCTCTTCATTACCAGAATTATTCTCTAAAAAATACATATTTTCCATCCTGACATAGTATCATACCTAAAACTCATAAACAATATTCAATTATGTTCAAAATTTAAATTGAAAAAAATAGTAAATAGTAGACTCTATACCAATATGTGACACCATGGGTGTGCAAATTCTACACACCATATCAATTTCCCCCCAACAAAAAAATATTAGTTAGAGAATATACGGGTCCATAAATCCCTCATGAATTATTTCTTTTCCCAAGCCTTCTGTGAATATATATCATGGTTCTATAACAGTCATACCAATATGATACATTTTCCATGAATCAATTTCTCTTAGCCGCTAATAATTCAGATTAGTTTCTATATCATCGATACGTCCAATTCAAATTTCATATCTTTTGAATTAAGAACATAAGTACAATCATGGTATTAATTCTATAATATTGTGTCATGGAATATTTTTTAGATAAAATTAAACTAAGAAATAAATTTCAACTGATAAGAGACCTTTCCCAATATCTCTGAGATCTCTAAGGGTCACACAAACCTTAGGGTAAGGTATACTACTTCCCAATACAATGATGAACCAATCATAGTGACACATTTATGAAATCATATTAATCAATTATAGATTATAAATAATGATTCTAGTGATCAAAATATTACTTATTGAGACTCTAAAATATCAATAATTAATGTCGTATATTCTGAATCTTTGCTATCATCTCATATAAAATGAATTTTCATAACAGGGAAGTCTCACCAAACATATTTTAGTAGAGAGGTGATAGATATTGTTCCCATAAAATTGTCAATAGGACCCATTTTGATCAACTATTTGTAACTATTATTATATGAAAAATCAACCAATCCCCTATGGATATACCATGTACAGGAAAATTATAAGACACCGAAATGAAGTATATAATCCAATATATAGATAACTCTATCTTTATTGTCATCCTTATGTGGATTTTCTGTCATGTTCTATTTAACCTGAGACCCTAATTTATCTTAGAGGCTATTATTGAATTGATAGGTAAACCATGGAACTCCATTCAAGATTATTGCATAAAGAACCACATGAAATCTTATGACTACTTTCACATTGAATCTCCAAACCCTTTATCGGTAGTGGTATCTCCAATTAAAATGATGTGAGATGATTTATTTATTTTATTAATAATAAACCATATAATATTAAATTACTATGTCATATGAAGAAACATGATAATGAATTACTTGTGTATATATCATCCCCTTTCCATGTGGTTTTAGGAAGTGGATGAATTAGGACATATGGATCTTTTTTTTTGACTTTGATCATCTTGAAAGTATAACTTCATGATGAAAAGTATAATTTGTCATTTCTCATTCCTAGATATAATGATTAGTGCTTCATATCATGATACTTATCAGTTGTTCTAGGTTTGATGGCGCATTAGGAATAATGAAAATTATACATCACAAAATACCCCATAGAAAAAGGGACCATATACAAGTTATGAAAACAATACATACCCCTTGGAGATAGAGACCACTTACTGGTGGGCTCTGCACCATATATTATTAGATTGACATACTATAATTTTTCATATCCTAGTATCCCTAATAAATTAATCTCAAGAAGTGATAATTTTAACTAGACACTAAAAAGAAACACACCCTTTCTCCAATTTGACCTCAAGTTGATTTCAGCTAAAAATATTCATTAAATTACATTAATTAATAGAATATTTCAAGTAACTATATGGATATTTTATACTTGTATCATCAATAAAAACATTCCCCTTTTTTGGTGTGTATGCGAGTTAAAATTCATGAGGCTGAAGATATTTAATACCTCACCACTACCTAGGGATCCAATATTTTTTAAGTACTATATATATTAATAACTTATGATAAAAAACGTGATGAACTTCTCATAAAAAAGGTAGTATATCCAATATTTATGAGTATTAATTTCTATAACGCGTTCAAGGTCATATTTCCTTTAGTTATCATGTTGAAAAACTTGATGAGAACCATAATTCAACATATGATAATTCTTAATGGTCACACAACCAAGCCCTTAGATGATATGTCAAAATAAATGACATGTCCCGGTCTATATGTTGTAATGATCATGATTTTAGTCGAGGTCAATTATAATTAAAAATAATTAATGGATTCATGGAATTCAAGAATCCATAATACATTCATCCCATTCTAGGTGAGATAATTCAAGGGTGATGATATCATAGATAATCCATTTATGAACAACAGGTAATACACCACTAGGCCAAAGAAGAACATTATTTTAATGATATTCCATGGTTATAACCGAGACATTAGGTCTCACATTATTATAATTGATTGAAATACAAGGTTTTGAAACAAAATGAACTAACAATTTTACTTCTTTGATTTAAAATATACACTTGTATATTTTTTATAGATGAAACAATCACACAATGTCCCCAAAACTATACTCAAAGGATTTCCATGCTCCACTTTACTCATGAAGTAAGCTGTAATATCATCTCTAAATAACACAAAAATAGCCTCGTACCAATGGAATATAAGGTTTATTACCCCCATAATTATTTTTGGAGCATTTCTCAAACAATAAAATATCACAAGATACTCAAAATGGCCATACCTGCTTCAAAAGTAGTATTAGGAATATTGCATCTCTTAACATGATCTAGTGATAATATGAATAGGGTTATATTTTGGAAAACCATGTGAACCCTTTATATGATCAAATACTTCATCAATATTCTGTAAGAGATATTTATTCATAATGGTCTCCTGGTTTAGCTTCAAATTTTTGATATACATATTGATTATCCCATAATTTTTCTTTGAAAAGAAAATAAGAGTGGAATGTGGAGACACACTAGAGAGGATAAATATTTTAGATTCCAAGTATCTAGATAAAGATTCAATTATATCATCCTAGGGGGATCCAAAATTTATTATGGGATATATAATATTTTATATTTGGAGAATATAATCGATAGAAATCCCAACATCCGACTTGATGGAATTCCTGTGAAGTCATCCAGAAACATCAATAGAAACGCCATTTTAATTAGTGGATTTTGATATATAGAATTAAATTTATTTTCCTTAAAAAATAGGTAAAAAAACTAAAAAATCACCTTACACACCTTCGAAATTAGATTTCCTTCCTGACATAAGCATGAGTCACAATCTCTTTGAATTGCATTTGAGTTACCATCAGGAGTGGTGAAGGTAATCCTTCATTAGTATTAGTAAATATTATGATGTAATTCATCCATATAGTATATAAAAATAATTAAATCAAATAAATCTATTTTTAGAATAATTATGTCTGATTATAGATCAACCATTGTTATAGAAACAACACATGAGGGACATCGATAGCCTTGATCACACCATTATTCACAATTTTATTTCACCTTTACACCACTTTGTTAAAATATTTTTTTATTGTAAATAAAAAATTTAATAACATGTTAAAAATTATGATAGATTTAAATAGTTCTTTTTTATCATAGTTAAAATTTTAATTTTTAATTGTTTTTATGGTTTCATTATATGTGGAGGTGATTTGGGGGATATAGAATGAATTTGAAGAAAAATGGGCCAAAATACATGGAAGCTAACAAAAACCTATCCACATGTTTTCTTATTCCATGAAATAAAAGAAAAAAATTGTTTTAAATTCTATAATATAACCACAAATTAAGCCTGATACATTAAATATCAAGATACACATTCCCAATTCATCCATCTAATGTCCCAGTTGAACTGATATGTCCAAGAAACTAAATCTACACAATGTATAAAAGGTTTTGTCTATATTTATTCCATATCATGAGTTTTAGGCCTCCAAATGATGAAACATTTTTGATGAATATAGTAAATAAGTTGTTTAATAGGTTTTTAGTTCATCCAATAGTGATTTAATACTCTATGGAGGCCAAAATTTGGGTTCTAATTGGTTTTATGAAATATGGGTTCCCAAACCCACCTTCCACTTTACCTATAAAATGGTACCTTGGGCACCCCATTTGAAATATCAACTAGGAGGTATGGTTATGCTATTTTGGAGTCTCGATGGAGTATTCTAATCAAATATGGGGTTCTCAAGCTCTTTATACAGATTGGAAGAGATGAAATGTATAAAGAGATCGACTTGTGCTTCCACCTCATCTCGATGGGGGGATAAATAGTGGATGCTCGTTGTGAGGTAGTTGCGCACATGTAAATGGAGTTCCAGATATTATAATTTCTTCTATTTTGTAGTAATTTTGGTTTAAGAAACATATCATTCCACTTATATTGCATTATTTTCAATTTTTATTCTGGTCTTCGGGTATGTGATCAGTATGATCTTAATGTTTAGCGGATCTTTTTAAGGTTTTGAGTCTGTTAATTGTGTTGTTCCGATTGGACAACACAGTAATCCACTTATTAGACACTTTATTGAGATTTAAATATTATTTAGAACCTATTATTCCATGAATAAGGACTGGAACTTGGAAATATGATTTTTATGTAAAGGTTTGGGTACTCAATAATTGATATAAAAGTTTATAAAGGAATAATTATTTTTATTACATACAACCAAGGAACTACCTCAAACATAAAATAATCCCTATGAACAATGAAAATTAAATTGGGGTGGTGAACAAAAAATAAACCCTTTTCTAATATTGGTCATGATCCACCTGTTTTTCATCTACTAAACTCTTCAATTTTTTTTTGATTTTATTTTTTGAAACAATTATCAGAACCTCCCCATCCTTTAGTACATTTTATAAAAAAAATACACACTATAAACCCCCAATTATCATTGATAGATTAACTAAGGTTTCCCTATTCTATAAATAAACATTTATATGGTAATAAATTTGATTTTTCATTAAAATATTTTCGAAGTTTAACACTGTTTCAGGGAGTGCTTTGGTTTTATTTTTCAATAAATATTAATAATTGTGTTTTTCTAATATTTGTGTTCTTTTCTTCATTAGTTTACAATTGTTTTTATAAAAAAATAATTTTTTATATTTTTTTCAGGAAGAAATCTTCATCAGAGTAACTAATGTATTTTTAACATGAAACTAAGAGGTTATTTCATCATCGACACAAAGAAGCAAAGAACAATCCATTGAAGGAGGACACGTAAAACATCTACACATTTCTTGATCTTTCTACATCTTCCAAAAACAACATAAAGACGAGAATACACATGAATTATATTGATATAAATAATTAGATATTACATGAAAAAACCTTTACTAAGGTACATATTCATTGCACATACATTCAGATACAAGGCAATGCACCAAATTTTGAACTCAGGTCTAGTTTAATTCACTTATTACCAATATTCCAGGTAATCATCAGAGAATATACCTAAAAGAACATAAAAACAATTTCACACTGTGTCATTAGCCTTAAACATTAAAATATTGGTGAAGAAAAAGTAAATCTTCTGAATTTCCTTTTTCATTATAATACACTACAATTATTGGTTGTATTGTGTTAATCCCACTATTTTAGGTTGGGAGGGCATGAAACATCATTTTCATGAAAAAGAATTCACAGGCTCTCGAATTGAAACTATAAGGAAATAAATTTGTGGAATAATTAAAGCACAATCGAGAAAATTACATGAATATTAAGAACAATTTAAAAAACTTTTTATTTGTTTCCCACATCACCAAAAAAGTGATCAAATTTTAATACAGATTTTTTTGAAGGTATAATTCCAAGCTATTGTAACATGATTTATTCTACTACATGTGTTCTTCTAGTTGATAAAAACCAAAGTTTTATAAGAAACCTAAATGAGAACATGTATTTGAACTCTAAAAAGTTCAGTTCTAGGTTTAGTGTACCCATTCGAGGTACCCACAAGGTGAAATGTTCTGAGTTTGAGAAGAAGGTGGAAACAATGGTTGATGATGTAAGTATCCTTCTCTGACCACTAGATCTCTCCCAAATGAAATCCTAATATGCTCTTGCAATCAATTCTATTATATATTCTACTAAAATCCACTAATCTTCCCTATTTCCTCAACTAATGGAATATTTTGATATTTGTGAGGCAATCTTCTTAAGACACCCCTATAACCACCCCATTAGGAAAGAATCTTACTAACCATCCAAACCTTAGTGTAAATAAAACCAATCCTATAGGAAAGTGGGTTATTCAAACTAACCTCAATAACCATGGAACCAAACGGGGTAGATTAGTCATCCAAAACCACTACCCATAAATCCTTATCAACCATAGTGGTCATTCCAAGAATTCCAGTATAACATGATCCCATACTAGAGGAATTCTTGAAACAAATTTCTAGAAATAATATCCAATTCCAAAAAACAACCCAAGAATCCATAAAAGATCTAAAAAACTAATTAGGCTGACTTACTAACTCTGTAGGCGTAAATCCAAACTTAGGGGTTAGGTAAACTATCATTTTTACCACTAGTAAACCCTATAGGTAAATGAGATGCTAGTTCCATCACCCTTACGAGTGAAAAAACATAAAATAAAAATTAACCCTTCATTATAATCATTTTATCCCAAGGAAAACAACATCCCAACAACAAATAATGGTCCAAATAATGTAAAACCTTGTCCTGAGAGAAGCAATTATAATGGAAGGATATATTATTTTAATAAACCACTAAGATAAACCATTCTTCTTCTATTTACATAAAGGGTCACCAAAATCAATAAATCTTAAAGAACCCAAGCTTGATAGATAAATCTTGTAAATTTTAAAAAAAAATATTAGTCTAACATCCCCTTTATTGATACCATGAAAAAAATTTAATGATACACCAATTCTGAAAAGGAGATATGTATACACCAAAGGAATCACTGAGGAAATGAAAGTGTGATCTTGGGGAGGAACTTGTCAACATTGATTGGGACATAAATTCCCACAATATGAAACAATCCTGGAACACTATCAACTCCATACACTATTGGGGAGAATTTCATTTCCAATGTTATGCCTGATTTGGATTCTTCTATACATGTGATGCCTCACTCCATTTTCCCTTTATTATTGGTTGGGGAACTGAATAACACTACAATATTCATTCATCTAGAAAACTGAAGTATTTCACACACCATTAGTGTGTTATAGGATATTTTTTATATGGGGGAATAATACAATATTCCATACAGACATTTATGTTCTTAAATTAGAAGATGATAGGATGAATGGACATTCCCCAATTATATTTGGTATACATTTATTGAAAACTACAAATAACATAAATAATTTCCATAATGAAACATTATTTATGGAGTTTGGTGGTGATGTTGTCCACTTAAACATCCTTGAAGCCATGAAGTAGCCCTCGAAAGAATATTCCTCACCTTTAGTTAATTATTTTAATGAACTCCCTTCCCCTGAGGAAACTTATTTTATTTTCCCAGATCCATATTCCATGGTTTCATCATTTATAGACATTCATATTAATTATTCATGCAATTAATGTTGTTCTAGATTATAAAAAATTCATTAATGTTTTTTAATTGGTTATTTCTCAAGTACTAAGGATCCCACGGAAAGAAATGACACAACTAATCTTTTAAAATATTTTTCCTCATCTTGGGATGTTTCCATTAAGCTATTAGTTGATATTATTGTCTTCCCAAATCCGAATTTTCTCCAATTAATCCAAAATACCCAAAAATTGAAACATAAACCACATACTCAGAATTTTAAATATTCATATATTGAGAATAGAAACAAGATTTCAATCATAATTACAAGTACACACCCTCTAGATAATTAATTGTGACTTATTGACCTTTTTAGGGAGTATATATAATAATTAGAATGGAATCTTGAGGAAATTCCTAGTATTAGCCAATCAATTTTCAAGAATCATATATTATAAAATGACGAGGATAAACCAGTGAAGCATGAAGACCATCATTTCAACCCAATCCCCACAATATGTTATTAAAAATTTGGTAAAAATATATTATCTGATAGAATCATTTATCTCATATATGAAAGCCAGTGGGTCAGTCTAGTGGAGGTAGATCCCAAGAAAACTGGTCTAATAGTTACACAAAATCAATACAATGAATTGGTTCCAACCAATATATATTATATTTTGTGTGTCTATATACACTATCACCAACTATAACAACACACTAGGGAGTAACATTTCTTATTTCCATTCATTGAGAAAATTATAGAGACGATAACTGAGAAACCCTAATACTATTTCCTTAATGAGTATTTTGGGTACTTTCATATCCATATTTTCCTAGAGCACTAGGCAAATACGACCTTCACTTTCCCCTTTGGAACATATAACTATAGGTGGATTTCATTAGCTCTATGTAATGATCTATGTATTTTTCAATGAATAATGGTTATTATTTTATTCATATTAACAAGAAAATTAAAAATAAGTATTCAAGGATGATTTCAATATTTATGGCTCCTCTATTGATGAATGTTTGAGTAGTCTTGGTTTTTTCTTACTTCGATATATTAAAACAAATCACGTATTAAATCATGAGAGATTCAATTTCATGGTTTGTAAAGGTATAATACATTGAAATATTATTTTGGGTGTAGGTGTCCAAGTAGATAAATTTGGAGTATATGTCATATCTTCATTATCATTCACCAAAAATGTGTAGGATGTGCGGTTGTTCTTAGGTCATGCAAGATTTTTCAATCATTTCCTACATGACTTTAGTATGATTTCAATCACCACATAATGCTTAATCAGAAAATAAAAATATTTTTTGAAATAATGTGAGGAATATTTTAAAAACATGAAATGGAATATTACATTACCCTAGATAATCAAACCACCTCTATGGGGTTTACCATTTGAGATCTTGTGTGACAACTCTAACTATATGGATGGGGTGGTCTTTTCACAAAGAGTCGATCAATATCCTCATGTCAAAGCCAACACTTCATGCACACTAGAACCTACCAAACCAAAATAAATCAAAATTGAAAAATAATTATATTCCATTGTGTTTTCCTTAGATAAATTTTGTTCATACATTTTAGTTTCCCAAGTGATTGTGTTTTCATACCATGAAACCCTTTAGTTTATCCATATGAAACTGGACTCCAAACCACGTCCCATTCTCTAATTCTCTTACATTAGCAATTTAATATATAAATTAGATATTAAAAATGATCAAGAATGTGGTGGACAACCATACGAGTTGGATAGTTCCATACAATGACATTGACCCACCCCCTGCTTTCCTATAAATGACATGTTTTCCATCAAGAAATTATATAAACTGAAATATTCTATACCTTGGTATGATGAAATTGTAAATTATTTGGTAGCATCTTCCATTCCTTCTGATTTCAACAAAAACCTATATGATCATCTAACACAAGAGTCTCATTGGTACATTTGGATTGTCTCTTTCCATTGGTGCACATGTAGTGATATTTTTCTAAGGCGTTGTGTTTCTCATAGCAATTTTAAGTCTATCCTTAGGTTCTACTACACATTTACTTTTGACGGACAATTTTTTCCTCAATGGACTTCTAGAAACATCCTTGATTCTGGTCTTTTTTGGAGAAAACCATTTCGGGATGGCCATGTTTTATGTCAGTCATTTATGTATTTTCAAAGAATGGGAATGTATCTAAATGAAATTTAGTAACACACCATACCTTGATATTTCATGGAATTTTTAGTGTTTTGGGCTTTAACGTTATGGGGCCATTCCCAAAATAATTTTGGAACTTCTATATTATTCTGGAAGTTGACTTTGTGTCAATATGGGTACAGATACATCCACAAGGGCTGAGGATTCGAAGAATGTTTTGAAAACTTTCTAAACCTAAATTTTCTATTGATTTGGATTACATTGGTTCATCATCAGTGATCAATGATCTCATTTTTACAATCAAATAGTACAATCAATTTTATGTCAGTATGGGGTTGGGCATCGAGTCTCTACTACATATCACCCAAAACCAATGGTCAATCAAAGATGTAAAAAAGTAAGGTAAAATAAGTTTATGAAAAAATTATTTAAATTGGCATAAAATATTTTATTCTTAGACTCGATGATTAATTTTGGGCTTATTTTACTATTTTTAGAACTCCCACTAAAATGACACCATATTTTCTAGTTAATGTAAAGTGTTTTCCCCTCCCAATTAAGATAAAGAACTGGGCATACTAGGACAATAAATAAGGTAGTTATAATCTATTTGGTATAGGTTATCAAAGGAAGTCATAGATTTAAAATCTAGAGGAAATGAGAATATACTACTATTAGATTAATTGAATTTATTTAGAGAGAGCCAGGGCTTCCCACAACCATCACATCCTTTATCATCAATTCCACTTTGTGAAGAAGTTTCCTTATTTCAATGAATGGATGAAGTTGGATATAGGTAAGTTTCATTCTGGTAAGTTTTTTCTATAAAATATTATTATTGTTTATCCATTTGGTTTTGTTCTAGTTCAAAATTAAAAAGGAGACAAACCCTCACATTCAATTGGAAGCAGCTTAAGCACTTTCATGAATCCATTTTTTAGTTCCTGATAGAGGAACACCATGTTTTAGAAGAAACCTACAAATTACACACCCCAAGATTTATCCTTCCATACCACATTTATTTTATTACATTGAGGAAACTAAATACTCTATGTGTGGGGGTATTGGTACATTCATGGGTTAATTATTAATTTTCATCAACATTATTTTTTTGTTAATGTTCACTTTCTGAATAGTTTTGTTACCTAATCACTAATTTTCCCCTCAATTTGGTGCGGGAATATTCTTTTCTTATTCCCACTTAATCATGTAAATGAATGAAAATGATTGTGGAATTTACCTATGTCATGTTGATTTAATATTTGAAATTAATCACTAAAAGAATGTGTTTTTCAACCTGAATTTAACATTGAGAAGTGAAGTTTTCTTGAAGAGTTGTTTTTTTGATGATATAAATGGTTATATTATTTTTAAACCCTTTATATGAATGGTACCCTTCTGTGTGAGCAGTTTCTGGGAAAATTATATCACATAATTTTTCCATACATATTTTCACCAGACCATAATGTGTTAATTGTTCATTCTAAATAGAAGGAAAATATCAGTAAGGTTAACATTTTTCTGATTTATATTTTTTTTTTAAAAAAATTCATTCTTTTTCGGATATTATTAATAACTATACCAGATTGACCTATGTGTGTGAACCTATTATCTAACTATATTGATCCATAAAAAATAAAAAATAAAACAAAAAAAATTATAGATTTTTCTAGGGATGATCAAAAACCACTCTCCCTTGACCTTTTATATTACTATAAATATTACAATTTTTTCAGGAGAATATCAAACTGGGGTTTAGAGATATATATGAGATTTATTCCAAGTGAAATTTTTGAAAAAAAAACAATAATAATAATTAATGAGGGTATAAATGAAATGTAAAACATATGGGGATATCTAGGTCAGCAGCCTTAGGTTTGACTTCCAAGTAATATTTTGTGAGGGGGTCTAGAAATTTTATTATAGAGGATGTAGGGTATGTTCGGTAAATAGAATCATTTAGGAATAAAATTTTTAAAATATCCTTTTCTACTAGATATAATGTTGGAATAATACCATGAAATAATTGTCACACACACATGTAGAGAGTTTTTTACATGGTTATATTTTGAATTATTTACTCAGATTGGTATTATGCATCTCTTATAATTTTTTTGGTAAAATTTAGGAGACATATTTTCTATGATGAATCAAAATAACTCGTTGGTGTTATTTTTTCTTTGATCAAATCTCTATAAAGAACTAAATTTTCATTGATTGAAAAATATTCATGATTTTGGGCTTGTATCAATGAATAATTTTTTAAATGTATCTTTTCATAGGTGGGTAAATATTTAGATATGGGGGTGTGATCGCACCATGATTCACTATTTTATTTCACCCTTATACCACTATTTTAAATTGATTTTTTATTGAAAATTGAAAATTTAATAAAAAATTATCTCTATAATTGATCAAATTATTCAATTCCTATCATAGTTAAAAATATAATTTTTACTTGTTTTGGTGGTTTAATTATAGATGGAGGTGATTTGTTGGATCCAGAATAATGTTGATGAAAAATGGGACTAGATGCATGGAAGATCATGAACACTAGATCACTATTTTTCATGTTTTTTTTATATATGTGAATTCAAATGGATTTAAAATTTTAATATGATCTAAAATTTAGTGGGAGACAATACATATCAAGACACCCAATACAAATTCATTAATATAATGGCCCAACCAAACTGATATGTCTAAGAAACTGAATCTACACAAAGAAAAAAGTTATGTTCTGTATTTTTTCCCTATCTCAATCTATAGACCTCAAAATGATGCCCCGTTTTCAGTGAAGATATTAAAGAGTTGGGGTAATAAGGGTATGGTTTTTTGAAAATCAATATAATAATATTTGGATGTAAAAACTATGGTCCAATTGGTTTTATGAAATCCATGTGCCCAAAACCACCTTCCACTTTTCATTTTAATTGTTTCCTTCGGAACCCCAATTGTAAGCTCAAACAAGAGTCAAGATGCTGATATTATGGAGTCCGAAAAAAGTACACCAATCTATTTAGAGTTTCTTAATCTCCCCACCCTCATAGGAAGAGGCAAAATGAAGAAAGAGATCCACCCGACCTTCTATTTTCCATTGATAGCTGGATAAATTGTGGGTATTCATTGTGATGGAGTTGCACAGAAGATAAGAGGATTGTATAAGTGATAAACACTTCTGGTTTGGATTAATGTTCATATAAAAACATATCATTCCATTTATCTTACATCATCTCATATTTTTATGCTTGTATTTATGTAATTGATTATTATGCTCTTAATTTCTAACTGATCGGTGTGAGGTTTTGAGTTCGTGACCTGTGTTGTTCTGATTGGACAACACATGAATCCTTTTATTAAATTTTTTATTGAGTTTGCAATATTTCTTGGAAGCTATTATTCTGTTCCTAAGGACTAGACCATGGAAATATGATTGTTATTTCATGTTTTGTTTTATTAATCATTGATATAATATCTAAGAATGTAATTTATATTCTGATTACATTCAACCAAATAATTAATTCAAACCTAAATGAATCCATAATAAAAATTAACATGAAATGAGTTTAGTGCATTAAAAAATAACCCTTTTCAACTATTTTTCAAAATACACTACTTCATTATCTATTAAACTCTTTAAACTAATTCATTTTATTCTTAAAATCGATTTCAAAACAACCTTCCATATTTTAGTAATTTTTATTTAAAAAAACACAATAAACCACCAAATATCCTTGAGAGACTACCTAGGGTATTCCCTATTCTATATATCACCTTTAAAAATTAATTAATTTGATGTGTCACAACAACACGATCCTGAAATTTTCTTTCTTATACCTAAGAGAAGTCGATATCTCTACCACATATGAAAGAATATCAGATGGATGTTTCCAAAATTCAACAACAAAAGATGGGAAAAAAGAGTGGGATAAAAATTCTTCAAATAAGGAAATCACCATAAAGATACATTAAAAATGGATCATGTGACTATCATCATCCCTATATTAGATTCCATTAAATATGGATCCATAGAGTTAAACTACATAACATCAATCTGAGTCTGAGGACTGACTCTTTCTTGGGTTTCCTAACATAGTTAACATTACCCATAAGATGAACTATTTCTACCACCACACCCCTAATACTGAGGTCCCACCACTATAGAATCATCATACTAGGAAGTAAATCCTTTAGGTTACGTGTAACCAAAACCACTTTGAGGAGAATGGATATGATTGAAAACCACGTCAAATAGATTAAACACCCATAAGAATAAAAATTATATGGGGAAGCTAGACACATGGATCTCATATGCCTCAAATTACCACAATGGTTACAAATATGAGGTTTGAATCATGAGGTTGCTGATGTTGTGTGATTAAATGGGTGCCCATAGAAATTTTATCTCTCTTCTCAAAATATCACACTTCATATTCATCTTAATAATTACCATATAATTCTAACCAGGCATGGGTGGGAAAAATACAACATAACTATCATTTTCCAACATGGGTATATCTTTGGGTAAATCTCAATTTTTTTTTCGTAAAAATTTTTGGAGACATAAATTATATTGTAACAAAATTATTTGAAAAAAAAGTATCACTAAATGTTATTGTGATAGATAAAATAGTTTTTGGAAGTTTTAATAATACAATCCAATAATATATATGTTTAAAATTATTAGTAATAGATTCAAATGACATATTTATATTTTCATAATATTATTACCAAATTTATCTTTCCCTCAGTAATGTTATTAACAATATTATAGGAAATACTAACAATTAATATCAATTTGTAAATTATTTTTTAAATAAAATATTATACGTGAAAATTCCAATATTTGTTGCTAAAATTATATATTATATTTATTAATATAATATTTTATATTACATTTACTATATTTATTACATAATCATTATAAAATTAAATTATTTGAAACTCTAAAAAAACTGTGGCATTATTTGAAAATACATGCTTGAGCACAATTTCCAAACTTGTTCATCTGTAATATGTATCTCTTATCTATCCACTATCACTATCCAGTTTTACATTAGTGAAGGGTTTTACACATGTAAGTATTGTAACACCCCAAGCTTCTACGGTACACTTATATTTGAATAATACAATAGCGTGTGTTGTACTCAACCTCGAGTTCTAACACACCAAAACCAATCAAACTAGCCGTTATTTATAGTAATACCCACTTTTTAAAATTTTATGAACTTTATATTTCAAAATGGACTTCTTTTTTTGGATTCATAATATCGAAATTAGTTTATGGTAAATTTTTGGTATTTTTCTGAAAACATTCAATTTTTGATTAATAGTGAAAAACACTGAGTTATAGTTTAAAACTGAATTTTTATTTAAATAATTTTTTATTTTATTTATATTTATTTTAGGCCAAAAGAGATACATAATACCTATATAATTTCAATGTAATTTATTGGAGTCGGTTTATAATAATTTTAGATATATAAAAATTTTAATGAACTTTATACCGTCTTTTAGCCACCTCTTAGGAGGATTTGCAAATTTACATAAAACATCATTTTACCGCTTCTGTGAGTGAAATTTAAAAAATCCGAGAGACATGGTTGATATCAATAAGTAAAATGTGGTTCAATAAGATGAAAATAATTTTTGGTGAATAGTAACTTTTTACTTTTATTTACCACGGTTAAAAGTAAATAGGGTAATTAAGGGTAAAAATGAAATTATTATTACCCTAAAACATTTCCTAATTCTATTGGATAAATTTAATTAGAACAAAAACAACCTTAGGAATAAAATATGATCCTTTAGGTCCACTTGAATTAGATTAGGACAATTTTTATTATTTTATTTAAGGAAGAGTTAAAAGAGTTAAAATCAACGTTTAATAACTAAAAATTTTTTAATATATTTTTAAAAATAAAATAAATTTGACTATAAATATTCATTAGAAAGATAAAACTATTTCCTACATAATGGTATTTTATTTATAATTTCTAGCCAATAAATAATTTAATTTATTTATGACACAATGATGATGTAGTAATTACCTAATTAATGAAATATTAAAATAAATGATATTATAAATATCCAAATAAATTTAATTTGAGAAGTTTTAGGAATTACACTAAATTTATAGGTTAATATGACATTTTAGGGTAGGTTAGATGATTTTTTTGAAGTAATATCACTGTTATGAATTTAGAAAAAACAAAATACCAAATAGTGTCAAAATTGACATAAACGAGTTTTTAAAACAAATATTAGATTATTAATTTATATTATATTCCTAAAAATATAAGGTTTGGACAAAAGACATATATAATGATAGGTGTGTCGTTAATTAACCACTTGGGGTTTTCTTGGAAGAATATAGTAATTTTATTAACCATATAATATAAAAATACAAAGAGACATGGTAAATGTCAAACTATTTAACTAAGAGTTAAATCTAAAAGATAAGTTTAATATAGTGACCCAAAACTATCTAAAACCTATTGGTTGATGAATTTTCTACCCATACCCACCTTATCATTTAAATAATCCAATTTTATCCATTATAAACCGAAAATGATTTTATTATAAAATAATATTTCTAGCTTTTCCTAAGGTGCCCCTCACCCCTCTTATAAAAGGGCACTCCCCCTTCCCTCAAATTCACATCTTCAATGCCATTTGGCTTGGACAAAACCTTCCCAAATACCCTCTAAACTCTCCTCCATTCATCTTAGAGGCCTTCCTTTAGTCATAAAGGCAACCTAAGAATCCATTTTGATCAAATCAAAAGAAGAACCTGAAGAAAAGGTAAATATCTCACCACCTATTTCAAGTTCCTTTCTTCTTGCACTTCCTTTTTCATTGTTGTTTCCATTCTAAAATAATAAATCTAGTATCTTATATATAATTATATGTTATTATAAATATGGTACAACCAAAATCATTATTCTATCCATCCTTTGAATGACATGTCACCATACATGCGTAAGTACGACATACCGTCTCCACGTCATGGTGTAATTGTTATTCAATATATTATTATTTGGATGGGTATAATAATGATGTTTAATTTATGTAAATAATAAATATAACATGATGATGATTCATTATATATTATATACCATCCAATTATATATTATTTTAATATCAAAAGAATGATATTGTCGCTCGTGCGTACGTACGGATTACCATCTCCACAAATGCGATAAGATTCATTCCCCATCGTACCCATTCAAGACTAATTTTTATTAGATGGTTGAAAATAATGTTTAAAGACTTTATATAATGATGTATATGAATAATATACATCTCATCCATAACAAATATGACTCACATAATAAATAATATAAAGGAAAACGAATCTGTTAACACCTGAAACAACGATAATACTAAGATATTATTAACAAAGCAATGTTAAAAGATCTTATATGATATCATATTAATGCATATGATTTTTTTTATAATTTAATAACAATTATTTCATCATTATACAGGAGGTTAATCTACCCTCAACCAAGGAAAAGTACACGATAAGGGTTAATTTCACTATCTCTTTATTATCTGAGGTTGTTTTTACGTAAGTATCTACTGGGACCTATTTATCATCCACATCCATGTTTCTTAAAAATGTATTCCAAAATTTTCATACTATTTTATAGACTATGATTTAAATTCATTTATACATTTGTTTTAATTTTTATATTATTTTTATAAAGGAATCTTTCTATCGTTTTCCAAACAAGGTCCTTTCTAACCTTTTCGACAAAATTAAGGTTAGAAAGTGTTTTTTTAACTTATACGGTGGGTGCGGCTATTTTCTGTAGTTATAACATCATCAAAGATTCCCTTAGAAGCTTATAATAATGCTTCCAAGATAATGTTTTTCTTTTATAATTATATTAATTTTAAATGATTTCAAAATAGAAAGAGATATTTCTCTAAAAAAGGCTTTTATTTCATCTATGTTAACATCCTTTGATGGATTTTATGATTACGTGATGTTGATTTATTGTGGCACAAAACATCCATATTTTATTGAAGGTTTTCTGATATGTTTGACAGTGGAAGTGTTATTCTTACACCATTCATGGTTTATGGAAAAATTATTTACATTTCGTATGCTAGTTTTAATACGAATGTTTATGTTATGTCTAAACCTTTTCATATGAGGAATGTATTGGACTTAGTATGTGACGGGTTGAGCCAACTATAGTTCCTCGATGTATCGGTAGGTCTCCTGAGACAAACTAGTGTCTTGGCTGTCACGACCCGTCCTCGGGGCCTGTGTCGTGACTACCCCAAGCCCGCCTTCCATAGGCCAGGGGCTGGCGACTAGCACCAAGGCGTAAATCCCGGTAAAAAGGGAAGGCATTTCCTTTGTAAAGTAAACCACAAACACCACAGAGCAAGCAAGCAGAAGTAAACACTATGTAAAAACTGATACAAAAGTAAGTGCGGAAAAGTAAGTGGGCCAGTATACAAACCCAAACTGAAAGTAAAGTACAACTGGAAAGGGAAAACAGCAACTGAAAAGTAAATCTGCAATGTCGAGTTGTCCACTAGATATCCCATCTAAAGGGTGGGTACAGATAGCCTCCACTGCTCCTTGGGTCCAGCCGACAGCTACGAGTACGTCCCGCCCAGTGGTCCACCTCCAGGTACCGTCCTGCTCTGTAAGCCTCAACCACGATCAGTGATGTCCTTCGTCTGCAACCAGCACAACGTAGTGCGGGCATAGCCCGTGTAGGGGTGATTATAAGCTACTCAGTAGGGACCTTGAGACCTCCGAAGGTCTCCCAGAATCCACAAAGGATAAACCACAAAGGAAAGATACAATCATGAAATAACATCCAACACGGATTAGGTATATGCCCATACATATACCTAAGTCATCAATTCTCATTCGGCTCCAACTTCCAAGCCCAAGTACAACCCAGTCTACATAGGAAAGAAAAAAGTAAATCCACAGAGGATAGCACAACACAATCCACAAAGGAAAGCAAAACAGGGTTTCAGCTCACACAAGAATACTTCCTGTATGACGATAAAGATGACCAGATATTTCCACTGATTCATCTAAGAATTCGGACCCACAAAGGATCGATAGGTACTAACCCCCGCAATGACCCACAAAGGATCTAACCCACAAAGGATCGATAGGTAACAAACCCCCGCAAAGACCCACACAGGATCTTTAGGCAATGGCTCACACAGATTTGCTGAGCACTGACCCATACAGGATCAGACCCACACAGGATCGGTATCACTGATCCACATAGGATCGCTGAGTGCTGTAGTCGTCACCGTCGAATCCACGGAGGATCTCTGTACTGTCGTCGTAGTAATATTAGTCGCAGCTAGCTCTAGTGTTCCTGCACACTACAAGCTCGTTCGGGAGGGTCCGCTCCACGAGCCGAGAGGCTGATATATCAAATGACACATAGTCCAGAGCTGATGTATCCAAAAGTTTTGTATCGTCAACAGGAACTCAACGTCGCAGACGGCGCGTCAATCGAACGCCCGGTCTGAGAGTTATTAGATTTTTCGTCCAGGGGCCCGGTTGGTTTTTAAGACAAAACCAACCTGAACGTAATCCACCTGCGTCCAAACCTCGGGAATATTAAGCCAAGAGATCCGTCTCACTAAGAGGAATCCAACAAAGTCGACGACACGTCATTCGGACATCCAGAGCTTAAGATATGAGCGTTTCTGCTCTGAGGGCCCGGTTGGTTTCGAGTACGAACCCACCAGGACAAACCCAAAGTATTCCGAAACCTTTAGTGTAATATACCGAAACGATCATCTCGATTCAAGGATTGCATCGCAACTGACGGTGCATCGATTGGAATTTCGTAGCCCATGTTATGGGAAAAATACCGAAGACGGTCCGAAAATGGGGGTTTCGGGCCCGGACCGACCCGGCCCGTGACCCCCCGGTCGGCCCGAATCGGGTCGAACCAACCTGGGTCTGGGTCGGCCAAGCCGGCGACCCGGCGCGCTGGAGCCAGCTGGCTCGGCCAAGCGGCCGAGCCGTTCCAGCTCGCGGGGGGGGGGGGGGGGGGGATGCCCCCCGGTTTTCCTGTAACCGCGGCCCCATTAATGGGGCCGCTTGCTTGGCCGGCCGGGGGAATTAATTCCCCCGGTTTTACCTTTTTCCGGCCGGTCCTTCCTCCTTCGCCGATACCGGAAGCCCGGAATCGGCCGTCGGTCACCCTACTCCGCCACGGACTGGAACCGGCCGCGACCTGGTTCATCCGGCGCGGTGCAACGACACCGCCCCCCTCCGCCACGGCCCCACTCTGGCCGTGGTGTATTCAGTTTTCTTCGATTCGGCGGGACTGCATCACGTCCTTGTTCAACTTCACGGCGCGGCACTACGGCGCCGCGCATTACTTGTCGTACGATCCTCCGTGGTGCGACGACACCATGCCATTCTGTCCCAACCAAATTAGAAAAAACATTCAAATTGGAGGAGGGTTGGTCGTGTTTGTGCGGTCCGGACCCCTCTCGTTAATTGATAGAAACTGGTCGTAAATTCATGAAGGACGACAAACTAGAATTCACGAACGAAATAATTAAATAACCCCTACCTTGAGCATAGCTAGAACAGGGGTTCGCCGCGGAAAACGACGTCACGAGGTGAAGCTCTATATGTTGACAGTGAACGTCCGAGGAGGAAGTGGCGTCTCCTTTTCTTTGACACGGGAAGAATATTGAAAGAGGTTGCGTCGTTGATCCTTGGAAAAAGGGGTCACACACCGGCTGTGGGGAGAAGAAGAGACAGCACATTGATCTCTACTTACGGTGACGGCGCTCTTCGTTGAATTCTTGATGTTCTTCGTGATGAAGATGAAAACACCCAATAGTTCTCTCCTCCAATGTCCACACACAACAACCAACCAAAATAAAATAAGGCTCATCCTTATTTTATTAACTCAAGCCAAAATTCAAAATTCAAAACATAATTTAATTAATTGAATTGGGTGTTGGCATACTTAATGAGAGGAGAGGTAAAGTCACCCAATTAAAGGGAAGTTAAAAGGTTATAAGAGTTACACAACTTAAGTGGGGGTTTAAGAGGAGTTAGGGAGTTAAGGGAATTGAAAAGGTGGGGGATCGTGGGGGCCCTACCCCACCTTTAATCCACTCAAAAGAAACTAACAAATAGTGGGTCCCACCCTAACTCCTACACTTAGGTTCTAACTCATGGAGAAGAGAAACAAAATTCTTAACGAAATTTTATTTCACTAACACTTAATCCACAAAGATAAAAAACTCACAATGAGAAAACGCAACTCCAGAAAAGGTGTTCCTAATCAATTACTGGCGCTACGGTTCCATCGGTGCCCTCAGAATTCGATTCTGAGCACCGGTTCAAAAGTTAGTAATTCACGCTCGTTCGTTCACTGAACATACCCGAGCTAAACTTCGGATAGAAATTCCGGGCACACTGGGCCCCGGAATCAAGTGCCGTCTAAAACTGTGTTCTTGTAAAATCCCAAAGAAAATTAAGAAAAAATTTCCCTTGAATTTTACAACTCTTTACATTACTCCCACCTCAGGGCTTTACATCCCCATAAAGATACATCAAAAACTAGGGAAACAAATGTGGGTACTGAGCATGCATCTGAGCCTCCTGCTCCCAAGTGCTCTCCTGGAGGTTCCCGTGTTTCCATTTGATGCGCACTAGAGGAATCGACCTTCCTCGTAGGACCTGCTCATGTCGATCCTCGATCTCCACTGGAACCTTCTCAAAAGTCACCCCATCATCGACGTCAAGCTCCCCATAGTCAATGATATGTGTTGTGTCGTGCACGTATCTCCTCAGCTGAGATACGTGGATGACGTCGTGCACCCGGTGCAAGTGAGGTGGTAGAGTCAGGCGATAAGCCACCTCGCCAATCCTGCTGAGGACCTGGAACGGTACGATGAAGTGTGGAGACAACTTGCAGCCTTGGTAAAATCTACGTAATCCACGTCGAGGTGAGACACGCAAAAAGACGTGGTCACCATCCTCGAACTCTAGTGGCCTCCGCCTCCTGTTATCATAAGACTTCTGCCGGTTCTGAGCTGCCCTCATCTGCTCCTGGATGACCTGGACCTTCTCTGTCGGGGCCTGAACCATCTCCGGTCCCATATGTGCTGACTCCCTAGGGTTTGTCCAGCACAAAGGAGATTTGCAAGGTCGGACGTACAACGCCTCATATGGTACCATCCCAATGGTGGAGTGGTAGCTGTTGTTGTACGCGAACTCCACCAAGGGTAGGTGGTCCTCCTAGCTGCCACCAAAGTCGAGGGCACATGCACAGATCATGTCCTCGAGATTCTGAATTGTCCTCTCTATCTGACCATCCGTCTGAGTGTGAAAGCCTGTGCTCAAACGTAGCTGCGTTCCGAATGCCTCCTGCAACCCCTTACAAAGCCGGGAAGTAAAGAGAGCATCTCGATCAGAGATGATAGATGATGGAACACCATGAATCCGCACAATCTCCTGAACTTAGAGACGTCCCAAGATCTCCACTGAGCCCTGCTCTCTGATGGGTAAGAAGTGAGACGACTTGGTGAGTCGGTCGACAATCACCCAAATGGAGTCGTGACCACTGGAAGTTCATGGAAGTCCAGTCACGAGGTCCATAGGTTTCCCGTCCCACTTACACTCCATGACCTCCAAGGGCTTTACCAAGCCTGCTGGTACATGGTGCTCTACCTTCACCTGCTGGCAGGTGAGACACAGAGAAACGAATTCTGCCACAACCTTCTTCATGCCCAGCCACCAGTGCTATCATCTGAGATCCTGGTACATCTTCTCCACTCCAGGATGTACCGCCAAAGGAGAAGTGTGAAACTCTCTCACCACCTCCTCCTGTAAAGCAACTGGTACCAAGGTACGTCCTCTGAAAAGGACGTCGTGATCTGCTCCAAAGGAGAAACCATCAGGTGCCTATCCTGAGGATATCTGTGTATGCCACGTCTCACAGTCAGCGTCCCCATGCTATGCCTCTCTGACCCGCTGTAGTAGTGGAGGAGTGACTATGAGATATTGGAGTAATGGTGCACCATCTCTATCCATGAAGGATATTTGTAAAGAGGCTAGCTGCTCTGTCGCCTCCTCAAATAGCTGAATGCCCGTCCTCCTGCTGAGAGCATCGGCTACCACGTTCCCCTTCCCAGGAGTATAGACCATCTCAAAGTCATAGTCCTAGAGGAACTCGAGCCATCGCCGCTGTCTTAGATTCAGGTCCTTCTGAGAGAAGATGTATCTGAGACTCTGATGGTCAGAAAAGACTGTAAATCACTCGCCCATCAGGTAGTGTTGCCATGTATTCGGAGCGAAGACTACTGCTGCTAACTCCAGGTCATGGGTATCATAGTTCTGCTCATGAGGCCTCAACTGACGTGCTCCATAGGCGATCACGGCCCACTCCTGCATCAGGACACATCTGAGTCTGGTCCCTGATGCATCGTAGTAGACTATGTACCCTACTCCCTCCTCAGGCAACCTCAAGATAGGTGCGCTGGTCAATCTCTGTCTCAGCTCCTGGAAGCTCTGCTGACATCGATCGGACCACACAAAGGGTTTACCCTTCTTTGTCAAAGATGAGAGTGGTGCCGCAACTCTAGAGAAGTCTGGCACAAATCTCTGATAGTATCCAGCTAGTCCCAAGAAACTCCTCACCTCTGTCACGCTCTTGGGTGGCTCCCAAGCTAGCACTGCCTCGATCGTCGCAGGATCCACTGCAACTCCTTCCTCAGAGACGACGTGTCCCAAGAAGTGGACCTCACATATCCAGAACTGACACTTCGTGAGCTTACCATAAAGCTGGTGCTCACGGAGTGTGTCTAGTACAACCCGCAAGTGGTTGGCGTGCTCCTCCTCAGTCGTCGAGTAAATAAAAATTTCGTCGATGAAGACTATGACAAATTGATCAAGGTATGGATGAAAGATCATGTTCATGAGGCCCATGAACACCACTGGAGCATTGGTTATGCCGAAAGGCATAACCAAGAACTCATAGTGGCCATACCGACATCTGAAGGCCGTCTTCTGCACGTCCTCATCTCGAACTCTGAGCTGATGATAGCCTGACCTGAGGTCTGTCTTCGAGAACCACCGTGCTCCCTTGAGCTGATCGAAGAGGTCATCAATCCTTGGTAATGGATACTTGTTCCATATTGTCACCTGGTTCAGGCGAAGATAGTCAACACAAAGCCACAAGCTCCCGTCTGCCTTCTTGGAGAACAAAATCGGGGAAGCACAGGGTGAAACACTGGGTCGGATGAATCCCTTTCCCTACAAGTCCTTCAACTGTACCCGTAGCACTCGAATCTCGGAGGGGGACATCTGATATGATGGAGTCGATATCAGGGCTATCCCGGGGTATATATCGATATAAATGTCTACCTCTCTGTGAGGATGTAGCCCTGGAACGTCGTCGGGAAAAACATCCGCATACTGATCCACCACTGCAGGAAAACTAGGACTCCACAGGTCAACTGCTCCTAGGATGAGACTAGCCAACTAGTGAGTGATGGGCTATCCTCTCCTCTGTGAGAGTCCATCCTATGCTGCAAAGGCTCCCTTCTCGCCGGTGAAGGTGAACCTGCTCCTGTCGGTGCGTACACATCGCACCTTGCGCCTAATACAGTCAATCTGTGCATGGACTGTAGATAACCAATCCATGCCCAAGATGACGTCGTAAGGCCTCGACGCCGCTACAAGTAGATCCCAGCTGAAGCTATCACCTCCTAGAGTAAGTTCACACTTCCGGCACCAGTGCGTAATTGTCGAGTCTGCTCCCGTAGGAGTCTCTAGCCGTAAGGATCGAGCCAACGGCTCTGTCGGAATCTCCGAGCTCCGAATAAAGGCAGAGACAATGAAATAATGACTCGCTCCTGTGTCTATAAGTATTGCAGAAAGGGTGGAATAGACACAGATAGTACCTCGAATCATCTCGGGCGCGCCGTGGTCGTAGGCCTCCGCTGCCTCGAGCTGTGCCTGTCTCTGCCCTCCAGCTCCCTGTGGTCGAGGTGGACCTCCTGGTGGTGGTGTTGGTAGAGCCTCAAAGCGTCGCCCACCACCTGCTGCTCGGCCAGCTCCTCTGCCTCATCCGCCTGCTCCCTGCCGACCGCCATGGTCGATCCTCTGCCTCTGCCTCAGTGGTCTTTCAACCGTCTGCTGCTCCTCGGCCCGGTGGGTCGGGCAATCACGAGTCATGTGTCGCTGCCCGCCGCATGAGTAGCACTTCCTGCCTTTCGAAAAACTGGCTCCGAGCTGTGTGCCCCGCACTGCTGAGCTAGTGTCCTGAGGTCGTCTTCCTGAGGGTCTGGTCTTCCTGGACCCATGAGTCATTCGTCGACTTCCTATTGTAGAAGACTCTGCTACGTTCTACCCTACGGTGGGTCTCGGCGCTGGTGTAGACTCAGTAAGAAAGATCTAGATCAAAAGGGCTCGCTCCAATACTCCTGTCTAAGTCGGAATCCTGATGGAGATCAGCGATGCCCTGATCTCGTGTCTCAATCCCTGCTCAAAGGTCCGGTCCCAGAATAATGAGTCTCGTACCATGTCTGTCGAGTAGCGCGAGAGATCGGTAAATCTCGCCGAGTACTGGGCGACCGTCATGCTGCCCTGCCGCAGCTGAAGAAGCTCCTGGATGCGCACCGCACGGAGGGTGGTTGGGACGAACTCTGAGCGGAAGAGGCTCTCAAAATCCGTCCAGAGAAGAGATGCCTCATCGTGAACCTGGAGCATCAAGCTCCACCATCGGCCCGCTTCCGTGTGCAGTAGGCTCTCTACGGGGATCACCATGAGGTCCGCTGGTGTCCTCACTAACCTGAGAACTCTCACCACTGCCTCCAGCCAGTCTTTGGCTTCCTGGGGGTCCATCTACCCATAGAACCTTGGTGGTCGATGGCGCTGGAACTCATGCAGTGCAGTAAGGCGACGTGCATCGTCAGCGACTGGGGCGGGAAGCATCGTTGGCTCGGCGGGTCGAGCTACTGCCGGTGCCTCAGCTGTCAAAGGGCCCTGCACCGAGGCCTCATCGCCTGGTGTGATGTCGTCACACTCAACTCTCAGAACCCTAGTTGGCTGCCGTCATGGGGCCATCCTAAAAAGGAAACAGGTGGGCCACGGTCAGAACAATATACCTGGTGAGCTGACACAAAGTAATCACAAATAAAACTTGAAACACACACACAATCAATGTTTTCGTGCATTAAGTCGGAAATCAGAAGTCAGGGTCCTGGTGTACGGATATGTTGGCCGCCGCACCAACACTGGACTCCCTGGACTGATAACCACACCCAATACGCTAAACACTATTGCTTCACATAGAAAAAAATCAGAGTCTACGGTAGAACCGAACTCCTTTGATACCAATTTGTCATGACCCGTCCTCGGGGCCCGTGTCGTGACTACCCCAAGCCCGCCTTCCATAGGCCAGGGGCTGGCGACTAGCACCAAGGCGTACATCCCGGTAAAAAGGAAAGGCATTTCCTTTGTAATGTAAACCACAAAACACCACATAGCATGCAAGCAGAAGTAAACACTAAGTAAAAACTCGTACAACAGTAAGTGTAGAAAATTAAGTGAGATAGTATACAAACCCAAACTGAAGGTAAAGTAAAACTGGAAAGGGAAAATAGCAACTGAAAAGTAAAGCTGCAACGTCAAGCTGTCCACTGGATATCCCACCTGAAGGGTGGGTACAGATAGCCTCCACTGCTCCTCGGGTCCAGCCGACCGCTCTGAGTATGTCTCTCCCAGTGGTCCACCTCCAGGTATCGTCCTACTCCGTAATCCTCAACCACGAACAGTGTGGTCTGTCATCTGCAACCAACACAACATAGTGCGGGCATAGCCTGTGCAGGGGTGAGTATAAGCTACTCGGTAGGGACCCCAAGACCCCCGTAGGTCTCCCAGAATCCATAAAGGATAAACCACAAAGGAAATATACAATCACGAAGTAACATCCGACACGGATTAGGTATATACCCATACATATACGTAAGTCATCAATTCTCGTTCGGATCCAAATTCTGAGCCCAAGTAAAACCAAGTACACACAGGAAAGAAAAATGAAAATCCACATAGGATTGCACAACACAATCCACTAAGGAAAGAAAAACAGGGTTTCAACTCACACAGGAATAATTCTTGTATGATGATAAAGATGACTAGATATTTCCACTGATTCATCTAAGCCGTCGGACCCACAAAGGATCGATAGGTACTAACCCCCGTAATGACCCAAAAAGGATCTGAACAACGAAGGATCGATAGGAAACTAACCTCCGCAATGACCCACACAGGATCGTACCCACACAGGACCTGTAGGCGCTGACTCACACAGAACCACTGAGCGCGGACCCACACAGGATTGGAACCACACAGGATCGGTAGCACTGATCAACATAGGATCCCTGAGTGTTGTGGTCGTCGCCGTCAAATCCACTGAGGATCTCTGTACAGTCGTCGTAGTAGTAGTTGTCGCAGCCAGCTCTAGGGTTCCCGCACACAACAAGCTCGTTCGGGAGGGACTGCTCCACGAGTTGAGAGGCTGATACATCAACTGACACATATTCCAGAGTTGATTTATCCAAAAGTTCTGTATCGTCAACCGGAACTCAACGTCACAGATGGCGCGTCAATCGGACGCCCGGTCTGAGAGTTATTGGTGTTTTCGTCCAGGGGCCCGGTTGGTTTTTAAGGAAAAACCAACCCGACCGTACTCCACCTGCATCCAAACCTCGGGCAAAGTAATCCAAAAGATCCGTCTCACTAAGAGGAATCCAACAAAGTCGATGGCACGTCAGTCGGACGTCTGGAGCTTAATATATGAGTGTTTCTGCTCCGAGGGCCCGGTTGGTTTCGTGTACGAACCAACCCGGTCAAACCTAAAGTATTCTGAAACCTTGATTGCGATATACCGAAATGACCATCTCGATTCAAGGATCGCATCTCAACTGATGGTGCGTCGATCGGAGGTCCGTAGCCCATGTTATGGGAAAAAGACCAAAGACGGTCTGAAAATGGGGGTTTCGGGCCCGGACCGACCGGGTCCTGGTCGGCCCAGCCCAGCGGCCCGGCCCGGCCAGCGACCCGGTGCGCTGGCGCTAGCTGGCTCGGCCAAGCAGCCGAGCCATTCCGGCTCATGGGGGGTGGGGGGTGTGCTGCCCCCCCGATTTCCCTATAACCGCGGCCCCATTAATTGGGCCGCTTGCTTGGTCGGCTGGGGGAATTAATTACCCCAGTTTTACCTTTGTCTGGCCGGCCCGCACCGGCTAGCCAGTTCTGCCAACAAGGACCAGCGACGACCAGTCCTACCTCCATCGCCGACACCGGCGGTCCGGAACCGGCCGCCGGTCACCCTGCTCTGCCGCGGCCCGGAACCGGCCGCGACCTGCTTCATCCGGCGCGGTGCGACGACACCGCGCCCCTCCGCCGTGACCCTGCTCCGGCCGCGGTGTCTTCGGTTTTCTTCGACGCGGCGTGACGGAGTCGTGTCCTTGTTCAACTTCACGACGCGATGCGAAGGCACCCCACATTACTTTCCGTACGATCCCGCGTGGTGCGACGACACCACGCCATTCTGTCCCAACCAAATTAGAAACAACATTCAAATTGGAGGAGGGTCGGCCGTTTTTGTGCGGTCCGGCCCCTTCTCGTTAATTGATAGCAACTGGTCGTAAATTCACGACAAAGTAGAATTCATGAATGAAATAATTAAATAACCCCTACCTTGAGGGTATCTAGAACGGGGGTTCGCTACGGAAAACGATGTCTCGAGGTGAAGCTCTGTATGTTGACGGTGAACGTCCGAGGAGGAAGTGACGTCTCCTTTTCTTTGACACGGGAAGAAGATCGAAAGAGGGTACATCGTCGATCCTCAAAAAAAGGGGTCACACACCGGCTGTAGGGAGAAGAAGAGACGGCAAGTTGATCTATTCTTACGGTGACGGTGTTCTTTGTCGAAGTCTTGATGTTCTTCGTGATGAAGATGAAAACACCCAAGAGTTATCTCCTCCAATGTCCACACACAAAAACCAACCAAAATAAAATAAGGCTCATCCTTATTTTTTTAACTCAATCCACAATTCAAAATTCAAAACTTAATTTAATTAATTGAATTGGGGGTTGGCATAATTAATGAGAGGAGAGGTAAAGTCACCCAATTAAAGGGAAGTTAAAAGGTTATAAGAGTTACAAAACATAAGTGGGGGGTTAAGAGGAGTTAGGGAGTTAAGGGAGTTGAAAAGGTGGGGGCTCATGTGGGCCCCACTCCACCTTTAATCCACTCAAGAGAAGCTAACAAACAGTGGGTCCCACCCTAACTCATACACTTAGGTTCTAACTCATGGAGAAGAGAAATAAAATTCTTAAGGAAATTTTATTTCACTAACACTTAATCCACAAAAATAAAAAACTCACATCGAGCAAACGAAACTCCTGAAAAGGTGTTCCTAAGCAATTACTGGCGCTACGGTTCCATCGGTGCCCTCGGAATTTGATTCCGAGCACTGGTTCCAATTTTATAAATTCATGCTCGTTCGTTCCCTAAACGTACCCGAGCTAAACTTAGGATAGAAATTCCGAGCACACCGGGCCTCGGAATCAAGTGCCATCTGAAAATACGTTCTTGTAAAATCCCAAAGAAAATTAAGAAAAAATTTCCCTTGAATTTTACGAGTCTTTACATTGGCACAAGGCCTTGACAAAATCTTATTTGTAGTCTTGGTATAAGGCCTTGACTATGTGATTATGTAGTCTAGAATTATGCATTCCATCATTATGAAAGTAGCTATTGATATTGCATGTGATTATTCGACTAGTAGAATATCAATGCGATTAAGTAAATGAAATTATTTTTATTTATATTTTCCATATTATGATGATGTTTATGTTGAAAAATCATGTGTTTTTGTTTTATACATTTCCTTAAATGTTTATGCTTATTTATGAAAGTTTGCGCTATATTGTTATCCTTTCTAAGTATCTGATCTCACCCCATTCTATGTTTTATTTTTCCCAGAATGCAAAGAAGTATATAATGACTGACCAGGAGGGATAGTATATGGGATCTCATTATTGTATTTGGAAATAATGTTGTTGTATTTTTACATTTTATGATGTAATGTAAACCTTATGAATGTATCGAGTACTTCCATGGATACTAAACTAAACGGTCTTCTGAGACGTGATCTTTTTTGATCATGCCAAAGTTATTTAATAATGCACCACCTCTAGGTAACTGGGGTCGGGGAATTACAGTTGGTATTAGAGGAAGATTAGTATAAACCTTGGAAACAAGATTTAGGTAAATTCTTATTAGATTACATAGCCTTAACATAGACTTTGAGAATTATTATAGAAGAACTTTTTAAAATATTGGTATTGTAGAGATTTTGTGTGTTTTCCAAGAAATACATCCCTGTCTCGATACGAGTAGGTAGAGGTGGCTCTAGCATAGATGCACCTAGGGGTAAAACCCGAAAACACCACTTTGATCTAGACTTGAATGGGAACTAGTGCATGACAACGGGCCTTGCTACACTCTTGGTTACAATACTCCCAGTGGATATGCTTAGGATAATTCTCACTTTATTTATAAACATTTATGATGGGTTTATGAGTATATATTTCCTCAAAGAATTTTTTATTATTATTATGTGTTATATCCCTAAAATCTTCAATTTATGTTAAATTTCTTACAAGTTAGGATTTATGTATGATTCATAAACTAATCTAGTTTATGCCATTATTTAGAAATGGCGCCTAGTGGAAGGAATGGAAACTGAATCAATGCACACACTACATGTAGGGATTTCCCTCCTACTGAAGGTAATTATAGTAGAGCTGGTGATGCAACTGGGACTGATTATCTAATCACCATACTGGTACTACTCACTCTGGTTATGAATAATAACCTTACCCCTATGGATCACCCTGATCTGCAACATGGAGGATCAATGTTAGATCACTTCATGAGGAAAAAACCACCAAAATTCAATGGGGGTACACATCCACTAGAAGACGCGCAATGGATAAATTCCATTGAGAAAATATTCCACGACATAGAGAGTAGCGAAAGGGAAAAAGTTATCATGGCAGTTTACCACCTCACTAGAGATGCTGATCAATGGTGGCAATTAATTCAAAACACAAAGGAATATGATGAATTATAAAATATGGAATGGTAGGAGTTTAAATAAATTATCTTATAAAAATACTTTCCTTATGACCGTTGAGCTGATATGGAATGAAAATTTCTGAGTCTGAGGAAAATGGAAGATGAGAATCTCACAAATATGAAGCTAACTTTACAAGTATAGTGAGGCATGATATAGATTATATATGTAACCCAAGAAGTAGGATTGATCATTTCAATTATTGGATAAAACCATTTCACCTTTGAGCATTAGTCTCACAATGCTTCTCATCGTTCGAAGATATTGTCTCATGTGCTATCAATACAGAAAAATAATTCTCTAAGTCTTACGAATTTAAACAAAGAAATAGAAGAAGAGATATACTGAACACTCCAGAAATAGAAACAAGGGGAAGAAGTGAAAAGTTGAATATCCATCCGGTAGTAAATGTGGGAAGAAACACCCTGGTACTTTCCTAAAGGGAATGGCTGTCTGTTACAAATGTGGTGAAAAATGCCACCAAGCTCGTGATTTCAAGGGGAAGAAAGAGGCTATCGATGTATGGTTCAATTTTATAGAAAGGGGGAATTATGTGAATTAATATCCTAAGTGTTAGGGGAATGTACTCCAGAAGAGGAAAAGGGATCAAGGGCAAGATTATGCTATCACTACTGCTGAGGTTGAAGCTCTGAAAGTTGTTGTGGCAGGTAATTTAGTGGTTTCCTCAAGTTTAGAAAATTATTTATTTGATTCTGGATCATCACATTGTTTAATATCTTCCTAGTTTGCTTAGAAAATTTGATATTTTCAATTTGATTTAACAAGGTAGCTGTCAGTAAAAACTCCTAAGGAAAATATAATTGCAACAAAGTTTTGTGAATCAGTCCCCATTAGGACATATAAATGTTCTTTATCTACTGATCACATCATCATACCAATGATTGAATTTGATATAATCATTGTTTTGAATTTTATTTCAGACCATGATGCGAAAATTTATTATAAGAAGAAGGAGGTTATGATTTTTGATGATGATAAGGATTACCTTATCTTTAGAGAAGAAACGTCACCACCTGATTCTTATCTAGATCCACTACTAGTAGATCAACTAAACTTAATTATTGGGGAGGAATAAAATGAAAAAACTATGGGTGGGGAAAGGAATGTTCAAATAGTAGATGTACCTATTGTGAAAGAATATGATGATGTGTTTCCAAAGGATTTACATGGACATACTCCAGAATGAGAAATTGAGTTTTCCATTCATTTAATTCCAGGTTCAAGAACCATATCGATGACCCCATATTGAATGGCCATTGTGGAATTAGTGGAACTAAAGATTAAACTGGAGTAATTGAGTAATAAGGGATTTATTCACCCTAGTGTTTCTCCATGGGGATCCCCTGTCCTTTTTGTTATGATGAAAGTTGGATCTTTGAGGTTGTGCATTGACTACAGGGAGATCAATGCTATAAAAATAAAGAACAAGTATACCCTATGCTGGATTGATGATTTAGTTGAAAAACGTCATCGAGCTCAATACTTTTCAAATATTGAACCTAGATCTGGATACCATTAGTTATGCATGAAGAAGGAAGACATTCTGAAGACAGCATTTCGAACCAGGTACGAGCATTTCAAGTTTACTGTAATTCCTTTTGGATTGTCTAATGCACCCTCTGTCATCATGGATCTAATGAATAAAGTTTTCAAGGAATATCTTGATAAATTTGTAGTGTTATTTATTGATGATATATTGGTATAATCTAAAATCTACGATGATCATGAAAATCACTTGCACATTATTTGTAAGACTCTTAGACGACATGAATTATATGGGAAGTTTAGTAGGTGTGAATTCTAGCTTCAGGAGATTTCTTTTCTTGGCCATATTGTCTCTAAGGATGTAATATCTATTGATCCTTCTAAGACAAAGAAATCCATGAATGTTCAACACCGATGATTATAACTGAGGTACGTGGTTTTATTGGTTTAGCAGGTTACTATCGATGTTTCGTCTAGAATTTTTCCAGGTTGGCTAACCCATTAACAAAACTCACAGAAAAGGGGTTAAATTTGATTAGAAAAAAGAGTGTAAAGAATTTTTTGAAGAACTAATCAGAAGATTAGTCAATTCTCCAATATTGACTCTACCATTGGAGAATGATGGGGTTGTAATTTTTAGCGATGCATCAAAGAAAGGACTTGGTTGTGTCCTTATCCAGAATGGTAGGGTTATTGCATATGCATCACAACAACTAAAAATTCATGAGTAAAACTATCCTACTCATGATCATGAGTTAGCAGCTATAATATTTTCTTTTAATATATGGAAAAATTATCTCTATGGTGAAAAATGTGAGATTTATACATATCAGAAGAGTTTAAAGTATATTTTATCACAAAAAGAACTCAACTTGAGGCAAAGGAGATGGCTTGAACAACTCAAGGATTATGATTGAACTATACGCTACCATCTGGGGAAGGCAAATAAGGTTGCAGATGCTTTGAGTAGAAATGATCATGAAGTTTTGAACAAGATTAGAGTTGAAAGGGATCCTATTTTCATGGATCTAGAAAAGACGGATAAGGGAACAACCATGGAAGGTGAAACATTAATGCTTTTTCAAATGGTTTCCAAACCATCTTTACTAGAAAGGATAAAAATTTCCTAGGTTGATGATGAGGATTTTCAAAATTAGATTAAAGCTGTGAATGATGAGAGATTGAGTGACTTCGTATATGAAGATGAAATTTTGAAATTTGGGAAGAGACTTTGGGTTCTCGATATACCTGGTCTAAAAAGAGAATTGCTGGATGATGCTCATAGTTCCAATTTCTCTATACACCATGGGAGCACCAAAATGTATCAGTATTTGAATGAACATTTTTGGTGGGACAACATGAAGAGAGAGATTTCTGATTTTATGTCAAGATGTATGGTTTGTCAAAAAGTGAAAGAAAAAAGGAAACAACCTGGAGGAGTCTATAATCATCTTCCCATACCTGAGTGGAAATGGGATAATCATACGATGGACTTTGTCATGGGACTACCAAATACTCCTAGAAGGAATGATTCAATATGCGTCATTGTTGATCGTCTTACCATGTCAACACATTTTCTTGCTATAAGAGATGATTTACCACTTGAACGTCAAGCAAGACTGTATATTAATGTTGTTGTGAGACTTCGTGGAGTACCCCTATCGATTGTTTCTGATTGTGATCCACGTTTTAGATCAATATTCTGGACACGTATTCAGAAAACCCTAGATATTGAGCTTCGTTTGAGAACTGCCTACCACCCCCAAACTGATAGACAATCAGAACGAGATATTCAAACCTTAGAAGACATGTTGAGACCTTTCTTACTTGACTTTCGAGGTATGTGGGATAAATATTTAACTATGTAAGAATTTTATTATAACAATAGCTTCTATTCAAGTATTCATATGGATCCATATAAAGCATTATACAGAAAGAGATGTCACACACCAACCTATTGGAATGATGTTGGTGAAAGAAAACTCTTTGTCCCAAAACATGTGGAGGAAATGATGGAAAAGGTGAAGGTAATCCAGACCCCCATCAAATCAGCTCAATGTTGGAAGAAGAGCTATGTCGATAACAGAAGGAAGGATTTGGAATTTCATGTAGGATATCATGTTTTTGTTAAGTTATATCCATTCAAGGGTGTTATACGTTTCGGTAAGAAGGGTAAATTAAGTCCCAGGTACATTAGACCTTCCGAAATTCTAGAACGAATTGGGGTTGTAGCTTACCATTTGGCAATTCCTCCAAGTCTCTCTAAAGTTCAAGATGTGTTCCAGATATCACTATTGAGAAAATACATGCCTAACCCAACAAATATACTCACTTATGAAGAACTAGAACTGGAACCCGATCTATCTTATTGAGAAGATCCTGTCAATATTCTTGATACAGAAGAACAAGTGGTGAGAAACTGGATGACACATCTGGTAAACGTTATATGGAGAGACCATAAGATGGAAGAGGCAATGTGGGAACCCGAGGAACTTATGATGAAGATCCACCCAAGTATTTTTATATAGTAATACTCTAGAAATTTCAAGGATGAAATTATATGAAGGAAGGGAGAATGTAACACCCCAAGATTCCATGGTACGTTTCTCTTTGAATAATACAATAGCATGTGTTGTACGCAACTTCGAGTTCTAACACACTACAACCAATAAAAATAGCAGTTATGAATAGTAATACCATCTTTTTGAAATTTTAAAAATTTCATCTATGAAAATGAACTTCATTTTTGGATTTGGAATATCACAATTATCTTAAGGTGAATTTTTGGTATTTTTCTGAAAACATTCAATTTTTTATGAATAGTAAAAAACATTGAGTTATAGTTTAAAAATGACTTTTTATTTAAATAATTATTTATTTTATGCTAAAATAGATACATAATTCCTATATAGTTCAATATAATTCATTAAAGTCAGTTTATAATAATTATATATAAAAATAAATTTTAATGAACTTTTTAACGTCTTTTACCCACCTCTAAGGAGCATTTTCTAATTTATATAAAACTTTATTTTACCGCATCTGTGTTATAATTTCAAAAATCCAAGATACACGGTTGATATCAATAAGTAAAATTTGGTTCAGTAATATGAACATAATTTTTGGTGAAAAGTAATTTTTTTCTTTTATTTACAGCAGTTAAAAGAAAATTGGGTAATTAAGGGTAAAAATGATATTATTATTACCCTAAAACTTGTCCAAATTCTGTTGTATAAGTGTAATTAGACCAAAAACAACCTTAGAAATAAAATATAATCCTTCCGGTCCACTTGTATTAGATTAGGACAATTATTATTATTTTATTTAAAGAAGTGTTAAAAGAGATATAATCAATGTTTAATAACTAAAACATTTTTAATATAGGTCTACACATAAGATAAACTAGACTATAAATATTCAGTAGAAATATAAAAATATTTCCTACATATTTTTATTTTATTTATAATTTTTAGAAATTAAATAATTTAATTTATTTAGGACACAATGATTTGGCAGTAATTACTAAATTAATGAAATATTAAAATAAATTATATTGTCAATATCCAAATAAATGTAATTTGAGACTTTTTATGAATTAAACTAATTTTCTAGGTTAATATGACAGGTTATGGTTAGTTAGATGAATTGTTTTCGAGGTAATAATGTTGTTATGAATTTATCTAAAACAAAATACCAAATAGTGTCAAAATTGACATAAAAGAGTTTTTAAAAAAAATATTATATTATTAATTGATATTCTATTCAAAAAAATATAAGGCTAGGAAAAAATACTTATATAATTATAGGTTCATATTTAATGAACCCCTTGGTGTTTTATAGGAATTATATAGTATGTTTATTAACCATATAATAAAAAAATACAAAGAGACATGGTAAATTTCAAACTATTTAACAAAGAGTTAAATTTAAAATATAAGGTTATTATAGTGACTCAAAATAATATTAAACTTATTGGTTGAGTGTTTTTAGACCCCTCCTCGAATTATCCTTTAAATAATCCATTTTTCATCCATTAAAAACCGAATTTTATTTATTATAAAATAATATATCTAGCTCTTCCTATGGTGCCCGTCACCCCTCTTATAAAAGGGCACTCCCCATTCCCTCAAATTATCACATTAAAAGCCATTTGGATCAGACAATTCATTCCCAAATACCCTCTAAACTATCCTCCCTTAACTCTAGAGGCCTTTATTTAGTCAGAAAGGCAAACTACGGAGCCCTTTTTATCAAATCATATGGAAGAACCCGAAGAAGAAGTAAATATCTCACCACCTCTTTCAAGTTCCTTTATTCTTCCACTTCCTCGTTCTTTGTTATTTCTATTATAATATAATAACTACAGTATAATATTTTTACTTTGATGTTATTATAAATATGGTATATCCAAAATCATTATTCTATCCATCCTTTGAATGACCTGTCACCATACATGCGTATGTACGGCTTACCGTCTCCACGTCATGGTGTAATTGTTATTCAAAACATTATTATTTGGATGGGTATAATAATGATGTTTAATTGATGTAAATAATAAATATAACCTGATATTTATTATTTATATATGATATACCATCCAATTATATATAATTTTAATATCAAAAGAATGATATTGTTGTTCGTGCGTACGTACAGATTACTGTCTCCACAAACGCGATAACATTCATTCCCCATCAAATCCATTCAAGATTAATTTTCAATACATGATTAAAAATAATGTCTAAAGACTAGATATTATTATATATATGAATAAGATACATCCCATCCATTAAAAATATTACTCACATAACAAATCATATAAAGGAATATGAATCTGTTAACACTTGAAACAACGATAATACTAAGATACTGTTAACAAAGCAATGTTAAAAGATCATATATGATATCATATTAAGGTATATTATTCTTGTATAATTTAATACCAATTATTTCACAACTATAAAATATGTTAAACTACCCTCGACCCGGGAAAAGTACAAGGTAAGTGTTAATTTCACAATCCCTTTATAATCTGAGGTTGTTTTTACGTAAGTATCTACTGGGACCTCTTTATCATCCACATCCATGATTTTTAAAAATGTATTCCAAAGTATTCTTACTATTTTATATAATATAGGTTAATGTTATTTATACCCTTTTTTGACTTTTTATAAGATGTTTATAAAGGAATCATTCCATCATTTTCCAAACAAGGTCCATTATAACCTTTTCGAAAAAATTATGTTAAGAATGTATTTTTTTAACTTATATTGTGGGTGTGGATATTTTCGGCCATTATAACATAATCAAATCTTCCCTTAAAAGATTATATGAATATTGACAAAATAAATGTTTTCGATCATAATTATATGAATTTTAAATGATTTAAAAATAAAAAGAGGTATTTCTCTATAAAAGTTTTCTATTTCATCTATTTCAACATCCTTTGATGGATTTTAAGCTTATGTGAAGTTGATTTATTATGATACAAAACATCCATATTGTATTGAAGGTTTTGTGATATGATTTACTGTGGATGTATTATTTTTACAGCATTCATGGTTTATGGATAAATTATTGACATTTTGTATGCTAGTTTTAATACTAATGTTTATGTTATGTTTAAACATTTTCATATGAGGAATGCATTGGACTTAGTATGTGATGGGTGGATCCTGCTATAACTCCTTGATATATCGCAAGGTCTCATGAGACAAACTCTGTCTTGGAACAAGGCCTTAAAAAATTCTTATTTTTAGTTTTAGCAAAAGGCCTTGACTATGTGATTATGCAGTCTGGAATTATGCATTCCATCATTATGAAAGTGGCCATTGATATTGTATGTGATTATTCAACTAGAAGAATATCCATGTGAGTAAGTAAGTGGCATTATTTTGATTTTTATTTTCCATATTATGATGACGTTTGTGTTGAAAAGGATTTTTTTTATACATTTCCTTAAATGTTTATGCTTATTTATGAAAGTCTCCGCTATATTATTATCCTTTCTGAGCATCTAAGATCAACCCTTTCTATATTTTATTTTTCCCATAATGAGAAGAAGTATATTATGACTCAAGTGCAGGGATAGTCTTTGGAATCATTGTGTTGTTTATGGAAACAATATTTTTATAGATTTTCATTTTATGGTGTTATGTAATCCTTATGAATGTATCTAGTACTTCCAAGGCTACTAACCTAATCGGTATTTCGAGACTTGATCTTTTGTGATCATTCCAATGTTTTGTAATAATGCACCGACTCTGGGTAACTGTGTTTGGGGCGTTACAAGTAAGTCCCATTTCATTAATTACCTTTTTACTTGAACTTGTGAGTGGATGTTGATATCTGTGAGATGGTTTTCACTACCATGTTTCATGAATAATTCTCTATTATTTATATTTTTCGTTTGTCTCATTTATTACATTTCTATGTGGGAACAGAATAAGAGGTATATGAGGCAGTTCTCACTGTTATTTTTCACCACTCACATAATGAATCCCCCATTGAGTGAATTTCTAATTAGATATTCCAATTTGATTTTGGATAGAACCAAATACATCTCTCATCCATGTGATGTGGGTCCTTTTTTCAGGTGTAGAAGTTCTTCACCATATTGAATGTGTGATGCTTATATATCTGATAATTACTTTTGAGAGTCCCAGAAAAACACACTTCTATATAACCACAACATTTAGTCTATATTTAATTTCAGGTCCACTAGGGAACACTTGAAATAAAAAACTCAATCACCACACCTCTCTAAATGAGATGAAATTAGGATATGTTTTGTTTTCTAAGAATTTTAACAGAGAAAAACATTGAAGAATACATCAAATGGGAAATGGGTATAGCTTCTATTATGAGAAACCTAATCCTTAGCGAGTAATTTGATGAAACAAAATATGGATAAGTTCACATTTCTAGGATATATTGAGATTATTTCACACATATGAACATCGAATTACTAAAAAAATAATTCATGGAAGAGTGAGACCCATAGAGTTAGTGATCCATTAAAATAAAAAAAAACTACTAGCTTAAATTACATTTTTATCCTATATTTTTAAGAATAAAAGTACTGAAAAATATTACTAGTCATGGTAGGCGCCAATAAGGCCATGATAAAAAATACCACCCAATGATAATATTTTTCTAGGAGGAACTACCTTAATTTACCTTCCATGATACTATGTAGGTGCTATAAAAATTCATCAAAAATAATTTGTTCATGTCCATGATATTTTATATAGATAGAGTGCCCAGTTTCAATTTGAGTGATATCTTATAGATAATAATTATTTTTAGTGTAATTTTAGTATTCCTTAGGGTTGTGGGTGATCTATTTTACATGTATGATTTTTTAGAATTCTATTTTTATAAATCACTATATTTTTAAAAATAAAATACATATTTTTTCAATGGTGGATAATTTTTCTTGGCAGAAACTTTGGTTTTTTATTTGGCCAACTCTCCTAAACCAATCATGCATCTCCCTACCTACTCTTGGGACATTGATCAACTATATATTTAATCACTTTGACTCTATATTTTTAATTGTTTATTCTTTCCCACTGAGATATTATGAGAAATCAGTGTGTGAAAACTTTCATCCATATCTTACCATGTCATGTATCTTAAACTATCCCTTACCCTGATTCACCATTATTAGGTTTTGATCATGACCATACACATGTGTTGATGGATGATTATTTATTGTTAGAATATCACCATATCCCTTACCTCTCTAAGAACCTCATCATGGATATTGTAATTCATTCTGGTAGAGGTGCAATGAAATCCATCTATCCCATCATCACATATCTTCTCCAGACAAATTTGCACCCATTCTCGTGACATTGATCCTTGAGAGAACTTTTTTAAACATGGATGAACACTTTGGAATTTTCAAGACAAATAGTTCTTCAATGGATTATGATATCCTACAAAAACATTTTTTAAACTATAACACCATCTATAGTTTGGATCACCATATTCAAACAATTTTATTCCATTTTTATAGTGGTTTTGGATATTTAAATATGCATTTTCCTCCTTCCAAATGACATTATTCCCATCCACATATGTGAAATAAAACACAATGCTCTTAATAGACAATGGAGATATTCCCACTCCATATCATTCTATTTAAATAGTATATGGGAACCAGAGCTGACTATCTTACCACCATGGTGAATAATCTAACCCACATCAATGAAATATATTGAATTATAGTCTATGAAGATGATAAACCATTTAGATAAGTGCACCAAGACAAAGGAAAGTATAATATGTGAGTTCCAAGAGAGGAAAGAAACTTATGTAAAGAGGATTTATCATTTAAAAACAAGTGGTTAATAAAAAAATAATCATGTTTCATAGGACATAAATAAAAATAAAAACACACGAACAAAAAGGATATGAGAAAAAAGATATAGTTAGAAAATATTACCCCATAATAAATATATAAAACAATAATTCTTCAATAATTATTACAATGAGGTAAAGAAAAGAATATATTTTCGAACTTTATAAATAAAAAACAATATTCAAAAACAAATAAATTTTATAAACTTAGTGAAATGTTGATACTATCGATGATTCATAGATTTTTCTATATTAATATATATAGAACAAATGACATTGAGGAAATAAGATGTAGATTTCCCTATATAGATGGGGGATAAATTCTATTGTTTAGGTGATATAAAAAATTATAAGAATCCAAATATATGTTTTCAAATATATATTATATCTAAAAAGTGAACTTCATGACCTCTACGACAAATAAAATATAGTTATAATTTACCATGACAGATTCTAACCTTATAATTATTTTAATTATTAGTACATTACAGGGAGAAACTAAAACCTACATTGTATTTTATATTTAATTTCAATCTAAAAATCTTAAGAAACCAATTCTGACATGAATAAAAATATTTCAATAATCAATTTTAGACATCTGTATATCATACAAGAAAAGAGTTTGTCAAATCATTATATATATGAAGTGAGAAAAATGTTATGTATCTATTAATACTTGGTCATATCATAGACTAACATTGTAATATGTATTAATGATACTAAAAATTATGCCGAAATGATTTTGTAATGAAACATTTAAATGAAACTATTCTACTTTTAGTCATTTCCTAATACTATATTAAATCCAAACTTAATGAAATCTAAAAAAATTCAACTGTACATACCAAATCATACATATACAAATAGATTACTACTAGGTCCAAATAATGAATAGTCCATAGATGAACACTAACAAATTTAGGTTAATAATGTTCTTAGATAATACATGTATATAACATTTCTAGTAAAATATAAATCTTATAAGAACAATATAGTTAATATAAATCTATTTATTTGAACAATGAAACAATACACACTATATGGATGACCAAAGTAGTTTCATGGAAATAAACTAAAATATGTAATTTAAAAAAAAATACATCGATTCTGATTATTTATTTACCTATAATATAATCGGATAATACTCATAGGTGGATATTATATGGAGGGAGAGAAATAATATAACCGTACAATTATGATGTAACCATTCAGTAAATAGAACATCTTATCTGTTGACATTTGATAACCTACTAATGTTGTAAAGTTGAAGTGAAATGTCAATTATAAAATAAGTATGTGAAATGGTTATACATAAAATGTTCTTAAAAAGAATGATTAATTAAAAAATAAAAAATTCAAATGACTAATTAGTCATTACTCCATAATCCAACATGAATGTGAAATTTAAACCACCATTCTTACAAACAATCATATATTTAGAACCCAATGAAATGAAAATTTGAATATGTAAAACACATTCCACTTCATATATATGTTACATCATATTTTTTATTTTTCATCACACAAGATGGAATCCAATAATGGGACATCATTAAATGATGCATCACAAGGATAAAAAAATTATAGTAGAGATGGTGTTATTGTGTGTAAATGAATGACTAAAACAAAACGTTAATGAACTGTGTATTTTATATAAATTTTACTATTATAGATGAGATATGATTTATGTACCATACGAAATAAGAACAATGAAGATATGTTGGTGAAGTAATTTATCTATAATGTTTCATAACTAGAAACTTCCTATTAAAAAATTAGATTAAAATAATCAGAAATATTGAAATAACTATGATTTTTTCCAGAAAAAATTAATTAAATTCAATAGTAATTAATTGTCAATATTTTAAATATGATGAATTGATTAAGCATCTATACTTGAATTTTTTTGGTGTTCCTGATGTCTATGATATTCTACTAAATGCATATAATGAAAAGAATTTGGATTGTACTATTCTGACAGTATTGTTGATGGTTGAAAATATTTTACTCTTAAATGTCTACTCTGAGTATGATTCTTTGAGATTTTATGATATTCAGATTTTTTTGTAATGAAAATTCATCAGTATCATACAATAATTTGATCAATTTTTTTTACCCTATAATGAATATTGAAAAATATTTTAGAGGAAAACATGATGTAATCCTAAATCTAAATATATCTACGATATGATACTTTTTTTATATGAATTTCATTACTTATTTGAAAAAAGAATGACCATGATAAATGTACTATGATCACAATCTAACAATTTCCCTCTAAAAATGGAGAAATATCAAAAAGAATATCTACATTTTCAAATATATAATAAATTAATTTCTTTTATAATGGTTATATTTCAATTAGTAAAACAATTTATGAATCCAAAAACTGAAATCGTCGATTATAAACATACCTAAAATTATTTAAACTAAATTACTTATAAGGAAAAATTAACATTCTTTCAACAAGAAACATATCATTAATAGAATCTATTATAGATTGAATTATCTTCATTGTTTCCATGGGGTACACATTTTACCCTATAATTAAAATGTATTTAGTTATATATTTATTCTCAAGTGTATCTTTTGAACAAGTAAATATGAGGATCAATAATGAGAAAATTTATATGTTGTGTTTTTGGGATTACAAATATTGATTTTAGATACATTTATTCATATTTTCGAATAAAATATCAGGTTTTAAAGAATACCTATGTTCTATTTTAAAGGACGACTTATATATGGGCTTGAATATATAGGTTTTGGGCTCAAACCTGTTAGAATGACTATTGATATGTCGATCTTTAATTAATTTATAATAAATTTAATATATGAATTTAAAATGAACTTAAAATTAGAAAGGAGTTAATAAAATTTAAAATGAACATAAATTAAGAACATAAATTGATATAATGGCTTAATATAGCTAATACATTATCAAGAAACCAAATTATCTATGAAAAAACTATATATTGTTATGGTTATTGAGTATTATCAAAAGAATGAATTATAGAAAAAAATATTTGTGACAATATACATTCATAAAGAATGCTGTTTTTATGAAACAAACTACTCATCAAATATATTATGAACATGAGATTCACAGTATAATTAAACCATTTAATAGTAATTTAAAATATTATTTAGTGTGTAATGTGAAGAATATATAATATTAATATAAAATATAATACATAAAATAGAAAGAAAAATAAGGCACTAGTCAATGGTGAAATTGGGAAGTTATTGATGGTAAAATGGGGAAGTTACACTTGATGATAATAGGTGTGATGACAACATATATATTTCCTTATAAGGGATGTGAAGAAAGTGAGGATGGGGCAGAATATGTGGAGACGCAAGACACCAATATTATTATTGAAGATCAATGGGATGGATAGATGTGAGGAATGATAGAGGCAATGAGATTTGAGGTGGGATAATGAGAGGTGAGGTTGGAGTAAGGAAGTGAGAGATATGAGGAGGGGCAGTGTGATATGTGGTGGGTGTGGTAGGAGGAAAGTCTGAACATATGAAAACTATGTAGGGAAATGATATAAATGAGGAAGAGGCATGAATTAGGGTTTTATTATAGCTATTTTAAATATTTAAGAGTTTGGTATCAATAATCCCATTAATTGATAAATAAATGGGTATAAGGTAATGGAAATAAGAATAATGGTACTAAATAGGGGAAACATTCCCTCAGTCTAACAAAATGAAGACATCCAAAGTATTAGTTTAGATGATTGATATCCTTATAGTCCCCATACAATTCAGAGTCAAATCCTAAGGAGTTGTAGAATATTTCCTGATATATTCTAGATTTTCTAGTGGGCTTTCTCTGGTTCTTATAGTGGGCCTTAGATATGAGAAATCTCCCCATGGAATATAATTATTTTTGATAGAGAATCTATCATTAACATTTTTATTACCTTTAGTTGATGCGTCCCTTTAAAAATTTGATCCTATGTGTACCTTGAAATTCCTTTTGTCCTCATAAATATTTTTGATATCTCCCCATTTACTTTAAATTGTATAATAATTCCCGAAATCATGGTTGGATTTAACAAAATATCTTTCTTTAAAAAAAATTACACCTATCCTTAATAGATATAACATTCACATGAATTTAGTCTTTTTTCATCTGATATCTTCCCCAAGGATATCAAAGAATAATTTGAAGCATTTAACAAATAATATAGCACTGATCAGATAATGAGAACCCCAACCAAATAATAAATGCCATGGTCTCAGGGAAAATCTATATGAGAGAAGGAATCTGAAAACTCCATAACTTCATCCCAATCTCTTTCCAGGAGCACTTCCTTATACCCCATTCCCCTCACTCAGTTTAAGTAGTTATATTTTTTTAAAAAATATTAGTATTTATTAAATAAACACTATTGAAAACATAAAATTTCTTAGTATTTAGATTAAACTAAATATTAATATAATTTAATGAAATATTATTAATAAAGTATAGGGAAATTAATATTTATATTTTCCATGAAAATAATATATATATATATATATATATAAACTATTCTTCCTTAATGGGACATTGATAATTTTTTTATTTAATTTTTTATTGTAACACTTTTTACAAGGAAAATATTAATTGGTAATAGTCTTTATTAATAAGTAATTCATGTGTTTATAAAAAGAAAATGTTGGTATAAGTATGATAAAGAAATACATTAAACTATTTATAAATGATGTAATGGTATTGAGTGTCAAATATAAAAACATATATATATTGGGGAAAATTTGTGTTGGTATTTAAAATTATTACGAATAAAAAATATTTTAATTTATTATTTTATCTAATTGATATAGTATATTTCAATAAATTTATAAAGGTATAAATTATTAATTTTTAGGTAATAAAATTCATATATGGCATCCCTATCAGGTTAATTTCCATCATGAGGGTCATGTCTATAACCTAGGAAAATTTCTAGAGTTCAAATAAGAATATTAGATATTAGATATCAGGATAAATATGCATCTGAATTTTTCAATCCATTAATTTTTCATTTGATACCATCTTTAGTTCATAATAAAAAAGTAAAATGAATCTATTTTCATACTCCATTCCCATTCACTCACCAAGATAAAGGGGAGAAATTTTCAAGAAAAACATAATTCCATTAAATATGGGTAGAACTATTGAGTGGGAATCATATATAAATGTTTCTATTCTAGGATCTCTTATAAATTTTCTTAAATGATGTACTCCAACCATTTTTGGCTAGGGCTCCAATAATAAATGAAACATAGTTTATATTAATTTATGATGCGGTCTCATGGAACTCAAAAACCATATCTATCTTTTATACCCTATCATCAAATTCCTAAGGATCATTTCTTCTCTAGAGGGGGTGAGGATTATGATGGAGGAGTTCCAAATATCTATCATTATATAGGAATGAACATACCCCATTTTCTTATTTAGGACTAGAGTATACTAATTTTCTCAAACTAAGACAATTTGAACCACATCCCCTAATATATTTTAGTCTATTAAGGTATTTACCAAATGAAATTTATCAACTACTATCTCCAGATGGGTTTCTAAAAGTATTCATATTGGAAAAGTACCATATGAAAAAAATACAATATGAAAACAGAATATAAATATTCAATCATAATTTAATCAATAAATACACATTAATTAACTAAATAAAATATAAACAATGATACATAAATACCAAACAGTTCAATAAATCAAGGCATATAGGCACACTCTATAGCTTGTGCACCCACCAAGGGGGGAAGGGTAAATAAAATAAAATATCACAATATCACTCCCAACTTCTTTGGAAAATCATGGTCAAGTACTAAGCATGATTGATAAATAATTCTTAGTATACCTTTATTTATCCACAATATTCCTTTCCCTTCACTAAATGAATCCTCAAATATTGAAAATCAAAAATAGTATCTAGTAATATTTTTCCAAGAATAAAAATTGGCCACCATTGAACCGAGCACCCCAATTCGACCTTATAATGTCTCAAAGTGAAATAATAATCCCCACAGTTGTGAAACTAGTTCATGGGAATATATAAACACTCTATGGGAACATTTTTTCCAATAGAATCACAAAAAAGATACCATATAAGAATCTAAAATTATATTTCCACATATTGTAAAGTCATTATTTAAATTTATTGAACTATTACACAACCACATAAACAAGTGAAAACAATAAATAAATATTCAAATGATATATAAGAAACTGAAATAATATATAAAATAATCCAAAATAAGAGTAATCAAAAATTAAATTACAAAAGGGATGGAATGGGAAGTTGATAACCTGAGATGGTATCCATCAGGAAAAACAAAACAAAAATGGAAGCTAACCATATCTCTATGACATGAGGGTCAAATCCCCACTGTATCATGACCTCTAAATCAGGATCCTCTAATTGAAATACCCTCCACCTAGTATGAGTAACCACACCATTGCATATATATATTTATCAAAACAAAGAATATACAAACCCATTGGGTGTAATTTGGTTGTGAGAACCACTGATCTAGTAGGGTACCACCATGCATTTCATAATTATACTTTATTAAATAAATGTATTCATGATTGATTTTACATTAAAAAAATTAATATATTCTTTAAAAATTTTAATGGGAAAAATATACACCATGTGTTAATAATTTCGAAATAAATGTACATGTATTGTATACAAACATTTAGTAAATAAAAAGCATCGTAGAGCCATAGGTAATTTGAGGCCACAAACATCATAGAAATCTCATATAAAATTATGATCTATTGGTCAAATCCATGTCCGTGTATGAACCACCAAGGTGATTATTTCTTTACCTTGTGGTATAGTGTCACATATCCCAGGAAACCATGTATAACCAACCACTATGGAGTACACACCTAGGCTTATAGTTGTGGTGACACCCCCCCATGACACCATGACCTCAAATGATAATATAATAAGTCTGGTTAGTGTGGAGTTGTAAAAATGGATACATAGTTGTATTCATGAACACATTATTTTCGGGCTCCCATGTGCAATTTCTTATAACAAAAAAACACATTCCCAATATCTTACCCATTTCCATTTAAAAAAGTACCTTTTGTGAAATGGTTAATAAGAATACCACATTTCCATTTAGAAAACATGAATGGTAAATATATTTGATTTATAATTCTAATACGTTAAAAATATCAAAAAAATAACACATATAATAACATATAAAAATTAAAATCTTTCATTGAAAAAATTATAATGTTAATTTAAAAGTAATCAAGATTCTAAGGTTTATAGAATAAGTGAAACTAATAAAACCACTAACCTTAACCACATAAAACCACTCACTAAATGAAAAAATACATATAAGAAGAAAAAAATTACCCTATAAAGGAATGAAAATACCATGAATACAAAAACCCACACTATAAGATATTTCATAAATAAACCCTTGGTCAATATAAGATTAGGGGAAAATTAAAACCCAAGAAATTCTAAATAAAGAACCAAGAAAGACTGAAGAATCACTACTGAAAATAATTATTATAGCCCATATAACTATGTCTATAGTCTTTGTCCATGGTTATGGTGCCTATGAAAGGTATTTATATAAAAATATCCTACTTGGATATAGCCACAAGCATGAATATGTCCATTTCCAATCACTTTTTCCTAATTTCCGTAACCCAGCTTCGGGAACCCCTATATGCATGATCTACTGACCAGGTATATAAGATATTTAAAAAATATAACTCTGATTCGATCCCAATATTGGTACTATACTATAGAATACACACATTCAGTACACTAACACGGTTATTACATATAAAAAAGAAACTTTTATTTACATATTTACATATCTATATATTTTTTTATTATTTTTAAAAAGTTCAAAAGTTAATAAAAAATTATTTCATCTTTAACCTATGACCATAATTAGATGACATATCATAGCCATTTCCCATCATTAATTGGTATGATCATTCTGATTCAATAGACCATGGAGATACTATATATATGGTAATGGTATTTTGATGTACCATGGGTATATGCATTTCCTAAGACATCTATGTAGGAATTAGTTTTTCCAGTGCTCGTATAGGAAATCGTGGGAGGCCCTATTGCCACAATCAGGTTGAATCGTGGCCATTATAGACCAAAATCCATGTTTAACAACCTTATACGTGTATATAGGTTCCCAATTTCTATATTTGGTCCTTACCGTTCTATAGGACAGTGGATGTAGGTCAAATTTCCACTAGTGAATCACTTATTAAGAGGTTTCCTTAATGATTCCTCGGAAACTTTACTAGAGATTAAACCACAAGGAAGAATAAAGTATATAATCACATGAGTGTATTATAAAATTTTTAAAGAGAAAATAAAGTGGTTAAATATAACCATGTATATTATTATAAACCCTCACATTTAAAAAAAAACTCACCAGGGATGCACTCCTATGTGGCCCACATCCCCCACAATGCAGTGGCCCTCAATGAACTGGTAAAATAGAGACTAGGGGAGAATCATGAAATTTTTATCCCCTGATATTTTAGATAGTGTTATCCCAAACACACTATGTTTAGTGGAAAAATGTGGGGCACCCCATATTCATGAAAAATGAACCTGAACCAACAGTAGGGAGCACCATAGTGAGGCTCTCCCTTACCATTTTTGTAAGAGAATGTGTCTCAAACACTAATACTTGATCTAGGTTATTAACTGACCCTTTTCCTATCCAAAATAAGCACCATAAAAGGATTATAGTGTATGTAAATTTATTTTTGTTCCTCTTACATATTGAGTCACTTAGGTAGAATCTGTCAGATAACCGCCCATATAATGGATGTTTTTGCTTAAGGAAAATCCCACCAAACCATGTTGGCTGTCAGGGCATGGCATGGTGCTCCCCAACCTGTATATTTTGTAGAGGAAAACTGAACCACAACAAAAATTTCAAGAAAATAAAGTTGATAATTTAAAGAAGAAAATGTTATTGAATGAACTATATACTAGAAAATGAAACCATTAGTGGGAAATATAATGAGCACTCTGGTATTTACTCAACATTATCACACTTCTATCATTACATTTACTATAAATTAATTTTATTATTTAATTATGATTGATGTAATTCTAAAAACCAAATATATGTTTTCTCTAATATCATTTCATTCCAAAAAAATTAATACTTCATCATAAATTATTAATTTGATACTTCATTAATATTTGACCAAGGGTTCCTATTGTAGTTCTGTTCTTAACATTAAAAGAATCATAAAAAAATTTATATTTTAAAATAGATTAAAATTTTCTCTTTTATAGAAGAAGTTAATATCATTATTATATTATATTTTCATTATTTTAAACATTCTTCTATTTTATTTTTGGATATTTTTTTCTAATAATCTATTGTTTATCTCTTCTATTTCCACATGACCTTTATTTTCCCAACTATGAATATCATTATTTTTTCAACTAATTTATACTTTTTATTTAATTAAAATTTAATAAAATGAATATTAAAAATTGAAATATATTATTCTATAAGATAAATAAATTTATATTCATTCCATAGTATAGAAAAGAAACGTTACATGAGAAATTAATCCAAAAATATAAAAAAAATATTCACTCACGCATTTGATCTCCTAGAGTATGGAAACTGAGGAAAATTAAGGAAACCATTGTAGAACATCATGAGGTCTTAAACCAAGCTAACAGTTTATATAAAAAAATACCTAAAAATATAAATAAAAATTACAAGAACTAAAGAGAATTGACCTCCCCGGATGCTGAGTACTAACCTATGTAAATATAATACATTTAGGAACCCACAAACATTTTATTGAGGTTTGGAATCATTCTATAACATCAAAATTTTCATCATCTTCAGGGAGAGAGACCAGAAAAATTACTCTAAGAGGTTTATGTAGTGTAATTTACCATAAAACACCAAGGTATGTTTTAGGACCACAAAAAATTCCCATCATTCCCTTTCTCATGATATTATAACCAAATAATGAATATACTATTTTTAATCAACTATTATTTGATAGTATTACATGAAAAACCTCTTTTTTGAAATTTTTTCCCTTCCCACATTACATTTTCTATTAGAAAATCATTTTTATATTCAAAAGTAATAATGTTTGATCTTTCATGAGTACATGGAGAGGTTAAAAATATTTTATTATATCTTTTCTATATTATATATAAATGACCCATTGTTAATTTGAAACATAAAATGGGGCTTATCCCGAGAGATTATATAATTTTATATATTGTTTCCAGTAGTTTTATATTTAATAAGATAAATATTTTCTTTGATATAATAATAGACAATAGTCTAAAAACAGAATTTTTTTTGGAAACAATTGATAACACCCACTAGTGGTTCCCATGCGGTAAAGAACTTATAAATTGAATAAAACATTTACAACAAACATGATAAAGTGAAGAAAATTAATTGAAAATTGAATCATGCTAAAATTATTCCACATTCTCTCTTACCTTTATACATCATGGTATATTTCTTTGGACTCACACTTCATTAATAAATTTCATGATATTTAGGATTCATGTGTGTTTTTTATGGAATATTTATCTGGAATCAATTTTACACCACATAATTTTGAAGAATACTATGTTTAATATCATTATTATCATAAAACCCTAACTAGTATGCAATATTTAAATATTCTATAAAAATATTATAATTTAAATATTTCCATTTTAACCTAACTATTAAATTGGGGGTTATGAATAAGATTAACCAAATTATAAAATATATACAAAGATAATACTCAATAAAAATTTATCAATTAACTCCATTTAAATAATCACTCAATTTTTTTAAAGACATTTTATTCTTCAAAAATAGTTTTTCTTAAAAAATTATTCAATTACCTTTGGCGAGGAAAAAGTATAATTAATTTCTAAAACTTTTAGAATGATTCATTATAAAAATTATCCATATTTTAGAATTCATCGTACCAAAATTACAATAGGTTGATTTTTTGGGATTGTTCAGAAAATATTGATTTTTCATTAAATAGTGAAAAATAATCTTGGTATTGAAAATTATATTTTTTTCGAGAATTTTAATAGTTCTATATTTAATGGGTTAAAATTATAATAAGTTCTTTTATATAATGAATATTCCAATTATTTTTATTGAAATAAATATTATGGTTGAATTTAGTATAAAGATATTTTGTATACTAAAAAAAGAATTTATCTACAAAAATGTTATTTATTGTATTATTTTAACATATATTAATTTATAAAACATATATAAAATTAATTGTGAAATATGGATCCATATTTGAAATCAAGAGTTAAAACATTTGATAAAGAGGAAACTATATTTTTTATCATTTTGAATAGTGACCATAGTAAAAAAATTACCATCATGGTAAGGGTAAATCGGGTAATTAAAGATAATAATGAGATAATGAGAACTAGATTTTGATGCTAACATTTTAATTCATCTTTTTTGGAGTGTAGTTTAGTGCTTACCATCCATGTTTTCTAAAATATTGAAACATTGTGATTAATGTTTTTAATTTGGACCATTATAATATTTAATTAAAAGAAAAAGTCAAAAATGTCAATTTCAAGATTTTAATATCTATAATATTATGCGATAGGGATAAAAAAATTATATTTCATTATAAATTTTTATTTAAAATATAATTAATTTTTTTATCATGGAAAACTATTTATAAATTTTCCTGACGAAATAATTATCTTAAATACATAGAAATCATAGATATAGTATTTATCTAACTAAAAGTAAAATAAAATAAATGAATCTAAAAAAGAAAAAAGTAATATAATTTGAATTAATTATTGTATTTCATGAATTTTTTGGAAAAATAAAATATTCTTGGTAAGTATGATTGTATTATATTCAAATTTTATCATTTTTAAATTTTCTTTAAATTCAATTTTAATGAATTGTAAAAAATATGAAATTAATGATGTTTTGAATATATAATATTTTATTTGATTATTTAAAATTCATAAAAATTATGTCTTCTAACAGGTGATTTTTAAATGGTCTTAGTTTTCATTTTTGGTTTCTTTTTGGTTCAAAATTTATATAATAGTAACTATTATGACCCCTAAAGTGTAAAAAACTTTGTTATCATGTTAATCATCAAAAGGGTTTACAGACGGTCAAGACAACAAGATAAGGGTTAAAACATCATACAAACATGTAAGATATTTATATTATTATATTTTTCTAACCCATTATAATCATATATTTGAATTATATCAATCTGAATAAATTGTAACATGAAAATTAATATAAATTAATTTAATAATTTATAAAATTTAAAAAATTCCCCTCCCATCAATAAAAAGGACACCCCAATTGATATTTTAGTCACACTTCAACTAACATTTGGTTCATAAATACCTACCAAAATCCCTTCCCATAATATATATCCAAATTCTATTGAATATTTTTTGTATGAATATTAACCTTATAGGGATTAACGTGTAATGAAAAGGATGTTTTTCAAATAAGAGGTATAACATTTAACTGAAGGTGTTAATTTTACTTCTTTTTCTGACTTCATAATATATTCTACAAACATTATGAAATAAAATCACCATTATATTATATATAATAATATGTTAATATGTTAATGTAATTCCATATATCCTTCTCCACCTCCATGAAATGATAATTAAACAATCATTTGGGTGTTATGAAGGATAATCGCCTCACGAACCGATGGCCTTTATTTTCCATCACCACCTCCCACAAATAATTATAATAATGGAGTTAATATATACATACATAAAATTAACAAAATAGTTATAATTATTAAGTGATAAAATATCATCTACATTATTACATTTCCATCCATTATGAAAATGATAACATCGTTCTTGCGTACGTTTGGACTATTACCTCCACATAGCAATGTGGTTTGTTTTCCATTAACAATTGATATAAATTATATTGATAATATTATTTAAATAAAAAGTTTTCTAAATATTATTAAATTATAATTATTCAAATATATAATAATTCTCCCATTATTTTAACTATGATCACTGAAACATTGAAATTTTACTGTTGCATACATACAACTAACCATTTCTGTGATTGTGACATAGTTATTTTTTCAAAACTATCTTTTTTGGTTAGTTTTAAAAATATAAATTGTGGAAAATTATTTTAATTATTTCCAGGTTATTATTTTTTATATGGTGAAATAATAAAATATTTTACCAATGAGATCCTATAAAATCTATTTTGGACATATGACGAGAATGTTGTCAAAATGGCTGATGCGAACAAAATTTATTACGTAAATAGATATAAAATTTTAATAAAAAAAATAATGGTAATAATAAAAAGAAATGTTTTCCCAATAAAATAATGAATAATGAATTTTTTTATTCATGAAGATATATAATGTAAGTGATGAGTCAGATATGAATTAATTGTTCTTTGTCTCAAATTGTCTTCTTTGGGACATATTTTATGTTATACACCTATCTTTATTTATGTGGTTTATCTACTTCCGATTTGATATATTATAAAATAAATACTTTTATATTTATTATATTTAATGTTTATTTGATGTTATTTATTTTACAGGGGATATGATTTCAATGTTACCCAATTGGTGAGGGTTTATTTCAAAATCTTACCGTTATTCAAGATTGCTTATATTTATGTATATGTTAGGGGAATTATAAAAATTTATATATTAATCCAAATATATTTTATTATACTCTATTTTTTTTTGAAAACTATTATTTTTCCTTTAATTCTCCTCTTTTATATACATAATATACTGAAATAATGTTTTTAAGGAAAAATGAGTCTGTTTTTACTCATTTGGGAATATTTATCCATAGTATATATTTTATATTAAACTTTTAAAATATTTTTTTAATATTATATATTTGTTTATTAATTAATTATTTACCCATGAATTGATTTTTAAAAATCGGTTAAAAGGAATAGCTTTTTCATTTTCTGAATGATGTAATTTCTTATTTTATGGAAATGTGTGAATTGAATGTTTTCATTTGACTTATATGGAATGAATAAAATTTCCCTTAATAATGACATATCAATGATTTTAATATTTTCATAAATGTTTCCATTTTTTTAATTAAAAATAACTAATTAATATTTTTTGTACTTTTTATATATTGAATATGTGATTTCAAAATGAAAGGATTATTTTCCTCTATAAATATTCCACTAATATTTTTAATGATTTTGTTTCCATTTCTAAATTACTTGGGGAATATTTTTCATTTTTAGGAATGTTCTCTTTTGATATCATTCTCCATATTACACTATATGTCATTTATTATTTCTATATATTGGGGGAAAATTAAAATTTATTATGCTAGATTTTTATTATGAATGTTTACATTGATTAATTTAATCCTCTTTATTATAATGAGTTATATCTACATAGTATGTTATAAAAGAGTCCCATTAAATCCCTTAGATTCACTAGTACATTTCATGATAATATATTTTTTGGGTATTTGGATGAGGAATTACCCATTTACATAATATTTCCTTTCTAGAAACCTCTGTGATATGATTAAGATGACTGACATTATGAATTCTAATATTATAAAATTAGATATTGATGTCTATCTGACTATTTATATTGTAAAGACATCATTGGATAAGTTTCAAGATCATGTAATTATTTATATGGAATTATTTTATCTACATTTATTCTTTCCATACTATTCTTTATGATTATGTTATCGATTTAAATGTAATTTTTTCTAGTCATTTTCTATTCCAAATTAATTAATCCTCTCTTAATCATGCTAGTTTCCACCATACATAACCCCTACTAAGTATCTAATCTCATCAATTTATTATGAATCTATTATACAAGAATCTTGGAAGTGTATTATGATTATTATAAAGGATATTATAGATAAAATAATGATGTTCTAGAAGAAAGGTATATTTTGAAAATTATTTTTTCAAATGTAATATGAAAATTAAATATGTTTGTTGTTTACAGTGACTACTAAACTATTTGGTCCTCCATGATGTGATCACTTGTATATTTTTCAAATTAAAAAAGTAGATATTAACTTATGGATATTGAGGTCAGGGCCTTTATATTTGGTATCATAAGAAATCTAGTATAAGACTTTGGAGAAAGATTTACCGAAACATAGATTATAAAATATAAGCTTATTACTGAATTTGAGGATAATTTTATTTATAATCTAACATATTATTGTATTTTTAATTTAGATATTTTATTTTATTCCAAGAAACACATCCAATTATGGATACTATAAGTTGAAATGTTTTTCACATTGATGAATCTTGGTATAATAACACTAAACAAAGTTGGTCAAATATATTCTATCCATTATATTGGTTCACGATGAGTTTTCCCTTTTTTTATCATATGGTTTGAAACTCCTTAGGGTTATTCATGGATTAATTACCATTTTATATATAAAACATTATAATGTTTTATAGAGAAATACCTATGGAATCATATGACACGACATAATGATATTGGATAAACCTAGTGTGTATTTGGTTTATAAATATAAGGTTGATCTTATGTTTAATGGCCTAAATACGCATTTTCAAGTTTCTTATGATGGGATATTAACAAGTTGAAGGATATATTGTTAGAAATTTTTGGGAATAAAATGAATTGCTTTGTTATATATTTGAGGGGAAAGGTTATTTGATGAATAATGATTTTATATTTATTGAAAATATGTTTAATGTTATTCAAAACCATTAGGGTATATATGATCTTTGATTTTGAGGATATTACATGTTCTTAAAATTTTGGTATTAATTTTTTTCTATATATATAACCAAGGAATTATAAAATGAATTTAATGAATAGTCCATAGATGAACACTAAAAAATTTAGGTTAATAATGTTCTTAGATAATACATGTATATAACATTTGTAGTAAAATATAAATCTTATAAGAACAATATAGTTAATATAAATCTATTTATTTGAATAATGAAACAATACACACTATATGGATGACCAAAGTAGTTTCATGGAAATAAACTAAAATATGTAATTTAAAAAAAATACATCGATTCTGATCATTTATTTACCTATAATATAATCGGATAATACTCATAGGTAGATATTATATAGAGGGAGAGAAATAATATAACCGTAAAATTATGATGTAACCATTCAGTAAATAGAACATCCTATCAGTTGACATTTGATAACCTACTAATGTTTTAAAGTTGAAGTGAAATGTCAATTCTAAAATAAGTATGCGAAATGGTTATACATAAAATGTTCTTAAAAAGAATGATTAATTAAAAAATAAAAAATTCAAATGACTAATTAGTCATTACTCCATAATCCAACATGAATGTGAAATTTAAACCACCATTCTTACAGACAATCATATAGTTAGAACCCAATGAAATGAAAATTTGAATATGTAAAACACATTCCACTTCATATATATGTTACATCATATTTTTTATTTTTCATCACACAAGATGGTATCCAATAATGGCACATCAATAAATTATGCATCACAAGGATAAAAAAATTATAGTAGAGATGGTGTTATTGTGTGTAAATGAATGACTAAAACAAAACGTTAATGAACTATGTATTTTATATTAATTTTACTATTATAGATTAGATATGATTTATGTACCATACAAAATAAGAACAATGAAGATATGTTGGTGAAGTAATTTATCTATAAATTTTCATAACTAGAAACTTACTATTAAAAAATTAGATGAAAATAATCAGAAATATTGAAATAACTATGATTTTTTCCAGAAAAAATTAATTAAATTCAATAGTAATTAATTGTCAATATTTTAAATATGATGAATTGATTAAGCATCTATACTTGAATTTTTTTGGTGTTCCTGATGTCTATGATATTCTACTAAATGCATATAATGAAAAGAATTTGGATTGTACTATTCGGATAGTATTGTTGATGGTTGAAAATATTTTACTCTAAAATGTCTACTGTGAGTATGATTCTTTGAGATTTTTTGATATTCAGATTTTTTTGTAATGAAAATTCATCAGTATCATACAATAATGTGATCAATTTTTTTACCCTATAATGAATATTGAAAAATATTTTAGAGGAAAACATGATGTAATCCTAAATCTAAATATATCTACGATATGATACTTTTTTATATGAATTTCATTACTTATTTGAAAAAAGAATGACCATGATAAAAGTACTATGATCACAATCTAACAATTTCCCTCTAAAAATGGAGAAATATCAAAAAGAATATCTACATTTTCAAATATATAATAAATTAATTTCTTTTATAATGGTTATATGTCAATTAGTAAAAAAATTTATGAATCCAAAAACTGAAATCGTCGATTATAAAGATACCTAAAATTATTGAAACTAAATTACATATAAGGAAAAATTAACATTCTTTCAACAAGAAACATATCATTAATAGAATCTATTATAGATTGAATTATCTTCATTGTTTCCATGGGGTACACATTTTACCCTATAATTAAAATGTATTTAGTTATATATTTCTTCTCAAGTGTATCTTTTGAACAAGTAAATATGAGGATCAATAATGAGAAAATTTATATGTTGTGTTTTTGGGATTGCAAATATTGATTTTAGATACATTTATTCATATTTTCAAATAAAATATTAGGTTTTAAAGAATACCTATGTCCTATTTTAATGGACGACTTATATGTGGGCTTGAATATATAGGTTTTGGGCTCAAACCTGTTAGAATGACTATTCATATGTCGATCTTTAATTAATTTATAATAAATTTAATATATGAATTTAAAATGAACTTAAAATTAGAAATGAGTTAAAAAATATAAAATGAACATAAATTAAGAACATCAATTGATATAATGGCTTCATATAGTTAATACATTATCAAGAAACTAAATTATCTATGAAAAAACTATATATTGTTATGGTTATTGAGTATTATCAAAAGAATGAATTATAGAAAAAAATATTGCTGACAATATACATTCATAAAGAATGCAGTTTTTATGAAACAAACTACTCATCAAATGTATTATGAACATGAGATTCACAGTATAATTAAACCATTTAATAGTAATTTAAAATATTATTGAGCGTGTAATGTGAAGAATATATAATATTAATATAAAATATAATACATAAAATAGAAAGAAAAATAATGCACTAGTCAATGGTGAAATTGGGAAGTTATTGATGGTAAAATGGGAAAGTTCCACTTGATGATAATAGGTGTGATGACAACATATATATTTCCTTATAAGGGATGTTAAAAAAGTGAGGATGGGGCAGAATATGTGGATACGCAAGACGCCAATATTATTATTGAATATCTATGGTATGGATAGATGTGAGGAATGATAGAGGCAATGAGATTTGAGGTGGGATAATGAGAGGTGAGGTTGGAGTAAGGAAGTGAGAGATATGAGGTGGGGCAGTGTGATATGTGGTGGGGGTGGCAGGAGGCAAGTCTGAACATATGAAAACTATGTAGGGAAATGATATAAATGAGGAAGAGGCATGAATTAGGGTTTTATTATTGCTATTTTATATATTTAAGAGTTTGGTATCAATAATCCAATTAATTGATAAATAAATGGGTATAAGTTAATGGAAATAAGAATAATGGTACTAAATAGGGGAAACATTCCCTCAGTCTAACAAAATGAAGACATCCAAAGTCTTAGTTTAGATGATTGAAGTCCTTATAGTCCCCATACAATTTAGAGTCAAATCCTAAGGAGTTGTAGAATATTTCATGATATATTCTAGATTTTCTAGTGGGATTTCTCTGGTTCTTATAGTGTGCCTTAGATATGAGAAATCTCTCCATGGACTATAATTATTTTTGATTGAGAATCTATCATTACCATTTTTATTACCTTTAGTTGATGCGTCCCTTTAAAAATTTGATCCTATGTGTACCTTGAAATTCCTTTTGTCCTCATAAATATTTTTGATATCTCCCCATTTACTTTAAATTGTAGAATAATTCCCAAAATCATGGTTGTATTTAACAAAATATCTTTCTTTACAAAAATTACACCCATCCTTAATAGATATAACATTCACATGAATTTAGTCTTTTTTCTTCTGATATCTTCCCCAAGGATATCAAAGAATAATTTGAAGAATTTAACAAATAATATAGCACTGATCAGATAATGAGAACCCCCAACCAAATAATAAATCCCATGGTCTCAGGGAAAATCTATATGAGAGAAGGAATATGAAAACTCCATAACTTCATCCCAACTTATTTCCAGGAGAACTTCCTTATGCCCCATTCCCCTCACCCAGTTTAAGTAGTTATATTTTTAAAACAAATATTTAAGTATTTATTAAATAAACACTATTAAAAACATAAAATTTCATAGTATTTAGATAAAACTAAATATTAATATAATTTAATGAAATATTATTAATAAAGTATAGGGAAATAAATATTTATATTTTCCATGAAAATAATATATTTATATATATATATAAACTATGCTTCCTTAATGGGACATTGATAATTTTTTTTATTTAATTTTTTATTGTAACACTTTTTACAAGGAAAATATTAATTTGTAATAGTCTTTATTAATAAGTAATTCATGTGTTTATAAAAAGAAAATGTTGGTATAAGTATGATAAATAAATACATTAAACTATTTATAAATGATGTAATGGTATTGAGTGTCCAATATAAAAACATATATATATTGGGGAAAATTTGTGTTGGTATTTAAAATTATTACGAATAAAAAAATATTTTAATTTATTATTTTATCTAATTGATATAATATATTTCAATAAATTTATAAAGGTATAAATTATTAATTTTTAGGTAATAAAATTCATCTATGGAATCCCTATCAGGTTAATTTCCATCATGAGGGTCATATCTATAACCTAGGAAAATTTCGAGAGTTCAAATAAGAATATTAGATATTAGATATCAGGATAAATATGCATCTGAATTTTTCAATCCATTAATTTTTCATTTGATACCATCTTTAGTTCATAATAAAAAAGTAAAATGAATCTATTTTCATACTCCATGCCCATTCACTCACCAAGATAATGGGGAGAAATTTTCAAGAAAAAGATAATTCCATTAAATATGGGTAGAACTATTGAGTGAGAATCATATATAAATTTTTCTATTCTAGGATCTCTTATAAATTTTCTTAAATGATGTACTCCAACCATTTTTGGCTAGGGCTCCAATAATAAATGAAACATATATTATATTAATTTATGATGCGGTCTCATGGAACTCAAAAACCATATCTATCTTTTATATCCTATCATCAACTTCCTAAGGATCATTTCTTCTCTAGAGGGGGTGAGGATTATGATGGAGGAGTTCCAAATATCTATCATTATATAGGAATGAACATACCCCATTTTCTTATTTAGGACTAGAGTATACTAATTTTCTCATACTAAGACAATTTGAACCACATCCTCTAATATATTTTAGTCTATTAAGGTATTTATCCAATGAAATTTATCAACTACTATCTCCAGATGGTTTTCTAAAAGTATTCATATTGGAAAAGTACCATATGAAAAAAATACAATATGAAAACAGAATATAAATATTCAATCATAATTTATTCAATAATTACACATTAATTAACTAAATAAAATATAAACAATGATACATAAATACCAAACAGTTCAATAAATCAAGGCATATAGGAACACTCTATAGCTTGTGCACCCACCAAGGGAGGAAGGGTAAATAAAATAAAATATCACAATATCACTCCCAACTTCTTTGGAAAATCATGGTCAAGTACTAAGCATGATTGATAAATAATTCTTCTTATACCTTTATTTATCCCCAATAGTCCTTTCCCTTCACTAAATGAATCCTCAAATATTGAAAATCAAAACTAGTATCTAGTAATATTTTTCCAAGAATAAAAATAGGCCACCATTGAACCGAGCACCCCAATTTGACCTTATAATGTCTCAAAGTGAAATAATAATCCCCACAATTGTGAAACTAGTTCATGGGAATATATAAACACACTATGGGAACATTTTTTCCAATAGAATCACAAAAAAGATACCATATAAGAACCTAAAATTATATTTCCACATATTGGAAAGTCATTATTTAAATTTATTGAACTATTACACAACCACATAAACAAGTGAAAACAATAAATAAATATTCAAATGATATATAAGAAACTGAAATGATATATAAAATAATCTAAAATAAGAGTAATAAAAAATTAAATTACAAATGGGATGGAATGGGAAGTTGATAACCTGAGATGGTATCCATCAGGAAAAACAAAACAAAAATGGAAGCTAACCATATCTCTATGACATGAGGGTCAAATCCCCACTGTATCATGACCTCTAAATCAGGATCCTCTAATTGAAATACCCTCCACCTAGTATGAGTAACCACACCATTTCATATATATATTTATCAAAACAAAGAATATACAAACCCATTAGGTGTAATTTGGTTGTGAGAACCACTGATCTAGTAGGGTACCACCATGAATTTCATAATTATACTTTATTAAATAAATGTATTCATGATTGATTTTAAATTAAAAAAATTAATATATTCTTTAAAATTTTTAATGGGAAAAATATACACCATGTGTTAATAATTTCGAAATAAATGTACATGTATTGTATACAAACATTTAGTAAATAAAAATCATCGTAGAGCCATAGGTAATTTGAGTCCACAAACATCATAGAAACCTCATATAAAATTATGATCTATTATTCAAATCCATGTGCGTGTATGAACCACCAAGGTGATTATTTCTTTACCTTGTGGTATAGTGTCACATATCCCAAGAAACCATTTCTAACCAACCACTATGGAGTACACACCTAGGATTAGAGTTGTGGTGACACCCCCCCCCCATGACACCATGACCTCAAATGATAATATAATAAGTCTGGTTAGTGTGGAGTTGTAAAAATGGATACGTAGTTGTATTCATGAACACATTATTTTCGGGCTCCCATGTGCAATTTCTTATAACAAAAAAACACATTCCTAATATCTTACCCATTTCCATTTAAAAAAGGACCTTTTGTTAAATGGTTAATAAGAATACCTCATTTCCATTTGGAAAACATGAATGGTAAATATATTTGATTTATAATTCTAATACGTTAAAAATATCAAAAAAATATCACATATAAAAACATATAAAAATTAAAATCTTTCATTGAAAAAATTATAATGATAATTTAAAAGTAATAAAGATTCTAAGGTTTATAGAATAAGTGAAACTAAGAAAACCACTAACCTTAACCACATAAAACCACTCACTAAATGCAAAAATACATATAAGAAGAAAAAAATTACCCTATAAAGGAATGAAAATACCATGAATACAAAAACCCACACTATAAGATATTTCATAAATAAACCCTTGGTCAATATAAGATTAGGGGAAAATTAAAACCAAATAAATTCTAAATAAAGAACCAAGAAAGACTGAAGAATCACTACTGAAAATAATTATTATAGCCCATATAACTATTTCTATAGTCTTTGTCCATGGTTATGGTGCCTATGAAAGGTATTTCTATAAAAATATCCTCCTTAGATATAGCCACAAGCATGAATATGTCCATTTCCAATCACTTTTTCCTAATTTCCGTAACCCAGCTTCGGGAACCCCTATATGCATGATCTACTGACCAGGTATATAAGATATTTAAAAAATAAAACTATGATTCGATCCCAATATTGGTACTCTACTACAGAATACGCACATTTAGTACACTAACACGATTATTACATATAAAAAAGAAACTTTTATTTACATATTTACATATCTATATATTTTTTAATTATTTTTAATAAGTTCAAAAATTAATAAAAAATTATTTCATCTTTAACCTATGACCATAATTAGATGACATATCATTGCCATTTCCCATCAGTAATTGGTATGATCATTCTGATTCAATAGACCATGGAGATACTATATATATGGTAATGGTATTTTGATATACCATGGGTATATGAATTTCCTAAGACATCTATGTAGGAATTAGTTTTTCCAGTGCTCGTATAGGAAATCGTGGGAGGCCCTATTGCCACAATCAGGTTGAATCATGGCCATTATAGACCAAAATCCATGTTTAACGACCTTATACATGTATATAGGTTCCCAATTTCTATATTTGGTCCTTACCATTTTATAGGTCATTGGATGTAGGTCAAATTTCCACTAGTGAATCACTTATTAAGAGGATTCCTTAATGATTACTCGGAAACATTATTAGAGATTAAACCACAAGGAAGAATAAAGTATATAATCACATGAGTGAATTATAAAATTTTTAAAGAAAATAAAGTGGTTAAATATAACCATTTATATTATTATAAACCCTCACATTTAAAAAAACTCACCAGGGATGCACTCCTATGTGGCCCACATCCCCCACAGTGCAGTGGCCCTCAATGAACTGGTATAATAGAGACTAGGGGAGAACCATGAAATTTTTATCCCTTGATATTTTAGATAGTGTTATCCCAAACACACTATGTTTAGTGGAAAAATGTGGGGCACCCCATATTCATGAAAAATGAACATGAACAAACACTAGGGAGCACCATAGTAAGGCTCTCCCTTACCATTTTAGTTAGAGAATGTGTCTCACACACTAATACATGATCTAGGTTATTAACCGACCCTTTTACTATCCAAAATAATCACCATAAAAGGATTATAGTGTATGTAAATTTATTTTTCTTCCCCTTACATATTGAGTCACTTAGGTATAATCTGTCAGATAACCACCCATATAATGGATGTTTTTGCTTAAGGAAAATTCCACCAAACCATGTTGGCTGTTAGGGCATGGCATGGTGCTCCCCAACCTGTATATTTTGTAGAGGAAAACTGAACCACAACAAAAATTTCAAAAAAATAAAGTTGATAATTTAAAGAAGAAAATGTTAATGAATAAACTATATACTAGAAAATGAAACCATTAGTGGGAAATATAATGAGCACTCTAGTATTTACTCAACATTATCACACTTCTATCATTACATTTACTATAAATTAATTTTATTATTTAATTATGATTGATATAATTCTAAAAACCAAATATATGTTTTCTCTAATATCATTTCATTCCAAAAATTTTAATACTTCATCATAAATTATTAATTTGATACTTCATTAATATTTGACCAAGGGTTCCTATTGTAGTTCTATTCTTAACATTAAAAGAATCATAAATTTTTTTATATTTTAAAATAGATTAATTTTTTCTCTTTTATCTAAGAAGTTAATATCATTATTATATTATATTTTAATTATTTTAAACATTCTTCTATTTTATTTTTGGATATTGTTTTCTAATAATCTATTGTTTATCTCTTCTATTTTCACATGACCTTTATTTTCCCAACTATGAATATCATTATTTTTTCAACTTATTTATACTTTTTATTTAATTAAAATTTAATAAAATGGATATTAAAAATTGAAATATATTATTCTATAAGATAAATAAATTTATATTCATTCCATAGTATAGAAAAGAAACGTTACATGAGAGATTAATCCAAAAATATAAAAAAAATATTCACTCACGCATTTGATCTCCTAGAGTATGGAAACTGAGGAAAATTAAGGAAACCATTGTAGAACATCATGAGGTCTCAAACCAAGCTAAGAGTTTATATAAAAAATACCTGAAAATATAAATAAAAATGACAAGAACTAAAGAGAATTGACCTCCCCAGATGCTGAGTACTAACCTATGTAAATATAATACATTTAGGAACCCACAAACAATTTATTGAGGTTTGGAATCATTCTATAACATCAAAAGTTTCATCATCTTCAGGGAGAGGGACCAGAAAAATTACTCTAAGAGGTTTATGTAGTGTAATTTACCATAAAACACCAAGGTATGTTTTAGGACCACAAAAAATTCCCATCATTCCCTTTCTCATGATATTATAACCAAAGAATGAATATACTATTTTTAATCAACTATTATTTGACAGTCTTACATGAAAAACCTGTTTTTTGAAATTTTTTCCCTTCCCACATTACATTTTCTATTAGAAAATCATTTTTATATTCAAAAGTAATAATGTTTGATCTTTCATGAGTACATGGAGAGGTTAAAAATATTTTATTATATCTTTTCTATATTATATATAAATAACCCATTGTTAATTTGATACATAAAATGGGTCTTATCCTGAGAGATTATATAATTTTATATATTATTTCCAGTAGTTTTTTATTTAATAAGATAAATATTTTCTTTGATTTAATAATAGACAATACGTCTAAAAACAGAATTTTTTTGGAAATAATTGATAACACCCACTAGTGGTTCCCATGTGGTAAACAACTTATAAATTGAATAAAACATTTACAACAAACATGATAAAGTGAAGAAAATTAATTGAAAATTGAATCATGCTAAAATTATTCCACATTCTCTCTTACCTATATACATCATGGTATATTTCTCTGGACTCACACTTCATTAATAAATTTCATGATATTTAGGATTCATGTGAGTTTTTTATGGAATATTTATCTGGAATCAGATTTACACCACATAATTTTGAAGAATACTTTGTTTAATATCATTATTATCATAAAACCCTAACTAGTATGCAATATTTAAATATTCTATAAAAATATTATAATTTAAATATTTCCATTTTAACCTAACCATTAAATTGGGGGTTATGAATAATATTAACCAAATTATAAAATATATAAAAAGATAATACTCAATAAAAATTTATCAATTAACTCCATTTAAATAATCACTCAAATTTTTTAAAGACATTTTATTCTTCAAAAATAGTTTTTCTTAAAAAAATTATTCAATTACCTTTGGAGAGGAAAAAGTATAATTAATTTCTAAAACTTTTAGAAAGATTCATTATAAAAATTATCCATATTTTAGAATTCATCGTACCAAAATTACAATAGGTTGATTATTTGGGATTGTTCAGAAAATATTGATTTTTCATTAAATAGTGAAAAATAATCTTGGTATTGAAAATTTTATTTTTTTCGATAATTTTAACAGTTATATATTTAATGGGTTAAAATTATAATAAATTCTTTTATATAATGAATATTCCAATTATTTTTATTGAAATAAATATTATGGTTGAATTTAGTATAAAGATATTTTGTATACTAAAAAAAGAATTTATCTACAAAAATGTTATTTATTGTATTTTTTTAACATATATTAATTTATAAAACATATATAAAATTAATTGTGAAATATGGATCCATATTTGAAATCAATAGTTAAAACATTTGATAAAAGGAAACTATATTTTTTATCATTTTGAATAGTGACCATAGTAAAAAAATTACCATCATGGTAAGGGTAAATCAGGTAATTAAAGATAATAATGAGATAATGAGAACTAGATTTTGATGCTAACATTTTAATTCATCTTTTTTGTAGTGTAGTTTAGTGCTTACCATCCATGTTTTCTAAAATATTGAAACATTGTGATTAATTTTTTTTAATTTGGACCATTATAATATTTAATTAAAAGAAAAAGTCAAAAATGTCATTTTCAAGATTTTAATATCTATAATATTATGCGATAAGGATAAAAAAATTATATTTCATTATAAATTTTTATTTAAAATATAATTAATTTTTTTATCATGGAAAACTATTTATAAATTTTACTGACGAAATAATTATCTTAAATACATAGAAATCGTAGATATAGTTTTTATCTAACTAAAAGTAAAATAAAATAAATGAATCTAAAAAAGAAAAAAGTAATATAATTTGAATGAATTATTGTATTTCATGAATTTTTTAGAAAAATAAAATATTCTTGGTAAGTATGATTGTATTATATTCCAATTTTATCATTTTTAAATTGTCTTTAAATTCAATTTTAATGAATTGTAAAAAATATGATATTAATGAGGTTTTGAATATATAATATTTTATTTGATTATTTAAAATTCATAAAAATTATATCTTATAACAGGTGATTTTTAAATGGTCTTAGTTATCATTTTTGGTTTCTTTTTGGTTCAAAATTTCTATAATAGTAACTATTAAGACCCCTAAAGTGTAAAAAACTTTGTTATCATGTTAATCATCAAAAGGGTTTACAGATGGTCAAGACAACAAGATAAGGGTTAAAAAATCATACAAACATGTCAGATATTTATATTATTATATTTTTCTAACCCATTATAATCTTATATTTGAATTATATCAATCTGAATAAATTGTAACATGAAAATTAATATAAATTAATTTAATAATTTATAAAATTTAAAAAATGCCCCTCCCATCAATAAAAAGGACACCCCAATTGATATTTTAGTCACACTTCAAGTAACATTTGGTTTATAAATCCCTACCAAAATCCCTTCCCATAATATATACCCAAATTCTATTGAATATTTTTTGTATTAATATTAACCTTATAGGGATTAACGTGTAATGAGAAAGATGTTTTTCAAATAAGAGGTATAACATTTAACTGAAGGTGTTAATTTTACTTCTTTTTCTGACTTCATAATATATTCTCCAAACATTATGAAATAAAATCACCATTATATTATATATAATAATATGTTAATATGTTAATGTAATTCCATATATCCATCTCCACCTCCATGAAATGATAATTAAACAATTACTTGGGTGTTATGAAGGATAATCGCCTCACGAACCGATGGCCTTTATTTTCCATCACCACCTCCCACAAATAATTATAATAATGGAGTTAATATATACATACATAAAATTAACGAAATAGTTATAATTATTAAGTGATAAAATATCATCTACATTATTACATTTCCATCCATTATGAAAATGATAACATCGTTCTTGCGTACGTTTGGACTACTACCTCCACATAGCAATGTGGTTTGTTTTCCATTAACAATTCAAATAAATTATATTGATAATATTATTTAAATAAAAAGTTTTCTAAATATTATTAAATTATAATTATTCAAATATATAATAATTCTCCCATTATTTTAACTATGATCACTGAACAATTGAAATTTTACTATTACATACATACAACTAACCATTTCTGTGATTGTGACATAGTTATTTTTTCAAAACTAACTTTTTTGGTTAGTTTTAAAAATATAAATTGTGGAAAAATATTTTAATTTTTTCCAGGTTATTATTTTTTATATGGTGAAATAATAAAATATTTTACCAATGAGATCCTATAAAATCCATTTTGGACATATGATGAGAATGTTGTCAAAATGGCTGATGTGAACAAAATTGATTAAATAAATAGATATAAAATTTTAATAAATAAAATAATAGTAATAATAAAAAGAAATTTTTTCCCAAAAAAATAATGAATAATGAATTTTTTATTCATGAAGATATATAATGTAAGTGATGAGTCAGATATGAAGTAATTGTTCTCTATCTCAAATTGTCTTCTTTGGGACATATTTTATGTTATACACCTATCTTTATTTATGTGGTTTATCTACTTCCGATTTGATATGTTATAAAATAAATACTTTTATATTTATTGTATTTAATGTTTATTTGATGTTATTTATTTTATAGGGGATATGATTTCAATGTTACCCAATTGGTGAGGGTTTATTTCAAAATCTTACCGTTATTCAAGATTGCTTATATTTATGTATATGTTAGGGGAATTATAAAAATTTATATATTAATCCAAATATATTTTATTATACTCTATTTTTTTTTAAAACTATTATTTTTCCATTAATTCTCCTCTTTTATATACTTAATATACTGAAATAATGTTTTTAAGGAAAAATGAGTCTGTTTTTACTCATTTGGGAATATTTATTCATAGTATATATTTTATATAAAACTTTTAAAATATTTTCTTTTAATATTATATATTTGTTTATTAATTAATTATTTACCCATGAATTGATTTTTTAAAAATCGGTTTAATGGAATAGCTTTTTCATTTTCTGAATGATGTAATTTCTTATTTTATGGAAATGTGTGAATTGAATGTTTTCATTTGACTTATATGGAATGAATAAAATTTCCCTTAATAATGGCATATCAATGATTTTAATATTTTCATAAATGTTTCCATTTTTTTAATTAAAAATAACTAATTAATATTTTTTGTACTTCTTATATATTGAATATGTGATTTCAAAATGAAAGGATTATTTTCCTCTATAAATATTCCACTAATATTTTTAATGATTTTTTTTCCATGTCTAAATTACTTGGGGAATATTTTTCATTTTTAGGAATGTTCTCTTTTGATATCATTCTCTATATTACACTATATGTCATTTATTATGTCTATATATTGGGGGAAAATTAAAATTTATTATGCTAGATTTTTATTATGAATATTTACATTGATTAATTTAATCCTCTTTATTATAATGAGTTATATCTACATAGTATGTTATAAAAGAGTCCCATTAAATCCCTTCGATTCACTGGTACATTTCATGATAATATATTTTTTGGGTATTTGAATGAGGAATTACCCATTTAAATAATATTTCCTTTCTAGAAACCTCTGTGATATGATTAAGATGACTGACATTATGAATTGTAATATTATAAAATTAGATATTGATGTCTATCTGACTATTTATATTGTAAATATATCTTTGGATAAGTTTCAAGATCATGTAATTATTTATATGGAATTATTTTATCTACATTTATTCATTCCATACTATTCTTTATGATTGTGTTATCGATTTAAATGGAGTTTTTTCCAGTCATTTTCTATTCCAAATTAATTAATCCTCTCTTAATCATGCTAGTTTCCACCATACATAACCACTACTAAGTATCTAATCTCATCAATTTATTATGAGTCTATTATACAAGAATCTTGGAAGTGTATTATGATTATTATAAAGGATATTATAGATAAAATAATGATATTCTAGAAGAAAGGTATATTTTGAAAATTATTTTTTCAAATGTAATATGAAAATTAAATATGTGTGTAGTTTACAGTGACTACTAAACTATTTGGTCCTCCATGATGTGATCACTTATATATTTTTCAAATTAAAAAAGTAGATATTAACTTAGGGATATTGAGGTCAGGGCCTTTATATTTGGTATCATAAGAAATCTAGTATAAGACATTGAAGAAAGATTTACCGAAACATAGATTATAAAATATAAGCTTATTACTGAATTTGAGGATAATTTTATTTATAATCTAACATATTATTGTATTTTTAATTTAGATATTTTATTTTATTCCAAGAAACACATCAAATTATGGATACTATAAGTTGAAATGTTTTTCACATTGATGAATCTTGGTGTAATAACACTAAACATAGTTGGTCAAAAATATTCTATCCAATTTTTTGGTTCACGATGAGTTTTACCTTTTTTATCATATGGTTTGAAACTCCTTAGGGTTATTCATGGATTAATTACCATTTTATATATAAAACATTATAACGTTTTATAGAGAAATACCTATGGAATCATATGACACGACATAATGATATTGGATAAACCTAGTGTGTATTTGGTTTATAAATATATGGTTGACCTTATGTTTAATGGCCTAAATATGCATTTTCAAGTTTCTTATGATGGGATATTAACAAGTTGAAGGATATATTGTTAGAAATTTTTGGGAATAAAATGAATTGCTTTGTTATATATTTGTGGGGAAAGGTTATTTGATGAATAATGATTTTATATTTATTGAAAATATGTTTAATGTTATTCAAAACCATTAGGGTATATATGATCTTTGATTTTGAGGATATTACATGTTCTTAAAATTTTGGTATTAATTTTGTTCTTTATATATAACCAAGGAATTGTAAAATGAATTTATGAATAAGTGATAAATGGTTTTTAGAAAAATATCACTTCATTTTCAGGGAAGATTATATGATTATGGTATACAAAATAATACAAGTTATGATGGGATTTTATTTGAGGAATAAATGATTAATTATCTTTTGGAATCTTATATTATTTTAATGTGTCTTTATGTTGATTAATTTTATTGATGGAAATCACTAGAATATTTTATAGATTATTGTATTAGGTAATATATATTTCTATGTATATGAAATTATTAGTGGACAATATTTTTACTGATAAAATATCAGTTAATATTTGTAGAATATGTGATTTATTTCAATTAATATTGGTTTTTGGATTTCGAGTATTTTAACGAGTAATTTATGTAACATTTAATGTTTTACATTGGGAGTTAATTTTTTAACATTTATGATTAGTGTATAATTTCTTCATTTTGGATATTATAATACCTTTTTCTAATCTTTTTAGTTTTGGTTAATAATTAATGAAAAGTGGAATATCAGTTTATTCATTTTTTTTTATTTTTTTGATCCATTAAAAGTTTATTTTAGTTATTTAGGTATGAAAAATTATTCTTTAATAATAATTATTGGGATATGGAGATGATTGTTTTGATGAAATTTATTAGTGGAATAAATTATTCTTTTTTTGAAACTATATTTATTTAGGTGCTTAGTCTATATAGCTATATAATTTCTCAATTATAATTTAATGTTATAGAACATAAATATATTTCCAATTCCCTTTATTTTTGGGGAATCAATATCCATTTTAACAACTCAATTATTTATGTTTTTTGGTCATTAACTTTCTCATGACCATTCACATTCTTGTAATCATTGTTCTATATAACTCTCCATCATTATTTGTAAATTTATTTACCATCCATGTCTATATATCTGCTTTACACTTATATTATCCTATTTTTAAATATAGTTTTGTGTTATTTGACATCTAATTCTTATTTACCCATCTTTGTCTTAAGAGGAAGTTTTATTAACCCTTTTTTAATGTCAGTTTCCAAAAAAAATATTTTAAATGTAATACTAATGATTACTGAGTACATGTTCAAATTATAAGGTTACAGTTTATTAAATGGGGAAGAATGTAGAATGCAATAATTTTGAAATAAAACTATGATCCATATATTTGTTAACATAAATCATCTAGATTTATGTGAAATGAGATATTCTATTAAAATAATATTACATAAATATGATGGTTATAACATATTCATTGAATTAGAGGGAATAAATTGAATTAAAATAATTATTATAAATATATAAATAAATTTAATACTCATTATATATGTAATAAGTAAAACATATAAAGAACAAAATATCTAATAGCCCATTTATAATTAGAAAATATTCTTTCTTTAGAAACAAGTTGTATGGATTTTCGAGAGGAAATATAATAATTATTTTTCTGGAACATTAAAAATTAATTAGATAAAATTATAATAATTTAATGATTCAACATTTTAAAATTATATTGGGGAAAGTAAATGTGGTTTTTTAAAAATTATTATTTTCCAGTGAATAGGCAAAAACCCAATTTTATTGAAAAGATTATTTTTGTGTCATAAATTTAAAAATATACATATTTTCATTAATGTATTCAATGTAAAACTATTTATCTTATATTAATAATAAATAAATAATTTTTATTGGAATAAATTTCAAGGTTTAATTTATAATAATTATTTATAGGCTTAAAAGGTATTTTATTCTTAAAAAAATTCAATACGTTCAGTGTTTTTATTTTAATATTATTACTAAAACTTATATAAATTCAATATTTAAAAATGGATTCCATATTTGGAATTAGGATTTCCAAATTATATAAATTTTTACCATTATTTGTTTTTAAATTTGAATTTATACAATATAGAATAATTATTACCATGATTAGGGTAAATCAGATAATTAATTCTATAATAATATGATGAGGATTAAAAAAATGACCTAAGTCGTTACTTTATTCTATATTATTAGTGGAGTACTTACCTATCCATTAGAATTTAGAAAATATGGAATCTTGGTACTATATTTCAATGATTTTGACCATTATAATATTTAATTAAAAGATAAAGTAAAAGATGTCAATTTCACTCTTTTAATATATATAATATTGTGGGATAGGGAAGAAAAATTATGTTCATTTTTAAATTTTTATTATGAAATATAATTATTTTTTTATAATGCAAATAAATTTCAAATTTTTGGTGATGAAATAAGTTACTTAAATTCCTACAAAACCGGGAAAAATTATTTATTCAATCAATATTAAAATAAAATAAATAAATGAAAAAATAGTAAAATTATTATAATTTGAATTAAATATTATGTTACTTTAATTGTTTAAGTAAATATAATATTTTAGGTATTTGTGAAAGTATTATATTTAAATTCCTTTTCATTCATGTTGTTTTAAGAAACAAATTAAATGAATATTCCCAAAAATGGAATTAAAGAAATTGTATAATTAATAATTGTTGGACATAGTGGATACTCAAGAGGGGGGTGAATTGAGTTCCAATTGAAATTTCTGTTTTAAAATCCTTTACCAAAATCACCCAATTTAAAATTCAAATTGAATTGTAGTGAATTTTAACAAAAGAAAACTTTCAGTTAGGTTCTCAAGGAATGGATTAATTCCCAGTTAATCTAATCAGAATATTATATTAGCTTTTGAAACTAACTTAATGATTTAAAAATAATGCAAACACTTGCTAATTCAATTATCAGAGTAACTTTGTAAAAGAGTTTAAGTTTTAAAGCACTTGGCAGTGGAATAAAAGGTTTTAGATAAAACTAAATATAGCACAGCAGATACGACCAAGTGGTTTAGTCTCAAGACGAGACTTAGTCCTCTCAACAATTTATATAAATTGGATCCACACGCTGGATCAGGGTTCACAACAGTTTACAACTATCCAGGTCAAAGACCTCTACAACAGTTCTACATAGGAAACAAAGACAACAGCAAATACAGCGGTCTAGGTCACACACGACCTCTACCACTATCCACAGTGGGAAATAGAAGAAGTAAAGAGTTTGAATGAGTATTTACAGATCCTCCAGTTAAGGTTCAGGAGACAGTTTGTGTGTAATTTAAAAATAATGACACACACTGCTCATAATGTAAATAATAAATCACTGAGTAAGATATAGAGTTTAGAATGTCTCTTATGATTTCAGTGTAGCTCTGGACTCCTTCGGATTTGATCATAAATGATTCTGAGTCCTCTTCGTGTTTTTTTCTGAAAAAAAGAGTGTCGTCTGCTTTTCATCTAGGTTCAGATATAGTGAAGATGTAGTCGATGAAGTTCTTCAAAGTCCTTGTGAATGTAACAAACACTTCTTGAGTAAGCATGATTGTGTATGAGCTTCTGTGTCTTCTTGGTCGTGCAGGTATATCTATATGAGCTCTTCTTGTGTATGTCACTTGTATCACTTCTTTATATCCCTTGTATATTCCTCGTGTCTTTCACATGTGTATTTTTGAAGCAACATGTACTTCTTGTATTTATGGCACGAGCTTCGGAAAAGGAAATGATTTCTTTTTTCATGTATAAGGTACGGTTCCGTGACATCCAACATCCTTCATTAAATAAATGACAGAGCATTAAAATATATCTGATATGATAGTTGGTTAGATTAAATAAAGATAAAGAAATTAAGGCAGCGTCGGATTCTCTAGAACGGTAGCTTTGGATATCAGTAGCCTTGTGTATCGGTAACCTCTTGTGTAATGGTAACCTTTCTATCAGTAGACTTCATGTCTGTCGGTAGACTTGATCGGTAGCGGTAGACTTAATGTACCGGTGACCTTTCGTGTAATGGTAGCCTTCATGTACCGGTAGCTTCCTTACTGTATCGGTAGACTCTCCTCAGTAACTTATCTGTAACGGTAGGCTTGAGTAATGGTGACTTGTCTGTATCGGTGACCTTCATGTAACGGTAGACTTGCATAACGGTGACTTGTTGTATCGGTAGGCTTGCATAACGGTGACTTTTCTATATCGGTAGGCTTGCATAACTGTGACTTGTCTGTATCGGTAGGCTGGATGTAGCAGTGACTTGTCTGTATCCGTAGGCTTGATGTAGTGGTGACCTTCACGTATCGGTAGACTTGCATAATGGTGAATTGTCTGTATCGGTAGGCTTGATGTATCGGTGACCACTTGTTTGTTTAAGCATTCTATTTGTAGAATGGGTTAAGTTAGAATATATATTCATCTAGTAACCAAATTCTATGAAGATAATATAAATATTATAATATATGAATATGTGCATGGTGTACAAGAATACTGAAATAAGTAATTAACCATTCATCAATATAGGGTATATCAAACCATAATTGAGCATAATTGGAATTATCATAATATGAGTGAGCATAATTGGGATTATCAAAATATGAGTTCAACTAATTCTCCCAGAGGGTTCAATAATTTCCCCCTTTTTGATAATCACAACTTATGCCAAAGTATTAAGAAACTTAAAATAGTGTTAGAGGAAAAACTTCCTAAGAAAAACATTTAAAAAAAGTTCTCATTTTTCTCCCCCTTTCAATTGCACTCCCAGTTCTCATTTTTTTCATTTTCTCCCCCTTTGTGACTAAAAAATAGAAGGGTAGAATCATAGAAATGTAGAGACAAAAAGAGAACAGATTACAAGTAAACATAAACACAGTAAAGTGGATATTGTAAGAGTAAATTTCCATTAAGTCACAAAAGATACAAACTAAGAAAGTCAGTATTACAAAAATACAAGTGAATCCTATCAAAAACATCTAGAATCACTCAATCGTCCTCTTGAACCTGAGTCTTTCCCTTAGGATCAAAATATGGTGCATGGTCAGATTGAGTAGATGGCTTGGGAATAGCTGAAAGAACAATGGGAGGGTCAGCCACTGAAACTGTACCAGATCTGAAATCTATGCTCTTTTGTGGAATCATAGTTGTCAAGCTTCGAATAGCCTGAACTAGGGTCAACTAAGGTGTACTCCCAGAGGTAGAGGCAGGAAGTGCAGGAGGTACAATCATAGGTATGGCATCCACATGCACGAACGGTAGCAACAGGTTCCTGAAATCCATAATAATACTCCCTCCTCTCTCCATTGTTGACACAAAATCATCTTGATTTTCAAGGAATTTATCCAAGGCAAGAGTAAGCTCCCTGAGCTTACTAACCTGTTCTCTAAAAGCTTGAATCACTGGAGGAAACATCAAATTCTCCATCCAGAGCTTGAAATGGTTGGTCATTTGTTGCTTGGTATAGACCATTTCAAAGTGAGAATCCACCTTATTTTTAATTGCCTATTGAGAAGCTATAGCTTCCCGTAGGTGATCACGAACAAAACTACTAACTTCCCTAGTGGTAGCAAGGATCTGAGTATCCGAGGTGCCACTGGTACTGGCCTTAGCCAACTCTTCCTGGATAACAGTTCTGATCTGGTAAAGGTTCACATTGGACTTGGATGAGGGAAGGGGTTTAACTGAGAAAGTTACTGTCTCCTTGAAAGATTGTGTCAGATTACTAACCACCTTCTGAACATGTTCATCTAGACTATTCAAATGTTCTTTGACTGATTTCATAAAAGCCTCAAAAACTTCCACAAACTGCTTTACTACTTCATTGATATATCTGATATCAGTATTCACTTGGGTTTGAGAACTGTTCATGGCATTCAATGAAGCAATCTATTGTCTTAGAGCCACCACAGCTCCTGTCCAACTCTCAATTTGAGTATGGAATACTTTAACTTCATTAAACATTCCCTTCACTGGACTAGAAACAGCAGATCCCAGTGATAGCTCTAAGGATTTCTCCACACTTTTCATTTCATCAACCAGGCTTTTCTTTAAATCTTCCATTGATTCTCTCAGTGTTTCTTTCATTTCAGCCTTTAAGGACTCAAGGTCCTCCTTGGTTGAAAAATTTTCAGCCACAACAGGTAGGATAAATGAATCCCTTTAGGGCTGTTATTCCTCATCCGAATCTCCATAATTAAGTCCAAGTACCATATATCCTGGATCTGATGTCCAACCTTCAATGTCATACAACACAGAAACTGAACCAAGATGCTCCCCCTCACTTAGAGCATTCTCCTAAGGAATCTCCTCTAATGGTTCTTCTTGAGGTAACTCTACATCCTTCTCTGCAACTTCAGACGACTCAATAACCATTTTCTCTGATAGTTAAATGGTGGGGTGAGTCCTATCCTTTTCTAAGTCATATATGACTCTCTCAGGAATGGAAGAAAGACCCACTGCTTCTTCCTAATCAGGCACTATCTGGACTGTACTATCTATCAGAGGGCTCAAACTGAGCTCTTCATCTTCGTTTTCCTCATTATTTGCTTCAACAGCAGCCTCCTTTTCGCCATTAACAAAATGATCAGCTTCGTTTGCCTCATCCTCTTCAGAGGTTTCCTAAACAACATATAGATATGCTTATTCTTATTCTTCTGTGGTCTCAGTATCATTTTCCATCAGAATATTTTCTCTCCTATGTAGTTCTTTTGGAGGGCTAGCTGCTCTATAGGAAATATTTTGATGCACAGGACTAGAAGGTAAATCTGGGTCTCCTCTTTCCTCAACTGATGTCTCTTCCTCCTCAGATTTGGCATTATTATCACTATAGACCGGTTCTGGTTCATCTGGTCCAAGACCAGAATCCCTCACATTCTTTGGTCTAGAAGGATGGTCCACAAGAGTGTACTTGTCATAGATTTTACCTTCATCATTAACCCATGATTTTTTCCAAGGGTTCCAGCTAACTTTCATATACTTTCAAATAGTCCTGGTGAGGAAAAAGTTATCTTTAACCACAACAGTTTCATCCTGAGGTCCAGCTACCTCCTTTTCCTTCAACAGAATAGAAATCAACTTAGAAAAGAAAAGTGCATTGGACTTAGACTTTCGTCTAGTCATATCCTCAATCTGAATAATTAGCAATCTGCAGAAGTTCACCTTTACTCCATGATTTAACAGATACAACAAATAAATATCCTGAAATCTGATGGTAGAAAAATATCCTCTCGTTGGACTAATCACATGATGAATGAACTTGAAAAGTAGGTTTTCCTCCCCTGCCATCTCTACAGCAATGACCTCTCTAGGGGTTCCATTTCCTTTCAATTCCAACAAGGCATACTCATATTTGAAAAAGTGACTAGCAGTAGGTATGGATTTTGAATAAAATCCATAATCACCACTATGAGGAACTCTAAGGTTCTCATCCCATTCACCAGATGAAAAAGAAAAATTTTGACCATTCACAGAGGAAATCATCCTATTCTCCTCTTCGGATGTCTCAAAACAGAAAAACTCATAGAACTCTTTTACCAGCACTAGATAATACGGTCCATTATTGTTCGTGAAGCACTCGAGCCATCCTTGCTCCTGTAAGATCTTCAGAATCATGGACTTGCTTTCCAACATCCATTCTGCACATAACTCCTTTTCCACTACAATTTCTTGCTTCGATAAATGCGGATTCACAGGATTCCTTCGAACAACACCTCTACTACATCCACTAGCACCAGCATTGGTTACTTTCTACTTCTTAGCTTGTTAAACATCACTCCCTTCATCCAATGAGGGTCGCTTCACATAGGCCATTTCAGATTTTGAGGCTTAGGGTTTTGTCAGCTTGAGAGGTTTAGGTAGGAGGGATTCTAACAGACAGGTTCGCGATGATTGAGTGAAGTATAGAGTCGAGTTTAATATCATTTAGGATTCATATATAAAATAAATCTCAAAAAATTCGGAGTCTTGGACTTAATACAAATATTTAAAACAGCGCGAGAGATGTACCGGTTAGGTGTCCTTAAACGGTGAGGTCTATCCTAACGGTGAGGTTTTATCTAATGGTGAGGTCAATCTAATGGTGAGCTCTATCCTAATAGTGAGGTTTATTTAATGGTGAGGTATATCCTAATGGTGAGGTTTTATCTAACGGTGAGGTCTATCCTAACAGTGAGGTCTTATCTAACGGTGAGGTCTATCCTAACGGTGAGGGTCTATCCTAACGGCTTAAGGGTAAGTTATCATTCCTAATTTTTGTCTAATGAAACATAATATTTTTGAATTTAATGCCTTAGTGAAAATATCAGCTAATTAGAGTTCAGTTCCTATAAATTCAAGAGTTATATCACCTCTTTGATAATGATCTCTTAGAAAGTGATGTTTAACATCAATTTGTTTTGTTCTAGAGTGAGACACAAGGTTATTTGAGATGTTTATCTCACTAGTGTTATCACAGTTAATTGAAACATGTTTAAAAACAAATCCATAGTCCAATAAAGTGTGTTTCATCCACAGAATCTATGCATAGCAACTACCAGCAGCTATATACTCTGCTTCAGCAGTAGATAATGAAACCGAGTTCTGTTTCTTACTACACCATGATACTAGGGACTTTACAAGTAAATGACATGTTCCAGATGTGATCTTTCTGTATAAATTACATCCAGAAAATTCAGCATCTGAATTACATATTAAATCAAATGATTGTCCTTTTGGGTAAAATAGTCCCAAATTAGGAGTATATTTAATATAATTGAAAAGACTTTTAACAGCAAGAAAGTGTGACTATTTAGGGTTATCTTGGAATCTAGCACACATACATACACTAAACATAATATCATGTCGACTAGATGTAAGATAAAGTAAAATCCCAATCATACCTCTATAATTAGTTTTATCTACTTGTTTCCCAGTTTCATCAATATCTAATATACAGGTGGTACTCATAGGTGTATAAATTCCCTTAATACTATCCAAACCAAAATGTTTTAATAAATCCTTATTATATTTACTTTGATTTAGAATAATACTATCTTCATATTGAAAGATTTGAAATCCAAGAAAGTACTTAAGCTCTCCCTTTAAGCTCATTTCAAACTCGTTTTGCATAACCTTTGAAAATTCAGTACATAGATAATTTTTAGAAGATCCAAAAATAATATCATCAACATATATATGTACTATTAAAACATCTTTTGAAATTCTTTTTATAAAAATAATGGGATCAGCAATTCCTTTGGAAAATCCTTTTGAACTTAGAAAATTTTCAAGTCTTTCCTACCAAGCTCTTGGAGCTTGTTTTAAACCATATAAAGCATTAGAAAGTTTAAAAACATGATTTTGAAAGTGAGGATTTGAGAAACCATGTGGTTGTTATATAAAAACATCTTCAACAATAAAACCATTTAGAAAATCACTTTTCACGTCCATTTGATATAACTTGAAATTCAGATGTGATGCAAAGGCAAGTAAGATCCTAATTACCTCTAATCTAGCTACAGGTGCAAAGGTTTCCTCATAGTCAATTCCATCTTTTTTATTGTAACCTTGTGCAACTAGTCTAGCTTTGTTTCTAATGATGTTTCCAGATTCATCAACTTTTTTTAAACACCCATTTTGTGTGTATGGTTAAAGTGTCTTTCGGTCTTTCTACTAATTCACAGACATTATTTCTTTCAAATTGATTTATTTCTTCTTGCATAGACATTACCAAAAATTCATCATTGATAGCATCATTTATATTTTTTACTTATAAATGTGAAAGAAAAGCTTGATGTTCAACCTGATTTCTTAGAGAAGCTCTAGTCTGTGTTCCTATATGTAGATTACCTACAACAGCATCTAAGGGACGGTTCTACAGAATCCTCATTAGTCTCGAAAAGTTAGGTCTATAGATTTCAGGTTCATCTACAGGTTGGGAATCAACAGAAGTAGGTTCTAGAAAATTTCCAAAAATGGATGTTTTTACTACAAGTCCACTGTCTTTATCATTAAGGTTCAAAATAGAAAGATTATTTTCGAGATTTTCAAGAGAGGTGTTAGGTTCATGTGGATCAGTTTCGTCAAATTTGATGTGAACCGATTCCTCCACACATTTGGTTCTCTTATTGAAAACTCAATAGGCTTTACTAGAAATAGAGTAACCTAGGAAAATTCCTTCATCACTCTTGGATGAAAACTAGTTAATATTATCTTTGGTATTAAGAATAAAGACGTTGCAACCAATGACTCTGAAGTAGTTAACATTAGGTTTCCTATGGTTCTACAACTCATAAGGGGTCTTCTTAAGAACAGGTCTGATCAAGACTCTATTGATAATATAACAAGATGTATTTACAGGTTCATCCAAAAAATATATAGGCAGGTCATATTTATTAAGCATAGTTCTGGCAATTTCCTGAAGGGTTCTATTCCTCCTTTCTACTACAAAATTTTGCTGAGGTGTCCTAGGTGCCGAGAAATTGGGACTATAGCCATTGTGTGAGAAGTAGGATTAAAACCTGTGATTCTCAAACTCATGGCCATGATCACTTCTCAATGTTTTAATCTTAAGTCCACTAAGGTTCTCTACAGACTTGGAATATTTAACATAGTAAGAACAAGCTTCACTTTTGTGAGATAGAAAATATACCCAAGTATACCTAGAATAGTAATCTACTAGAACATATACATAGTGCTTCCCATTAAAACTAGAAACTCTAGAAGGTCCAAACAAATCCATTTGAACCAACTCGAGAGGTTGAGAAGTTGACACTACTTTCTTTGATTTGAAAGAAACTTTATGTTGCTTTCCCTTTTGATAGGGATTACAAAGTTTATCTGCTTGGAATTAAAGTTTTGGTAGGTCTCTAACTAAGTTCTTACTAGTATGTTTTTTAAGTGAATGTACATTACAATGTCCTAATCCTCTATGCAAATTCCACGAATCTTTATGAAAATCATTTAAACAAGTAATATTTTGCATAGCTAAAAAATTTAAATCAACAGCATAGTCAATTTCATTTCGCAAGGCAGAAAATACTATAGCATTTTTAGAATTAAAAACATTGCAAGAATCATTTTCAAATTTAACATTAAAACCATCATCACATAACTAAGAAATACTTAGTAAATTAAATTTAAGTCCATCAACAAATAGAACTTTAGAAATTAATAATGAGTTAGTGTTACCAATCTGGCCTAAGCTGATGATTTTCCCTTTAGAATTATCACCAAAAGTGACAAAAGCTCCATCAACTATAACTATGCTTTTGAATCATGAGAAGTCTCCTGAAATATGTCTTGAACATCCACTGTCCAAGTACCAGGTCTTTCTATAGGAGCTCTTTAAGCAGGTTCCCTACAAAACAGATTTAGATAGGAAATGATTTTGGTACCCAGATTTTCTTGGGTCCAGACAGGTTAGCCAATAAAACTTTAGGTACCCAAATCTGTCTTATGGGTCTCATAAGATTTGCAGAATAAATAGATTTAGGCAGATAAAACTTATTAGATCTGTAAATATGAATATAACTAGTTGAAGTATATGAACTTCAAGAATTATAACTGTCTACATGCTATCCAGATTTAGGAATAAATCTGGTTTTGGTAATTTTTCTTTGTCTCGGTTGGTATCCTATACCAGTAGTATATCTAGGTGAAATCTACTTACCAAGAATTTGAGTAAGAGTATCTTTTCCATTTGTGATCTTTTCTAAATCCTTCCTAAGTTTCTCAATTTACAATTTCATTTCAGTGTTTTATTTAAGTAACTGAGCATTCTTTTCCATTTCTATGTCAAGATCAGATTTATGTTTAATAGTTAAAGCATACTATTTCTTTAAACCTTTGTATTTGTCTTTAAGCTCATTATAGGTTTCTTCCAACATATCATAGTATTCAAACAGTTCATATTTTGACATATTTTCAGAATCAGAATCATCTCCAGAATAATATGTATTTAAAGCAGGAGTTTCAGATGTTACCTCATAAGTGATTTTCATAAAACACGTGTTTTCCTTATTTCTGTTTTTAGTCTCAGAAGCTTTAGATTCATTGGAGCTATCCTCAGAATCACTCCATGTATCCTTCATGGATTTCTTATAATTATTATCCTTATACTCATATGTCTTCTTATATTTCAGCTTTGGACAGTCTGCTTTTATATGTCCTTTTATTTTGAATTCATAGCAGACAACTTCATCAGATTTGTCATATTTTTTCCCATTCATTTTCCAGTGTCCCTTGTTGTCATACTTACCTTTGTAATTTGATTTTCTGAAAAATATATTCTTCCTATAAAACTTCTTAAATCTTCTAGCAATGTGAGCCATTTCTGCATCACTGTTAGATTCACTTTCACTTTCTTCACAACTTGAGCTATCACTTATAGCTTGAAGTTTCTCCTTATCCTTATTCTTTGAAGTAGATGTCTTGAAGGCAACTGACTTCCTTTTTAGTTCATCTTCTTCTTCTTTGTATACCTTAAGTTCTTCTTCATACATCATCAACGTACCAATAAGTTCCTCAATTGGCAGATCACCAATATCACAAGATTCTCGGATTGAAATAGAAGTTCCCCTCCATCTTTCAGGTAGGCATCTAAAAATTCTCATGATCTACTCCTTTTATGGATCATCCTTTCTCAGTGATATCATTGTATTGAAAATTTTTTTAAACCTGAGATACATATCAGAAATGGGTTCATCAGGCTTCATCTTAAATTTATCATATTTAATATTATAGGTGTTCAATCTCATTTCCTTAACGTTAGTTGTTCCTTCATGAGAAACACATAAAGTATCCCAAATTTCATGTGCAGTCTTACAAGCAGATATTCTATTAAATTTCTCATCTCCTAAAGCACAATATACAGCATTCATAGATTTGAAATTATTATTGTAGGTTGTCTTAGTAGCTTCATTCAATGTTGATCTAACAGTAGTTGGAATTTTATATTCTGATTATATGGCAGTCCAAATATAAAAACCCATGATTTCTAAATGAATTTTCATCTTAATCTTCCACGGAGAATAGTTGTTTCCATTGAAAATTGGTGGTCTATTAGTAGCAACACCTTTAACTCTGTTATCCATGATAACTAGGTTAAAACAAAAATTTTAAAGAGATAAAAATTTATAAATAACAGAAATATTAAGAACTTTTAAATGCAACTAAAATCATAGTTGAAAAACAGAGTACTTCAGAAGATATTTTAAATACCTCTGATACCAAATGTTGGTCGGAGTGGAAACTCAAGAGGGGGCGAATTGAGTTCCAATTAAACTTTCTATTTTATAATCCTTTACCAAAATCCACCAATTTAAAATAATAATTGAATTGCAGTGAATTTAAACTATAGAAAACTTTCAGTTAGGTTCTCAAGGGATTGATTAATTCCCAGCTAATCTAATCAGAAGGTCAGATTAGCTTTTGAAACTAACTTAATGATTTACAAATAATGAAAACACATGCTAGTTCAATTATCAGAGTAACTTTGAAAAAACAGTTTATATTTTAATGAACATGGCAGTGGAATAAAAGGTTTTAGATAAAACTAAATAAATCACAGTAGATACGACCAAGAGGTTCAGTCTCAAGCCAATACTTAGTCCTCTCAACAATTTATATAAATTGGATCTGCACCCTGGATCGGGGTTCACAACAGTTTACAATTATCTAGGTCAAAGACCTCTACCACAGTTCTACGTTGGAAACAAAAACAACAACAAATACAGCTGTACAGGTCACACACGACCTCTACCACTATCCACAGTTGGAAATAGAAGATGTAAAGAGTTTGAATGAGGATTTACAGATCCTCCAGTTATGGTTTAGGAGACAGTGTGTGTGTGTAAATTAAAACTGATGACACACACTGCTCGTAATGTAAATAATAAATCACTGAGTAATATATTGAGTTTAGAATGGCTCTAGTGATTGCAGTGTAGCTCTAGACTCCTGCAGATTTGATCAGAAATGGATCTGAGCCCTCTTCGGGTTTTTGTCTGAAAAGCAGAGTGTCGTCTGCTTGACATCCAGGTTCCAAGATAGTGAAGATGTAGTCTATGGAGTTCTTCAAATTCCTTGTGAATGTAATGAACTCTTCTTGAGTAAGATTTAGTGTGTATGAGCTTCTGTGTCTTCTTGGTCATGCATGTATGTATGTATGATCTCTTCTTGTGTATGTCACTTTTATCACTTCTGTATATCCCTTGTATATTCCTCGTGTCTTTCAAATGTGTATTTTTGCAGCAAAAGGGACTTCTCGTATTTATGGCACGAGCTCTCGCAAAAGAAATGATTTATTTTTATAGGTACGAGGTACGGTTCCCTGACATCCAACAGATTTCATTAAATAAATGACAGAGCATTAAAATATAACTGATATGACCGTTGGTTAGATTAAATAAAGATAAAGAAATTAAGGCAGCATCAGATTCTCTGGAACAGTAGCTTTAGATATCGGTAGCCTTGTTTATCGATAACCTCTGGTGTAACGGTAACCTTTCTATCGGTGGACTTCATGTCTATCGGTAGACTTGATCGGTAGCGGTAGACTTAATGTACCGGTGACCTTTCGTGTAACGGTAGCCTTCATGTACCGGTAGCTTCCTTAGTGTACAGGTATACTCTCCTCAGTAAATTGTCTGTAACGGTAGGCTTGAGTAATGGTGACTTGTCTGTATCAGTGACCTTCACGTATCAGTAGACTTGCATAACGGTGAATTGTTGTATCCGTAGGCTTGCATAATGGTGACTTGTCTGTATCGATAGTCTTGCATAATGATGACTTGTCTGTATCGGTAGGCTTGATGTAGCGGTGACATGTCTGTATCTGTAGGCTTGATGTAGCGGTGACCTTCATGTATCTGTAGACTTGCATAACGGTGACTTGTCTGTATCGGTAGGCTTGACGTATCAGTGACCACTTTTCTGTTTAAGAATTCTATTGGTAGAATGGGTTATGTTTGAATATATATTCATCCAGTAACCGAATTCTCTGAATATAATATAAATATTATAATATTATAATATGTGTATGGTGTACAGAAATACAGAAATAAGTAATTAACCATTAATCAATATAGGTATTATCAAACCATAATTGAGCATAATTGGAATTATCATAATATGAGTGAGCATAATTGGGATTATCAAAATACGAGTTCAATAAATTCTCCAAGAGGGTTCAACAATAATATTATATAAATTTATTTAAAACTTCTCAAAGTATTCTCCTTGGAAAGTGATTTGGATATTGTTCAAAAAATCCATTGAGGACTATTTATTGGACAATTTCCATTTTACTGTATCTATTTTAACCCCTAAAGTGTAATAGACTTTATTATCACAGTAATCATCAAAAGGGATGAAATACGGTTAAAACAAAAATATGAGAATGAAAAAATCATCCAAAAAAATAAAATTTTTGTTATATTATATGATTTCAAACATTAAAAATATTAAATTTTAATAATATCAATATACACCCATTTTAATTTAAAAGATATTTTATTTTAATTTAAAAATGTATTGAATTCAAAGAATTCCCCTCCTCCCATTATAATATGGCACCCCAATCCTACTTTCCTCACACTTCATGAGCCATGTAGTTTTCAAAATACCTACCCAAATACCTATCTAAAATATTATAATACATTATATAGTTCACAGTTTTCTCATAATATCAACCATAATGGTCCTTAGGTGTAAAGAAAATGAGGTTTTTTGATGATGATGTATCACTTTTAATCAAATATTTTAGTTTTAACTTGTGATAAAACACCGTAAAAAACTTTTATAAAAATAATAAAATAAATTATAATTATATAAAAAAACCTAATATTTTTTCATGTTAACAGAATAGCCTATTTCTATCTCCACTTTTATCAGGTGGGAAACAAAACCATCATTCGTTTGTACAGAGGACCACCACCTCATAGAACCATGTATTTCATTTTCTAGCACTATATATCACTAAGGTTTATAATTATGGATTTAATATATATATATATATATATATATTACTAATTAAATATTAATCATTCATAGAAACAATATATCATCTTATTTCTTAACTTTCTATCCATTGAAAAATGATAACTTTAGGTACCCATATGTTTTCACTACCACCTCCATTAACGGATGTGAGTATTTTTTGATCCTCACATCATATGAAAGATATATCTAATTTTATATAATAAAAAATATACTTTTTAATATATAATTGAAATTATGGAGAGATATCATACATACATACATAATTTGCATCATGATGTTTGAAAAATTGAAATGTTAATTATGCATACACATGAATTATCGTCCCCATGATTGTGACATAGTTCATTAATTACAAAATTATTTATTGGTCAGTTTCAAAAGGATAATTTATGTATTTAAATGACAATTATTATATTAATATTATTATATAGATGATGGAATAGAGACCAATTTCACCAAATTCAAATAGAGAAGTCATTTTGGATATATGAACCAAATAAACTCAAAAAATTTAACATCGAACTTATTTTTCATGTAAAAAATATTATAATTTAACAATTACGATAAAATTAAAAATAAAAGGTAAAATTTTATTAATAAATAAAATAATTAATATATGATTATATTTTAGAAGATAAATCAAATGCGTCATGAGTTGGAACCAAGGTAAGTGTAATCTATCACAAACTATTTTCTATTAGATTTATATTATTTTGTACATATATATTCTATAATGAGGTGTACCTACTTCCACATTGAAAATTCAGGTAATGAATGTAATTATATTAAATATATTTAATTTTTCATGTGAGTATTTTTCTTTAATGGAGGAAATGATTTGAAAGATACCAAAGCGGTAAGGGTTTATTTCATAGTCACATCATTATTAGAGAATTTTTTATATTTAGGTCTCTATTACGAGAATTATATTATCCTTATATATTTAACCAAATATATATATCCATATTTTTTATTATTTCAATGAATTATATGTTTTTCTTTCATCTTCATCTTTTATGTACTCAAGATACCAATAAAATGTTTTTTTAAGAAAACTGCATTTTTTCTACTTAGATGGGAATATATTTCCTCCATGTCCACATTTTCTATAAAATATTTTAAATAATTTTTTAACTATAAAATGATATATTAACATCTTTTTAACCATGTTCAACTTTTTTCAAATAGGTTTAAATGATATTTTTTTGGTTTTCCAAATGATGTACTTTTTGAATTCTTTAATAATAGTGTGAAAGGAATGATTTATTTTAAATTATATAGCATTAATAGAGTTTACAAATGTAATGACCAATAATTTCATACAATATTTCAATACATGATAGAATGTTTCTTTTTAAGTAAACTTTTTTCTTCCAAATTAGGATAATTTTTATATTTTTAATGAGTGATTTTAAAATGAAAAGGGTATCATTCTCATGAAATATTCTAGTGATCCTTTTATAGTATTTTTATCCTAGTCAACATTATTTGGTGAATATTATACTTTTATAGGGACATAACATGTTCATACCATTTTCTTTATTACATTATATTACTTATCAATATGATTATTGATTAGGGAAAATAATAACATTTAATATGGTAGCCTTTCAGTATATGTGTCTACATTGATTATATTTCACAAAATTATATAGTTGAATACATCAGACTTGTCAAGTGATGGGTGAGGCCTATTATAGCTCCATGATTCATTAGTTGGTTTCCTGAGGCAAACTAATTTTCATATTTGGGTGAGCCCTTACCATTTAAGTAACATTCTTGGGTAGAATGTATCAATGGTATGCCTAAGATGTTCTAAATTTTGAATTACATCACTATGAAATTAGATATCAATGCTCATTTTCTTATTTATATAGATATGCTATGCCTTGATAAATTTCAAATACATGTGATTATTTATATACCATTATTTAACCATCATTTATTTCTTCAATAGTACTTTTTAATCTTTTGATATTGATTTAAATGGCATGTACGTTAAATCATTTACATTTACATATTAATTATGACATATGGTAGACCAAAATTTACATAACCCTTAATGGGAATTTGAGCTCACCCATTTTTTATGTTACCTTTAAATTGGATTCATGGAAGTGTATTATGATTTTTAAGAAATTATGTGACAGATAGAATAATGAAATTATAGAAAATATAATATGTTGTATTTTATGATTTAATATTTAATTTCGTAATATATTATGTACCATGTTTACAATGGAAAATAAACTGCATAGTTTATTGAGATGAGATTACTTGAATCATATTCTAATGTAATAATGTAGATACCAACTCTAATCTACTGGGGTTGGGGTCTTTAAAATATATTTCAAAAGGAATCCCATTTCAATAAAAGAAGTTTTATTCCAAATCCCAGTACTTGGACATAAAAACAACCACAATATGAATAATGAGTCAAATTAAACAATTCAAACCAAAATTGGGATCACTATGGAAAATGTATACGTAATCCTCTTTCCCCATCCCAGAATAAACATCCCTTTCCTCTAGGAAATATCTTTACCCTTCGAATATGTATGTTTCTAATTAAATATTAGATAAAATATTCTTCAAATGTTTAAATAAATTATCCCCAAGGTCATCAAATGATTAGAGAGATTTATGTGGGTTTGAGACATGAAAATGTAGTGAAATAGGCTATAACACATAGGGCTTGTGGTTGGAATATGGTTTGTAATAACTATATTCCACGAACGTGATGTATAAAAGAGGAAGGTTTATATTTGTAAAACGATTCATGGGGAACTTGGAAGTCATGTGGCCTTGGGTAAATCCCACCACATAGACTCTATAATAATTTAAATACAGTGTGGGAACCCTAAAAAAACAATGTTTCCTATGCCCCTCCTAGATAGAGGAGGCCCCACGATTGGTACATGGTCTGTAAAACCATGTTTAAAAACTGTAAAACACATTAATAGTATAAAATTTACCCTTTAACCACATGAAAATAAATAAATCTCCCATAATGTTTCCCCTCATTTCATCTCATGTAGCACATAGTGAGAACCTAGGGCTCTATCCTTCTTGATGCATCATTTTTCTCCAATTAATTATGTTTTTAAGTGAAATTAATGACACATCAAAGCCTCAGGTGAGGCAAAGAGTTGCTATTCAAAAAATTTCCTTATGAATTCAAATGTGGTCATTCATCTTACTTATAATCTCATAACTCACAATTTTTCTAGAGAATTATTATTTTGGTGGTAACAACTCTTCTATCTCAAATTGAGGGATATCGTCAGTAGAGATCTTATATTCATGTTTATTGTTGGTTCATTTTATATTGTATCCCATATTCTTGTTTTTTTATATGTGTATATGAATTATTTTTTTGCATTAATGTGATACACAATTATTCTTGGATACAAATACTAAAAAAAATTAATTTTTTTAGTGATTTCGTAGATGGATTTTGTTTGTTTTGTTAGATATTATATGACTAGTCTTAACAAATACCCAAGGAATGTTCCATTTCCTTGTAAATGGTAAGTGTGGAATGTAAAAAGGGAAATGATGTTTTTATGGGATAAATTAAAAATATTTCATTCAACTCATGGATCTTAAAAGATTATGTAGTTGTTGGGATTCTTGATAGACGCCACATATTGATTATGTTTGCGACCGAGTCGGATCTGCTTTCCATGTGGTCAAGTGCCCCTATCAATTGTAATGGTTTTTTCTTATTCCTCTTATGATGGTCTTTTTATTTCCACATGAATCGGGATCCTCTGATGTCATCGATTTGTGCAAGTTTCCCATAGCTCCCTCTTCCCTTTCAATTCACCTATACTTTGACGGTTCTCGAGAATTTTGTTGGTCGATTCCTGTTCTCAGAGAACTGAAGGAATGCTGTTAGACATACTTTTTCCCCCAAATTTGCATAGAGGTTGATGTATCGAAGGCACCACTGGAATGGGTTTGGATTTTGGTTGGATTGGAACTTCGGTGGAAGGAGGCAGTTGTCTAAGATTCATGGACTAACTACTTTGTCTCTTCTGGTCAGCTTGGGAATCTGGCCCCATTATGTTGTCGCATGTGTAGGTTTAGTTAAGTACATATGTCTATGGAGAGGGATGTTAATTGTGATGGACATGGTCTGGTCCAACCAAGTTATTTCAGGGAGGAACTTCATGAAATCATGTTGTTTGGGATCAATCCAACTTCAGAGAACCATCTAGCGTTTGGTTTAGCCAAAACATCTATTCCTCAAGGGAAGTTGGCTTCTATCCCAAAGGTGGTGGATGTTTTTGGACACCTAAAATAGGACCTAGGTGTCCAGATTCGGATACAGGCCCCTGGAGCTGAAGAGGAACATGTTTATTATTTAGTAGACTTCGAGCGAGAGGCAGTTTTCTTTGGTAAGGTTCAGATTGCTTCGGCAGGTGCCCCTCTATATGAGAAGGTCTAGGTTGATAACAGCTTTGAGGTGGAGCTGATGAGAATAAGACTATGAGAGAGGTTTTTTTCTAGATAAGGATGTCTATCTAGACTCTATTGACATAGGATTGAAATTAAATTCTATTTTTGAGGAGCAGGTCTGCCTTCCAGAACTGTGACAAGGAACATGGGGGTCAGATGAGGTGAGTTTTTAGGTTACCTGGACCCAAACACTTTCAAACCAAAGGTCCCATCCAACTTGAAGGATTTGTGATCTATAATGAAGGCGTTATATGAGGTTAAAGAGGGAAGGGAGAATTCATCAAGGAGCCCCATCATGGAAGCCCTGATGCTAAATCTAGGCAACCACTTTGAAGGATTGGATGTCCAAGACCTGTTTTAGGTTCAAGATGAGGTTGAATTTGGTGATGATAGTCATAACCAAATGTCTGTGGAATTTTGGAAGGAATGAAAGGGATAGGACTTCATAGTCCATGAAGGAAGAAAGGATAAAAGGGTAATCAAGACTCAGGTAAATGCATTGTGGCCAAGGGAAAAAAAATAAAAGGGTTACAAAGACTATTTTTCATGCCAAACCTGATGGAAACAAGCTGGACCATGAATAGTGTAATAAAGGAAGGAATGACCCATTAAAATGGAAAAAATGGAGTTTAGAATCAAGACCATGATAATAAAGAAAAAGTGGAAGGGACCAAGGAGGAAGGTGAGGAAAATGGGGAAGTTAAGTACCAGTCTCTTATTATATATTCCAATAAGGATCTACCCTTATAGCCATTCCAGCTGAAGTCCATCGAGGAAGAGAAGGACGAAATTCTGGAAAGACTGCCTCGGGTGGATGTTAATGAGGAGCAAGGGGCTTGGATCATAAAATAAGATAAAATTATGGAATGAGGTTTCAATGAGGGGAGGATTAATGTAGAGGATTATTATCACACATGGGAAAAGCTAGCTCACCACTTTGATGAACTACTCCAAGAGGACCCGAAAATGATGGTGCATTCTCTTTTCTGGAAGCTCTACAAAGTAAGTGACTCTAGTAATTTCAGCCTTGTTTTTAATGATTTTTAATTTCTTATGACGTTTAACATACTTTTTAGATCTATTTTGGATTCACACTTTTCCATAGAAGTGTTTTTGGAATTATAATTTAAACATAATAGTATATATATTACTATTTTGAATCCCAAGGTCTATATGGGTAATTAGTAATTAATAAAATTAAAAAATGTATCCTTCATGTCTTATTTTTAGTATTCTACATAAAATTTTCATGTTAATATTTTTTTATAGGATATTTTTCTTTAGACACCACTTTTGGTGGAATGAGGAGTTGTTCTCATTCCCTTCTCAATATTCTTATAGTACCCTAGAAGATCATAGGGATGTGGTTTTGGATAAGGGAAAATGAACTTTATTAGATGGTTAACATGATATGGATCTTGGATGATGGGACCCAACTTGATGTTAGGAATCAAATTTGATTATTATCAATGTTTCATTATATGAAATTTATCTGTTTTACTTTAGACTCTAATTACATTAAATGTATATTTTCATAGTTTTTTGGTACTTCCCCAATTTCGGAATATGGTATGTAATTCATGATTAATGATTATTATTTAATGTTACTAATTATATTAATTTCAATTGTGGGACTAATCTGGTATGAGGGGATAGTATCCCCATGTATCTCATTTGATAATGACTACTATTTGGTAGAATATTGAATATAGGGAGGCTTACCAGAGTTCCTATAATGAACCAACACCATTAACTTTTTTATTGGAACTCGGGTGAGGAAATTAAAATTTTTACTTGAGATGGTTTTTTATATTCCCTTATTATTTTTTAAATTTTGATAGGATACTAGGTTATCTCAATCCTTGGAAATGAGCTCATGCATGGCAGCATGTAACCCATGTAAATGGGAAAACCCAAGTTCAAAGGGTATGAATTTTATTCATGAAGTTCATTTTTTATGGTTAGATGTTATTTAATCTTGGGTGATTCTATTTTTTGTGATATTATTGATGTTTATGTTTTAATCATGGAATCACATGTAAAGGGGTTTTTATACATTCATCATTATATGCACTCTATGATTTATGTGATATTCATAATGTTACACACATATGAAATATTATGGGATTCATGGGAAATAAAATGATTATATACTTATTTTGTGATACAAAAGAATGGATTCCTAATAAATAAGGTGAAATTTATTCTATTAAAAGATTTTAAATTGAATTCTTTAAAATCATTCATAATGAAAAATCTCTCAAAATTTATAAATTTGAAGATTTTGGAATGGTATATACTATGAAATTCAAATATTGGATGTTTGGTTTACCCTAAATTAGTCATGGAACTAGATTAGGATGGTTGAAGGTTGTGATCATGGTGCCGATTTGAACATTTGGATAGTTTATGTGGTGCTATTTTTTATGGCTAGTTGTGCTACCACTTTTTAATAATTTTGAAATGGATTTTTGTATTCCACAAAACATGCCATTGGCATTGTAGAAATATTTCACTTTGATGAATGTTATTAGTAAGGATACATGAAATTTTATCAATAATGATCCTATATTAGTGGGGTAGGAATACAACAATGGTTTTGGGAAATAGGGAAGATGAGAAGTTTTTTAAGCAACTAACCTATTTTATACACATGGGGAGAGAGAGAATGGAATGGAAAATCGGAGTACATTTAATATCATGAGATAGTTTTAGTTGTATAAGGCTCTAAAATTTACCGAGAGGGTTGAAATGAGATGACATAGGTCAAGATTTAGTCTATCCAAAAAATAACAGACCACATAAAGACCCCTCTTAATAAAATGGTCAAGAAATAATAATATATATAGTAAAGACAAGTGAAGTGATGGTTTTGTATTTAGGTCCAAGATGAGAAGAAAAAGGGTTTGGCTTTGAAGGAGTTACTATAAGTGTTAATGGATTATATCCAACCAAATTACCAAAGGGGGGAAATCGTTGAATAATTAATGTGTTTGATTTAATGGATTTTGTTAGTGATGGATTATACAAGCCACCTCACAAACATGAAATGTTTTTTTGATGCTGGTTGGAGATGAGGTGGGAATGTAATTTTTTTAAAGATAAATATGAGTTAGATTATTTCACAATTGAATATATTTAAATTAAATATGTTTAATAAGGTGTATAATCATGATCTCATTCTTAAGGGGAAACTGAAGGCGGCCCCAAGTGGTGTATATGTGGTTTCAGTAGGGAAATCTAGTGGTACTTATTCCTACAGTATCAAGAATCATTATTAGAATGTTTTCATGGAAGTGGTAGATAGGGAACCCAATAGAGTGAATTGGCCCCTCATATTACATGTCATATAGTCTCTTATAGGTGTGGTATGTAATGTAAAATTAAATGTTATTATCTTTTACAACAATTGGAGTTCCAAGACTATGGAAGGATGAGGAACCTATAGAGGTTGAATAGGATACATCAAAATATGGGAAGTGATGGAGGAACTATGACATTATAGGGCACTATAAATAGACCTTATAGGACATACCATTCATGAAGTTGTAGTTCCACTAGTTGTATTGATCTTGGTAGGGGATTCGATTCCTCTAGTAAAGAGAATCCATATAAACAAAGAATCATAATGGGTGAGACTCATACCATATCACATGGTAGAGGGATAGGTCAACATCCGGCCAATAATCTTTCAACCATTAGAATAAATGTTTGACCTTCAACTATGTAAGGTAAAATCCTAGTAACATCGATGTAGAGTAGTGTCTAATTTATTACAGGAGATTCACATTCATCCACATCTTAAAATTTTATGAATGGTTTGGGTAAAATGAAGGATTTTATGTATAGATTTATTCAAATCAATAGTCCTTTAGATGTTTGTTTAGAGTGTATTAGATAATGTAAGGCGTGCGTCCTCAATGTTGGTGGGTATTTTAACCAATAATACATATACATAATTGAGATGTCAGGTATCAACATGATAGTAGGAATAGACTAGTTTCTTCTATATCAATAACATATTTATTGTTACTATAAGAAACCAACCTTAATATTTACATATTCTAATGTTTTTGAACTCGAATTCACTTTCTTATAATAATGAGGATCTTCTCGGTTTATAGTTGTAAATAATTATTGTACATAGTAAACCTATGAATTATAAGTGAGAAATTATACACAAGATCCATTTTTCTGACAAAAAATTATTTTAAAGAAAACATGGTTTATTTTCTTTATATATGTTAACAATTTTCATGTACAACAGTTCATTATAACTAATATTCCATAACCCCAATAAAAACAATTAAAAATTGTGGTATGAGAAAAAAATGATCAGTAAGGGATATAAAAAAGAAGAAATCTATTAGTCTAGTGAAAAAAAATTAAATTCTAAGTAATGTTTAACTTTATTATAAAAATTATTTGAACATGTAAAATAAAATATTTAAATATGAAAAATTGACATCCATTATTCAAAAATTAATATTTATACCCCATAGAATACAAGGATAAATCTTGTTGGAAACATTGGGCATCATTGGAGTGACCACCACAACTACTCATGGAATACATTCACGGTTAACATCAAAATATAGCCTGAGATTAAATATCAAAGCTACTCATGGATTTACCATCATATTTAATCTTAGAATAACTATCACTGTATATTCCCATTATCTCATAGAAGGAATGTAATCAGTTAACTTTATCTTATATATAGAATTACCATGTTGTTGACTTCTAAACCCAACATTTTTGGATTATAACATAATCACCCAACCTGGGTTTATCACAGAACAACCTATCATTGGTTTATAATAAAACCACACTTTATTAAAAAAAATTCCCATCAAACATAAATATACACAAAAATAAGGATATATTGAATCATAAAAACATTCATATAGAAAATAACATTTTAGTTTTAAAATTAAATATTTTTCGAAAAACTGTTCACATACAAAAGTATTTTTTTTTCTTTCCATAATTATCATAATATATTAAATAAGATTGTAATTATTTAAATATATGTCTATATTTAATCCATGTTATGTGGTGATGGTAATGGAATAAGTTATCATCAGGGGGGGTGGTAATCCACATTTACATAGAAACGACGTTATCATTTTTTCAGGGAATAAAAAGGTAAGAAGGTAAATGATATAATATAATTTTATAACGATACATATGTCATTAATATAACATAAAAAACATAATTCTATTATTATAACCCATCCATGAGAGATGGTGATGGAAAACAATTATATCGGGTTTCAAGGCGGTAGTCCAACATACACATAAATGATGAATTATTTTAAAATTTTATAGATGAGGAGATAAATATAGATTATTACATTAAAATGATAACATCTAAATATATTTATGACTATTAATTTATTATTTTATAAAGGTTATATAATTTTGGATGGATTTAGATTAATAAACAAAACTAAAAGTTGTAGATAAAAACGATACCTCTTTTTTAGAAAATCTCTTTTTCTTAACACCTTCTGACCTTTAGGATTGGTATTATGCGTAAATATTTCTATAATATAAGGTGGTGGTGAGAAAATATATTTGGTTAAAAATTGGATGAAATAAAATGTTTTTTATGTTTCATTAAATTTGGATATGAGGTTACCTTTTTTAAGAGAGCGGAGGGGAACTCTTGGAATTTTATAAATATTAAATTAATATAAATTAATTTTCAACTAAAGGAATCTAAGAAGTGTATCATTTAGATGTTAACATGATTATGAAATTAAAAATCCTCATAAAACTAATTTTAGATAATTTTTCTCTACATTTACACACATATCACTCCGTTCTAACAAATATTTAACACTTTTAACTCTAAACAAGGGAACGTGGAGTTTTACCGTTGGAGGATTAGTATTTGTACTATAAAATAAAAATAAAAACATAAAAGGACCATGGTTGATATTTCCAACTATATCACAATTACATGGATTAATTTTTTATTTTTCGGAATGTTATACCATTTAAAAATAGATTATTTACTTTGAAATATCAATATTTTAAATTTCTAGAACTATTCATTTATTCGACAATAATAAGATCAATAAAAATATAAAATTTGAAAAAAATGTATTTTATCTATAAAAATTCTTGTTTTTCTATAAAATTATTTGCCACTATTATTTTATCAAATTAAATTTATTTTAATATTTTTAAAATATTTGATTTTATATTTCCATTAATTAAATAATTACTGCTTCAACGTTGTGAAAGTATTTATCATAATTATTTATTGACTAAAAAATTAAAAAAAATAACCTTGATGGATATTAATATTTTTAGTTTTAAAATTCTATTTATATTATAAATGTCATATATATGACACCATACTAACAATATTATAAAAACTAATAACAAGATTGTGTCCTGTTTGATATTACATTAATTGAAATACTATAATGCTTATAATTTCATCCATCTAGTCCCAAAAGACCTTAATTTTAATATTTTATGATTTTTGTTGATTTATACTCATTAAATAACTTTTAATAATATTTTAATTTACTTTTATAGTCTCGATCAATTTATTTTTAAATCATAATTGCCAAATTTAGGCTTTACAAGGTAATAGAAATTTCTATGTTAGCTATTGAGGTTACACAAAAAATAAAAGTGATCCATTTAATAAATTTTGACCCACTAATTGAAAATATCTAATAAAATTTACAAATTCTAGTTATTTTTTTAATTTAATTAATAATTAAACATGACAAACAGAACAAAAATCAATTTTCAAAAAAAATTCCCTTTTAAAGTAGAAACTTTTTTTATATTAAATTAATGTAAACAATATATTTCCAAAAAAATAGTTCGAATACATTAAATAAAAATTAACTAATTATAATATTTAATTAATCAAACACATAGTATCGCTTTGTAAATGATTTATAAAAAATTCAATTTTAAATAAAAAATTAGTATTATTCACCATTCCTTGAAAAATCTATAATTTCATAAAAGTATCAAAAAATAATTTTAAGATAATATTGATCTGCTAAATTAAAAAATGAAATTAATTTATTAAAATAAACCTTATAATTAATTAATAAATTATAATGTGCGCCCATTTAATATTGAAAGATTAAACTTTTAAGAAAACATATGTTAAAGAAAAAAAATATACTAAAAATTTGGTGATTATTTTCTAAAAACATAACAATAAATACATAATAAGATGTATATTTAAATATATTTCATAAATATATATTATTATTCATACCCACTAAGAAAAGGACTAGGTTATTAATTTCACATTATAATAATATTAATCAGTTGTTCATTTAAACTCGATTTAGCTTTTCTTATCTCCTATTGAACATGTTGTTTCTATTTAAAATATAGGGATATTCCATTCTCACCCCTTATGAAATTGTGTCCTCACAATTGGAACTTGGTATGGGTAACAAGAGTTTGACCATTAAAATATAGTTTTTTTAAATCCCACATCTTAGAAAGGATTAATGTAGCTTTCACTAAAAAAGTGGGAAGGTGAAATAAAAAGGTCAACAAGTGTAACACTTACTAGGTTTCCATATAGAAAAAATGGAAATCAAAGAGAAAAGACAACTCCAATGTACTGATAGAGAGTGACAAAGAATATGGTTATGGAAATTATTACCACCACAAAACTAAAAATTTGTTTTCTGTTGAAAGGCTATTGATTTATTGATAATAGAAATTAAATAAAAAATGTTTTTGTTTAAAAACACTTTTCCTAAAATTGAGGTATATTTTATTGCCTAAAATAATTACATAAGAAACTATACTTACATGAAAAGTATAACTTCATACATTATCCAATTTCCACCAAAATATTATATTTTTTTTCCAAAATGAATATTATTCAAGATGAGTTTTTCAATCCTGAAACTTTATCATCATCCTCAATGGATCATAAAATCAAAAAAAGAATAAATACTTATTATTATAATATTTAACCATTAAAAAAAATTCATGAAAAATTGGATATTTTTCAAAAATATTAAACCATCAATTGGATAAAAACTACTTTAATTTAAAAAAACCAACAGTAACAACCAATGTTCAATATATATATTTCAAAAAATAACTATCCATTAATATCCTAAAAAATATTCCAAACTAATATTTAAACCTATTAATAAAAAGGTTTTGAGTATATATCATTCCAATATCAATTTAATATTTACCTCTAAATAACATCAACCACTCTTAATGATTCATCCAAAATGTAATTATCAAAATCACATAATCTACATGATATGTTAACTTTTTACATAAATCACCTAAATCACAATAAAGATACTTTATGATCATATATGGTTCCAAAAGATATTTCACCCTTGATACTCTAAGTAAAATAATGTAATATTCTATTTAACTTATTTTTTTAAGGTTACCTAAAAATATTATAGTGATCTTATTTCAAAATAATATAAACCACTTAATCACTAAATTATATTCCAATAATAGTGTTTATATATAATAATAATTACGTTGCAAAAATAAACTTATTCTTCCTTCACTAAGTTTTTTAAGTAAAAATAAAATTTAATACTAATCAGGACTTCAGGTAGGCTAGTTGTAGTTGATCACCCTTATCTCCCTTCAGTTGGGTGTTCAAACCTCACGATCTACCAGATGTGATGGGTTCTCACAAAATCAAATGGTTACCATTTTTCAAAAAATATATAATTATAATCCTTATAAAATTCTCTTAAATTTGATTAATATATAAAAATAACATTAATATATAATCTTTTAAAGAAATTTTTAATCTCAAAGGTCATCAGATAGCTTTCATTTCATATCCTAAAATGTAACTACAAATAATTTCCTAAAATATAAATTCCTTAAAAAATATAATTACCCATCATAAAATTTCATAAAAAATCCCAAAAGGTGTTGTGAAGACATTTAACTTATGAAAAAAATTATAATTATAATCCCAGGATGATATTTATAAATCTAAAAAAACATCTAAAGAAAACATAATAATCTCCAATGTCATATAAACCATTTTATGATACAAACTATATGGACCCGACCGTATGCATTATATTCACTAGTGATTTTGAACAAGAATTAACTTTTTTATAATATGAAAGATATTTTTAGTTTAGAGTTTTAGAGAATTTGCTAAAACTTTTCCATAGAAAACATAAAAATTAAAAATGTACACTTATACACAACATCCATTTTCACAATTTTTTAAAATAAATCATTGTTTATTTTAATTTTAAATATTAAAAATTTTCATTTTTATCTCATCCTTGTGAATAATACTCATCAAATAATATGATTGTTTAATTTTTTTATATGGGAAACAAATTGTCCGCATAGGAAATATAAAAGTAGAAATCTATTAGTCCAGTGAAAAAATGAAAACACGTGTAATGTTTAATATTGTCTTCAAATTATTTTGAGTGTATTAAATAAATTATATCTAAATGAAAAATGGGAACCTTTTTCCCCAAATAAAACATTTGTAACACATATAAAACAATGATAAATCCTGTTGGAAACATGGAGAATCATTAGAGTAACCACCACTGATACTCATGGAATAATTTCACAGTTATCTTTTGGAAATTACCATATAGTAAACATTAATGATACTCATGGATTAATCATTGAAAATAATTTTGGAATAAACATCATAGCATAGTCTCATTCTTTATTAGGGGAAACATAATTTTTCAAATCAATCTTATTTAAGATAGAATGTTTTTACTTATCTTGGTAATTTATTTTTAAATTTTAGTAAATAAATAATTACTTTAATGGAAAATACATTGATGATGGAGAAATTATTTTATTGATGAGAAATAAAATAATAATTCATATTGAAATGATAATAATAATTCAAAGACCAAAAAACAGGAAAAAAATTATTTTTAGAGTATATATCAACCATAATCATATAAGGGTTAAGTTATTAACCATTCATAGCAACATGGAAAAGTTTATGACACTTATAATATTTTATTTAAAGTGATGTTAAAGCTGTGAAATTAATGTTTTAATAAATTTAAAATTTTTTAAATTCTCATTTAATTCAATAAATATTACACTAAATTAATTCTACAAAAATGAATAGAATTTTTATTTTTAGTTTTATTCGACAAACAAGTATATTAAACAATTCTACAAAACTGATGTAATAATTATATTATTATCAGAGATAAAAAATAGTTGCCATTAAAAATTTTAAAATACATATAATTTGGAATATTTAATATATAAAAATAAATTCATATATGACCTCGACCTATTAAGAAAAAATAAAATATTTTTTTTCAATTTTATTATCTTGATCTTAATTTTTTAAAAAATTAATGAATTGAATAGTGTTAAAATAGACAATATTGATTGTTTATCAAAATAATGATTTATTAAATTATTTTCAAAATATAAAACATTTTTTTAATATATTATAGTTTTCATATTGTCGAAATTGTTATAAAATATTTATTTATGGTCTAATTTACATTAAATAAGTAAATATTTCTCCATTTTAATATGGAAATATTTGTTACCTTCGTTTAAAATATAATAGAATAACTAAGTGTTATTTAAATTTATAAGGTTTAAATTGTAAAAAACAGTGGTCTAAAATTTATTGTTTGATTATATTTAATCTTTATATTATCTCATAATCAAAATAAGGTTATTTTATATGTTTTTGGATGTGGTTTTATTTTATTAATATTTTTGGATATTCTATAAGTGCCCCTCCCCTCAATTATAAGTAGGCACCTCCTCCCTCAATTATTCTATTCATATTGAACCTTCATGAATAGCCTTACCCTTCCCATTTTTCTTATAAACAACCCTAGTCACATTCTTGAGGTTTTGGTCTTCTCCAAATACCAACCTGAGTGCTTTATGAGGTGATCTAGAGGGAGCTCGTTGAAAAAGTTGCAATCTCCTCTACCGAATAATATGAAACTTTTTTCTTTTTCTACTTCCTATTCATGAGTTTTTTCTATTATAAATTAATAAATCGAGTATATATGATATACTGATATGTTATTATGGTTATGTAACATCCTAATTCCACATTCTATCCTTCATATGAAAACAAAATCACCACGCGTGTGTGCATACGACTTAATGACTCGACACCATAGTATAATAAGTTTTCACCACCACCATACATGGATGGGATTAATTATTTATAAAATAAACATATGTTATTTTTATAAAATTATATGGATTATAGAAAAAAAATATACCATCCTTATCCATACCATTTCACAATTATTAGAATGATATCATCACTCGTGAGTACGTATGACCTACCATCTCTATAATTCGATGAGATTCATTTTACATGATATCCATTAAATAATATTTATATAAATTTATTAAATCAATAAATATGGTATAAATGATGTTAATATCATTTTTAGATCATATAAATATAAACTAAAAAGTATAACCTAATCTTTTTTGACAAAGCATGCATTAAACACCAAACCATTAATAACCAAATAACGAGTAATAATGAAATGTTATTAAAAACAGATGATAATATGATCATATACAGTATCCTGAAAATGAATATGATTCTGGAATATGCCAATGAAACTATTTAAATCATTATATATGTGGTTAAAATACATAGTAATGATATCATATATAAGAAAAAGGATAATTTTTCAATCTCAGTATTATTTGATATTGTTTATAAATATGTATTCAATGGGGTAGATTTATCATCCATGTCAATGTTACCTAAATATGTATTCAAAAAGTTTATTTATATCACTATATAATTGTTTAAATTTAATTTTACTGATTTTTGAATTTTTTTAGATGGTATGGAAGGAATATTTTTCCATTTTCAATACGAGGTACTTTTTAACTTTCCTACAAACGTACGAGAAGAATGTTTTCTTTTAAAATATATTAATTGAATGGATTCTTAGTAACACCTTATTTATAAGATGATTCCTTTAAAATATTTTCATTATTATTACAAATTAATTTTTTTTAAAAGGTTTGACAATTTGAGAAAATAAAACGTTTTTGAAGAAGAAATGACAATTTCCTTAAGAATTAGTTTCTGGAGCTCTATCAAAATTATTTTCCATATATGATTTAATATTTTAACAGTTTAATGTTTCAAGAATAATATCAATATTATTTCTATGATTTTATTATTATTATGACAAAATCCATTTATTTTACATGGATTATGTTATGGTGGAATTATGTTTAACAACCCCATTATATTCTTTGGGTTATGCTATGATGAATGATTTTAGTTTTCGTGGAAAAAGTAAGAATGATTTCATTATGAGATGGGTGTGACCTATATCTCAACAATATTCCTTGGGTAATATTTATATCTCAAAATATAGTTAGGGCTGTAATAGGAAGTGATCTTTGTGCAGTAATATAGGGTTGGAATCCAGAGTGAACTCGATTCAATAAGGGACTATATCCTATATGATTATCTTGGAAATGATCCTAGACTAATATGAAATGATCTTCTATGTGTAAGGGAACACCAAAAAATTTTATGTCTTATGTTATGACTTTTGAGATCATTTTTATTTAATCTTATAAATTATTATGATTAATCCCATTTCATGATATCCTGATGTTTCATACATAGGATAAAATTTAAAAATGTTATGTTCTTATGTATTTTTCTAATAATATGATTGATATTTCCAATGTTTACCATTACGGAGCATATGATATCAAACTTTCATATTTTTTCCCCAATTTTATGTAGAAGGGTATTAATTGTGATATTTCATAAAGGGATGTAGTAAAAAATAATTAAGTGGGAGACAATGTAGATGTCTTATCAATATGTTCTCTATGTTTCCTAGTTTCTAAAGGCCCTAAACATATATGATACACGAATTTTTTATTATTATTTTTAATTATTAATCTTCAAAGTTTGGAGTAATATCATTTTTTGTAATGTATGGGCTATTAAATTGAGGTTATTGGACAATAATTTGTTATAAATGTTAATAATATATCTCAAAATTTATATTAAAGACTTCCTAAATATTATGCACGTGTAAAAAGGAAATATGATGGAATTTATTTTATAATACTATGATTTTTACTATATATTTTCCTGAATCACATATATTAAGAAGAGTAGGCAAAAAAATATAGGCATCCATAGAGCATAAAAAATCCCATTATCTAGGAAGTATTAAAGTCTACGGGTATCACATGAATTATTTCTAGGATAGTCTTACCAATATCTGATAGAAAATGTTTAATACATGTGCGATTGTGCCTAATAAAATTTGAATAACTATAGTGTCGAAAAAAATGAATGAATTCATACATACTCATGCCACCTCTGCCTGCCTTCTCCCTACTCTGATAATAATTCTCTTGTATTATACTCACTTTCTGCATTCTCCTCCCTTGATTTCAGAGTGATTTTTATTGGTCGAATATCATTCGCCTTTATACTCCCCTCTTTATTCCTTACCTATGCATCGAACCTCCTTTTTGGGTCTATGTGTGGGAGATTGAGGTAGTTTGGAACGATGATAGAGGTTGAATTCAGTGTTCTTCCTCTCTACCACCCTTTTTTCAACTCATCAAGAATTAACCCATCTTGGTCGGGATCGATGGAGGTTTTCAGATTGCTTGGGATGGTGTTGGATGGGGGATGGTAGAGATCTCTAAAAATTTTTTGTTGGCATTGCTATTCTGTTTTTCTTTTTCTGTGACTTTGTTGTTTTTTTATGGGCACATATTTCATTCGGCATCTAGTTTCCTTCCCATTTATTTTTGTTTGTTCAGATGTATTATTGTGTGTTTCATTATTTGGATTTCCTATGGTATGTTGTTTGTGTTGATAAGATGACGATGATATGAGGACAGATACAGTTCATATCAACATATTTGATTTTTTTTAGTTTTACCCAAGGAATTTTTTCTTGATTAGTTTTTACACTAATGCTTGGATCTGGTTATGTATTTTAGTTCGATTCGACTGGAGCATGGATCATGATCTCACTAATCGAGGCTTTTTTTCTTGAAAATGATGATTGATTTCAACTTCTAGTTTTGTTTATTGATTCTATTAAGTGTTTTCGATGATTTTTTCTTTGGTTTAAGTGTGTGTATGGAACTATCACTGGTTCTTGGTTTCCATTGGGATAGGTTGCATCTACCGACATGTGGTTTTTGGGTTTGATATGATGTCTATGGTGCCTTTTTATGGGGTTGATAACATGGTGCATGTTGTCTTGACGTAACTGACATTGAATAAGGTGATGGATCGCAGGCTGATGTGGAAGGTGGTGGAGGGTTCAAGGGTCACTTTTTAATTTGTCCTTCACAAAATTGGCTTTATTATAGTACTGTTTATATAGATTTTGAATTTGGTTTCCACCAATTATTTTTTTTGTCTTTTGGTTTTCAGATGGGGCGGTCTAGTTGTATTTGGTCAGTGGTATGAGTGGTTCACACTAACCCAAAAAAGCAGATTTAATAAAATACACCACAAAATTGATTGGGTGATAGTGAAAGGTTTTAATGTTATGCATTAATTTTTTATATTTAAAAAAAATTCAATATAAAGATTGACAAAGATTCATTATAGTTATAATTTAAAGATATGTTATTAAATAATTTCAGGGATGATTGATGAATGTTTATATTCTCAATGGAATATGTAAACTTATTATATTCATCCTAGAGAGGGCTATAAATACGTGGATCACTAATCCCAATAAAAAACTTCTATGTAATGATTATAAACCATTTTTTATCTAGATTTTGAAATCATGGTTTCACAAATCCATGACTTGAAGGAGATCCATCTATATTTTTCGAATATTCATGTATTCTATTGAAATTATAAAATAATGGTGTTTTCTAGATACTTCCAAATGATCATTATCAATCTCACATAGATAATATGTATCTGTAGAGAAAGTTATTTTGTTCTTTATCTTCTTTTTCTCAGTCAAATATCGATATATAAATTTTTCATTTAAGTTTTTGGTTTGATGTTTTTATATTGTGTTTGGATAAATATTATCACTTTTAAAACCATATATGGAATCAAATACTTCTTTTTATGTTTGGATTGACCATTGAAAATGCTAAAAAAATTGGAAAATATTATTTTACTTGTTCTTTATCATCAATTATGTAAAAAGGAAATTTTAATGATTTGTTTCAAGACTATGACATAACACACATTGAAAAAGATTTTCATTGTATATAGTTCTTGGAGCATAGAATAGAAGGTGTGAAATGGTCATTTAATGTGATGGATAAAAGTATCATAAAATGGAACTTCCTAGGATGATGACCCTATATATTAGTAAGTTGATCTATATTCTATAGAATATAGTAAAAATTATTGGAATAATTTCATAGCGTATACAATCATTTAATTTTTGTATCATAAAATATTCTATCAAAAAAAATTTCCTATGAAAAATGGCTTCACTAAAATCATCATTGACTATACATAATGACATAGAAAATAGCATACCTTAATTTTCTTGGATGACCTCAAAAATCAACCTAAAATTTCTCTAATGGAATAAACATGAATATTGAAACATATGAGACTTATCGAAATGGAAATAATGCTAATAATATTTACTTTTTCGAAAAACTAATTTTTCACAATTATTAAAAACCTTATTTGTTATGGGCCAAAAGGGACCACTCCAAATTTTATAGGTAGATTTAAAAAAAATAAAATTCATTTTAGTGGATGTTATGTACGATTGAAGTGTAATTTCATAGAAATTAAATAATTATGTGTTTCAAAATAATAATATAATTTAAAATATAAAATAGAATATATTTATTTATATTTTATCCATAAAAGTAAATATAAAATATTTATATTACAATTTTATTTGGAAAAAATATTTTAAAAATAGAAAAATAAGTTATTATTGATTAGATAAAAGGTTTAAATAAAACCAAATAAGTGATATTTATATTATGGAAAATGTTTATTTAATTTATGAAATCATTATATTGTTATAAAACTTTTCATCTAGTATGTCATATTTTGGAATATTAGGGCGTTAATATAAAATTCCATTTAAATCATGAATATGAAAGAGTTTATATTAGAGTAAATTTTTAATTTTTAAATTGTTTTTATGCCATTGAATTATAATTAAATAATCAAAAAATTATAAAATATTTATAATATCTCAATTTATGATTTTTTTTCAAAAGTGATTACCTCTTGTATATTTTTAAAATTTTTTCATTTATTTAGAAATATTATTCTCCTTATATTTAGGAATATAAATTTCAAATTATGAATTATGAAACATTATTTAGTTCAAATATATTAAACTACTTACATAAATTATTAAACAATTATTTATAGAGTTTTATTTTGAGGTATGATAATTTTATTAGTTTTATTCTCTCTTTAAAATGGATTATATTACGTTATGGGATTTAATTAAGTAGTTGATTATAGATTACTTATTTAATACGGTGGATATGTTTTTTCATATATTATTTTTAATATAATTATGTAACAATATATTATATTATATTAATAACTTCAAAGGATAGTTTGAGGTTCTGTGTCTTCGAAGCTAGGTACATAATACATAGACTAGAAATAGAAAAAATAAATATTATATTTATATGAACCTCTTGAAGCAATTCTTTTTCATTAATTCCTATGTCAACACGCTCTAAGTGATTTATTTGGGATATAAATCAATAAATGGGGGTACGGTTAAAGCATTGTAATGAATTAACAGATGAAAGGTAACATGAGTGATCATAATGGATAATACATGGGGCATAACATGATATAATAATCATAATAATATGATATATAATATGTAAATGTGGAAAAAATTTAAAAATGAGATAGCCATATATATATATTTATATCAAAATGATTTCATTCCAATGTATCATAAAATGTATGACCATGGTTATTTACCAAGGTATCTTAAAACATTTCAACTTTAGAGATTAATTATTTTCCAGATGAATTGGAAATATATTTGGGATCACCTTTCACTTGTCTTAATTATTGTGCATTATATCAAAGATATATCATAATAAATCATTTCACTAAAAAACCATTTAGAATAATGTATATATTTCATATAAAATCATTGTGTACATAAGTGTTTAGAAAATAAAAAATTTCATAATTTTTAACCAATTATAGGGGAATGTGGGTTCCATCTACGAAAATCCCTAATCAATAAATACCCTTGATTAAAAATACAGGCGGGTATTTATAATATTAAGAATGGCCATAAAAATAAAATGATGACTTTGGGTGTATAACGAGTATAAAGAGAAGTTTATGAATGAGATTAATGAAAGTTAATTAAAGAATATCATTGATAGAAAAATATTTGTACAAATATGTAACTATCATAAGTTTATTAGAAAAAATAACATCCAAATTAGTAGACTATCTATAGATAAAGTACTTGGATAAAAATAAATAATATGATGATCCCTTTCCTTGTGAGATAACTTCTTAATCATTGAATAGACTACCTTGGAACCTTAAAAACTCATTGAAATGGATCTATTGTGGGAGAGTGTTGGGATTATCATGAAATCTGGCTTGGGATTGAATAAAAAGTGGTCGAGAGGTATGTATTTATATAAATGTGAGGAGAATTATTTATTATTTTTCATATATATCCCTTTTAATTAATTGTTTGAGAAAAACAATTCATTTGTAACCCATGGTTATGGCTCAAGGATTCTGAAATAATGATTGTTGGTTTTGAAAAATCTTCTTTTTATAACCAATAATCATTTTTTATTAATTTTATGATGTGCACATAATTTAATCAAAAAAAAAAAATTAAACCATAATTTCCATTTAGTCATTGGAATGTAATTTATGTTTGTTATATTGATTTTAATTAATTAAAAAAAATATTAATTAAATAAATTATTTTTAGTCTTGGATTAACTTATTTTAATTATGCCTTCAATATTATGTTTTTATCAAGTCAAAAAACATACAGAAGACATACAAGTGTATTCTTATTATTAACTATAGTATAATATATTTAATCATATTAGCAATATTTTCCTTAATTTTTTTATGAGGTGACTTAAAATATTATATTTAATTTATCAAAATGAATTTATAAGTATGAGAATTTTAACTTTAAAATAAATAGTTATTCTTTGATAGATAATAATTTTAATGACATAGTCAATTTTTTAACTCCTATAAAATTTTTATTAGAGATTATAAAATTATATTATCATATATATATTTTTAAACAAATTTATATAAAATATATTTTAAAAAACAATTTTTTTATAATAATAGTTTAAAATATATAGTTTTTTCAAAATTTAGTATGGCTTTCTTTGTATCTAAAAATATATTTATCTTATTCACCTTATATTCTTATTTTTTTTATAATAATAATGATAAATAAATTCTATTGATGAGATCACTATTACATTTCTAAGATGAAAATTTAACTTTTATAAAAATGAGGTTTAGATACAACACCCCTTATTACAGAAACATACATCACAATGTTAAGGTGTAAAATAGCGGTACATTCATGGGATGGATTAGCTACCATTGATCTAGTGATGATCTCCACTAACTTGAACGTTTTCTATAGTAAATTCTACTGAAGACTTAATTTTTGATACTCCATATGGGCTTCGTTAAGGGTGAACCCTTGTGATTCTACCTCATTCATAAGTTATAATAAATGGACTTCAAAATGGATGATCATGTTGTTTTATAACATAATTTCTTCATTCTGGATTAAATTTATATTTTTATTAACATTAATATAGAATAATTTTAATGGTAATATAAATATTAATGATCATAATACCCAGTGTTAATATTATAAAATGGTCATATGGACCAATGTTCATGTAGAAAAACAGTAATATTGGCCAAACTTAATATCAACCAATAGTCATATCTTATCATTCTCTACTTTTATTTCAATTGTTTTATGCTCCTATAGATAATTTTTATCATACTAATAACTATAATATTAATTTATTCCTTTTTTTTAGATAAATCATCATTAGATAATTCATTTCTATGTTGTTTTTATTTGTGTGGGAATTGTTATTTTTTATCTCCATGTATTATTTTTAACAATTATAGTCAATATAATTTGATGATGCGTAAAATTCATATGAAGTGTAATTATTTTACAACAATTATTTTCAAACATGATTTATTTAACTAATAATAGAAATATAAATCAATCTATTACATTCTAATCCGTATGAAATTTCATCCTTGAAATTTTTTCCTTTCTTCAATATAAATTGTGGTATTTCTCATTTATCACTTCTTTATGATCGTAAGTTCCTTCTTCAAACATTACATTTACCTACAATCATTTAATGAGTTAGTTTTCATGTACCATAAAACGTATTACCATTCACCATGAATATGAATTTTTTTATTAATATACCTGTCTTGGTTTAAATTATACACAATTTATGTAAATTATATGTTTTTTGACTTATGATTTTTATATGGGGATACATAGAAGGAATTAGGGATATTTGAATGATTTTGGAGTATCACTAATTTGTATGAAAATAGTCAAACATGTACTAGAATCTCAAATAATCCAATACCCCATTGAATATGTTTTCCTTTAATTAAAATTATAATTTCTCCTTTTTATGGTTACTCATTATGGGAATACATGATATCCAACATGAAGTTTTATGTACTTCCTTACATTGTATACATAACACTATTAGTGTCTCAGAGTACAATATATATATTTTTAGATCACACATGCCTTATTTATTGTTTCTTTAATGATCTATATTGACTATGGTTTTCCTTGTCAAACTTTTCCCTAACTTGTTTGAGTTCTACACATATTACCATATAGTGCCTCATAAGGGGCCCTTTAGATACTCGAGTGAACATTTTTGTTAAAGGGGAATTTTAAAAGTGGAGGATATTGGTACTAAATCTATTGAAAACAAAATATGACAACCCCTAACATTTATTACAATGTTGGAATAGTCCTAAAACACTACCACTTAGTTTCTGGATGATATTACATGCTAAGGAACCTCAATATTCATAGTTTTTAGAAGGATCATGCATAGTTGATAAGTAAATATTTGATCTTGACCAAATATAATTGATCATTTTACCCAATTAAGTGTGAAAATATGTTGAATATATATATGATTAATTCACTCAAGGGATAAATACTGTTAGCGAGAAATAAAATAAACATAATATCATAGTATATCAATGATTTTACAAATTGAATTATATTCCTAGGGTGTTTTTTGAAGGAATGTAACAAAATCCATAGTGTTTTTGTCCTACTTATAAATACTAATATGTAAGGGTTCTAGTCATATTTTTGGTATTTGTATCTCCACTTTAACTTCATTAAATACCAAATATCATAAGATATAATAAACAATATCTCTTATAATGTTATCTCGCAAATAATGGTCCAAAAAATATCAGTATAATTGGTGCATCTGGGATGTATGAAGAATAGAAAATTGTAAGAGTAATCCATATGTTATTTATTTAAAAATATAAAAAATGGATATATATCTGTTTACAAAACCATAGTACTCTATCATTATAAATATTGATCTCTAGAGAGAGATAATCTTTCACATCTTCTATCTTTTGTTGGAAGTTTGTATCATTTCTTAATTCTTCCTTGATCTTATCCAATAATTAATATTGAGAAATAAATTTTTATAAGATTGATGATGTTATTTACATTAGGAATTTAATTTCATACTGTACCATGTTCTTGTTTAATGAATACCCTTCAGTCCATATCATTATTATAACTTCATGGTGTTTCCTACTCAATTTGTTAATGAATTTGTTTAATTTTAATTCTGAGAAGGAAAAGAAAAATCATAGTATTTAAGAAGATATGGCCATATAATTTTTATCAAGTTACTATCCTTTTGGGTGAATATATACATCATACCCTTATTCTCGAGGTATATATCATACTTTCCACATAATGATAGCTCCATCATATCTTTAAAGAAATCATAACTAATGAGAAGACCAAATCGTAGGTACGATAATTCCATTAATCTGGATTCAAAATCTTGAGATGCATAAAAAATATTATTTTCATTTTTTATAGGTATGTATCTATTTAACTGCAAATATTCACCACTATAAATGAAAATCCCTTCCCCATCCGAGGGTAATGTAATAATCGGTTCACAAAAAACCTAATCTTTAGTTCATGAAATATTTTTATTACATTTTTTTAGATAACCATTACTCCCTTTCTAGTTAACATGGTAGAAGATTAGGAAGATATGATATGATTCTTAAAAACATTATGCAGTATCCTTATAGACCAATTGAAACCTAAATTTTATCCACAATTTTAGGATCAAGCCACCCCTCTAAGACCTTAATCTTTTTTATATCAATATAGATTCTTTAAATAGTTAAAATGTATATCAAGAATGATAACTTTGTATCCATCACTGACATTTAATTAATTTACCAAAATATTTATATTCTATCAAAAAATTTAACATAATACTTATATGGTCATTATTCTCTTCATGTATTTTTGAATATATCAAAATATCCTTATTATTAACCCCCATGAATTTATCAAGGTAGTAAATAAAGAATAAATTAATCAAATTTATAAATATACGAAGAGTATTAGGAAATATATGAGGAATAAAAACAAAGTCATATTATCCACATTATATTTGCAATGGAGTCTTTGTGATATATTTATTATGAACCTTCAGCATATGAAAAACCAACCAGAGCTCTATCATAGAGAATATTTGGGCCCCATGAGTTTAGTTGAATAAATCATCAATCTTGGGAAGTTGGATTTTTTCTTTAATATTAACACATTAATTTATCTTTAATAAATATATAATCACAATGATTCATCTTTATTTTTCACATAGACAACATGTTCTCCATAAGGAGACATAATTTTTGAAATAAAACCCCTCTATAAAAGATATTGAAGTTAATAATTTATTTTTTATAAATCAACATTTATTATTCTATATTGGATACTTGATAATTTATTAGATCCATATATGTGTTCAATTGATAACTCTAACTCTCTTCATGAGGATAATCTTGGTAATTATTTTTGTAATACATCTGTGTATACCTAAAAAATTAATATATTTATGATCATTATACTTTAAATTTATTCATATTATTCACAAAATTTTAATAAATAATGAAATAGGGGTTGGTTCCTAACTTATATCATAATGTTATATTTCTTCTTAAACATAATTATAGGATTTGTCTTCATGAAAATTGATATATCATTGCCTTCATAATTGATCTTGTCATTAAACTTTGACATCCAATCCACTGATAGTAGTATTTTAAATTCCAAAATTGGAATAACCAATTGGTGTTCATTGATTTTAAACTGACTAATGAAAATAGGTGAATATTGATATACCATTGATGATTGAATAGTTCATACAAGAGCTCAAATATAAAACAATCCCACTAAAAGTTGATTCTTTTATTTTTCATTTTTTTTATATTTAAATGAGATAAACATATTCATAAGACAAAAATTATAAACCTTTTACTATATGTTTATGTGTATGATCAGTGTTACTCCCACAAAATCAATTGGTTCATTTACATTAGCAATTATGATCGTAATATTATGAAAATACTACATTGGACACTAAATTATTTGGGAAGTTTCTTTACTTTATCTAATGATTAAGATGTTGGTTTGAAAATTTTATGTGCTCCCAAAAATTGAAACATTGTACTATAGGTTATATATGAACCATAAACCCTTTATAGATTTTATTTAGATGATGGGAATTACATCCCTACGATAGTCATGAGATAAATGTCCATATCTTATACACTTGTAATAATTTCCACTTCATTTCACTTGTTGCACATGGGTACCTTTTTTTATTCTATTTCCATTGATGGATAAATTTTTTTCCTGAAATTTGGATCAACCCTCCTATTCATATATTTCTCTCTATGAGATCATTGTGAATATATAATCTCCATTTACTCTTTGAGAGATCACAAAAATGTATTCTTATAACTCTTAATTTCTCAGATTGCAAGAGGATTACATAAATAATGTCTTATTCCTAAAAAGGATTAATTGATCTTCCGATTAGAATCAATGAAAACTCATGGATAAAATTATAAATCCTTATAAAGTTAATCTTAAAACTCAAAATATATTCAACTTCCTTTATATATATTTTAAATAATATCGATTATGTTTTTATTAAAATTTTGAGAGGAGAAACATTATTTAAAAACCCATTTTGAAATCACCAAATTATGTAGCATCAAATTCATGCCTCTATTTTTTTCTTGATATGTTTCTACCACTGATTAAATTATACTTCTATGTTGTATATTGTAAATTTATTATCCCCTTCATATAATTATGGAGTACAAACACATCATTTCAATGGAGTTGATGCATTTTTATATGATTAGTGAATTGCTGCTTCCACTCAAAAACATCTTCATTAACACATGAATGATTTAAAATCAAGTTGATCTGTCCTTGGTGAACCCAAAAAATCAACATGGATTAAATTATTATTAATAAACAATAATATCTGATTCAAAATCATCATGATTTTTTCAACTATGGATCCCCCATATTGGGAATTCCATCATCACATTGTATGATTCATCTTTTTTGACACTTAATATTCTATTTCTCAGAATGTTTTTAGAAGAAGAATTGAAAAATATGAAAATTTATAGAATTTCCAGTCTTATGATAATAGTTATAACGGGATGTTTAATCCATTAATATTTAATAAAATTATTCTTGGATGATATAATTCAATGTTTAAAAAAATTACATTATCTATATATCCATTATAATGGAATATAAAATTTATTTTATTTAGAAAATAATATCTATATGTAGTGTCAACCCAGGTGTATAGCATAACATCTTTATAATGAACTAATTATTGGTCATTTAAATACCCAACTATCAATTTTGGGTTTATTACCCTAGGTATATCTATGATATATCTGTATACACATAGTATAAAAATAGGGATTTCATTACTTGAAAATCACCCACTCTAAACTTTACAAAAATAATATGATGTTTTTTTATAAATACATATACCAATAGTGTTTTTACTAATGTTTTCTATTCTTAATTTCGAAAAATTACTATGCTAGTCTATTGATACTAACCATAGTGACATGAATTTTTTCATAGAATATTTTTAACATAATTCCTTTTGAAAATACGAAATTAATAAATTATTAGGATCTTTTAACATTTTGTGTCCTGTAAATTAGGTTTAAAAGTCTTGTAATATATAAGAAAGAAAGAAACATGAACACAATTTAATAATTTTGTTAGGATATAATTATATCACACATAGGGGGGATGAATTAGTAATATATATTTTCCTTAATGAGTTACCAAAATATAAAATAAATATCATAAACTGATAAAGATTCTCAATCCACTCAATACCATATATAAATATTTCCTCATACACAAATATATGTATTAATTAAAGAACAAAAAATTTATAAGGTTTGGATACCCACTCCTATTATATGCCATGCCAGTTTGTACACCCAAAATTGATTCTCAACTATTTTCACAGCATATTATAACATATAGTCCACTGTGTTCATTCAACATCCCATGTCTACTAGAAGATGAAAATGTATTAGAAATTTGAACCATCAAATAATGAACTCTTACAAACACCTAGAAATATGTACACCTCTTGAGGATGGTAATGTTCCAAGAATATATAGATCAAGAGATCTACTCAGACACTCCTTTAAGATCATTAATATCCAATTATGTTCACCTCTTATTATTGAATCCTCAAAAATATTTTTTATAATTATGGTCTTACAACATATTCACCTTGATATAGAGAATGTTAGGGAATACATATAAAGTATAATAAATATCTACCATATGTTAAAAACATAATGATCCACCCTTATCTCTTCTCAATTATTTGAGTGTTTTTCATATTCTATTTTTTTGATCCCAAAAAATAGATTAGTTGATCCTATGTAATTAGATTTACACTTTCCATTATTTTTTTGGGATATGTAAACTGATTAAAACTTATCTAATTACTCCTATGATTTTCATCATTTTAGTTACGCCAGAAATGAATACTGACGAAAATAATATTCATTAAAACAATAATTATTTATATTAAATTTATTTTAATAAGAACTTGTCAGCCACCATCAATAACTATAAATCATGGACTAAAATAAAATCCTTTGATTATGGATGTTTTCATGATTTTTTAAGAATATTTATTATTATTTATCTTAGTTTTGATGTGTAACTTTCCTATATACCCTTCAACACATCATGGTGAAAAATATTTGTCCGTGTTTGAATTATAACGCTAGACACAATAGTATAGTCCTATTAGATTTTACATTTTACACAAAATCTCTTTTAGAAGTCCTTAATTATTAATATAGTTGTTTGTGCCTTCCCCATGTTACATAGGAGGAAATATCAATAATCACAACCTCCTGTATACCATATAACAATCAATGAAATTATTTATAATCCCAATACTTATTATATGAACCATTTCCACTATTATTCATGTACTGGGCTGAACCATGATTCACAGCTGATATGGAATTCCACCAAAAGGACCACCACGGCATGGTTCCTTGAAAAATACATGTCTTTGGATGTTTCTTATCAACACACACTATTATATTGAAGTTTCATACACTTTACTTACTCAAAAAATCTTAACTTTCTTCTATATATCATCTCAAAAAATAGATATGTGAAAACATCCTCACTTATTGATAAAATATAATTCGTTTCGATAGTGATGATAATTTACACTTGGTATTTTTTTTCTACACCACCATACTTGAAAATACAAAAAACCAATGAAAATATTCAATAAGTTTATATGTGAATTATTTTATTTAACATAAGACCTTATTTTCTTTATCATACTTTTTTAAAACAAAATTTTATGTTTATAAAATTATATTATCTCATCTGATCTTCAAACAAATTCTCCATAGTTGGTCGACATTATGGAAATGGATTATAACACATATCAATATAAAGGGTAATTTTATTAAGATACTATCTATATACATTGTATAACTTGGTGTGTAAACCAAGAGTGATAGAAATATTTTTTATAATCTATCTATAAAAGTTCAACATGTGATAAGATGGAAAAAAATTTCATATTTCTCCATATTAAGGTTTCTTTGAAAAGATTTATTATGAGTCTTATAGATACATCATAAGACACCAACAAATAATTTAATGTGAGTGAAATATAACATCCTATTTCTCTTATATATTGATAAAAATACATATCGTTGAAATATATATTGAATATATTCATATGAATAGAGTGAAAGTGATATTTTCATACCTCTTTTGTAGATTTCTAAATTTTGATGAGAAATTACAATTTTAAAAATTTTCTTCCAAAAGGGAATCTTTCTCAAGGGATACACTCATACACTCTTTAGCATAGTTAATTAATAAATGTAAAAATTATCCTCTTTTCTATCAGAATGTTATATACTTAAATTTCTCCATTAATTCACTGTATGTTAGAACAAATTATTCAAAAACTATGGTAACAAAGAAGAAAATTCTTATACATATGATATAACAATTATTTTGAGAACTTAATCTCAACCTATAGTAAAAAATCCTTCTAAAAAACACCCATTCCCTTAATATTATCCATATTAGGATGTTGTTATTTATTCTTGTTTTAATTCTTTTCTAACATAAAGTATTTTTCTTCAACTCGTCTTTCATGAAATATTTTTGTTTCCACTTATTTATTTCAAACACAATTTCATGGGGTTTTCATAATCATTAATTCCTCAAATAATATAATTTGTTCTATAACTATAACAACCAATGATTTTATGATATATTTTCTAAAATCAATTTAATCTTTTTGAGATTTTTAATTTCACTCAACACTAAGAATAGTTTATATTAAATAACTATGTCTTTCTTGGATTATAAAGAGAACCATTTTATTATTGAATACATGAAAAATAATTTATAACATGATCTACATGTAAGTTTATCAAATATTACATGAAATATTTATTTTCTTCGATGGCTTGCGTAGCACCCAATACCAAGTTTTATAGAACAATAATATATTATTAAAATTTAATCACTTAATATAATAATATATAACCTATCTGTTAAATTAGATTTTCTGAATATTTATGACTAATTTATCAATTATATGAATTAGAAAAATGTAATATGGATTTATATGTCACCAATTAAATATAAAAGAAAATGAAAACTAATCTAATAGAAAGGAAAATATTGTTTTTTATGGTCCGAAAGATATATTACCCTAATAAATTAAATTAATTATAATTAGTGAATAATATTAATATAATATTTATGTTATATATTCAACAAAACATTTTTATATCCATACAATATATTTGATATAAATAAGATAATAACAAAGCCTATTTTATGCTTAAAACACATATTTTTATTAAGGCATTTTATCGCCTTTTAATGTATAAACCATTTTAAATCTGATGTCTGGCACTTTTATAGATTTAATATGTCAAAATAAACTTAATATCGTAAATATAAACCTATGAGTTTGGTTAGGGAATGTTTTTGGGTATTTTAGTTGAACTATCGTTTTTAATGAATTATGAAAAGGACTAGATTTTTGATCAAAACTATTTTTTCATGAAATTTAATTATAATTTTAAATTACAATTTAAATTGTTTTTAGAGATTATTTATATGAAATATGTATAAATAAACCCAATATGGGTAATTTTAACCTTTTTAAATTTGAAATAAAATAAAGGAATAGAGAAAATATTGCAATGTTTTTTCATTAAAAATCTGCATTGTCGACTGAACTGAGGGATTAAATTTAAACTAATTTAAGAAACATATTTCATTTGAATTTGGAAAAATGGATTAAATATTTATAATAATAATAATTTATAATTTTTAATAAGTTCAAATTGGTTTTTTACCCATGATATTAAAGAATGTAATTAAAATTAATTACATTGGTTAAGGTAAAATTAAGCTCAACTAAGGACTAAACATTAAGCTTATGGGTCTAAATTTCCTATAAACTTTTCCAAAATACATTTTATTACCATTTAGATATCCTATAATCACTTTTACATAATTTATATCATTTTTCAATCCAATTTACTTGGAAATAACATCAGTGGAATTCCATTTCCAAACATTTACAAGAGTGACACACCTCCACTATAAAAGGCATCCTCTCCTCCCACTTCGTCACACCTCTCGGGACACTTTGGATCGATCAATATCTGACCAAATATATTTTCAAAAATACATCCCCTAATCCTTTAATGCTCCACTTTAGGAGAAATAAATCCAAGTAAGCCCTTTTCTCCAAACCAATAAGAGTTTCCTAGATAAGAGGTAACATTATTCCTCATGTTTTTTATTTTATTTCCTTTATCCAACACATAAAAAATTATAATTAATTGATTATAAAAATATAAAATAATAATAAAGAAACTATTTTGTTTTTATTATATGATTTTTTCCCACACTTTCAGAAACCTCTAAATAATGGGTAACAAATATACAATTTCTGTGTACGGAGAACTACCACCTCACAAAATGATGATTGTTCATTTTTTTTATTTTAACCTATAATATTGGGGATTATGATGGAGAATATGTTTACATGTAATATATATGATATTTATAATTTTCTAAATTTTATTTCATTATATTTCAACAAAAATATTTACACTTTCCATTTTTTGTTAATAAGATAATTTCGCTTGACAAATTGTGTACTACTACATCTGCAAAGTGTGGTGATTCATTCAAACACTTCATAGAATTTTTAAGGATGCGTTTAGTGAACCTATATGATATATATAATATGATAATTATATTTTAGTTAAATTATATACATATATATACATATATTTCATTTTATTTTTTCTTTAAATATGAAAAAACAGAGACAACGTTCATGCATACATATAAATTATCAATCTTCAAGAAAAGTGTATTTTATTTAATAATTATGTATTATATAGATTATTATAATACAAATACAATGAATACAAATTATATTTATATCATGGTTTACATTTTTTAAATCATGATATATGTATAAGGACCAATTATATAACAAACTAAGACACCTATAAAGAGTACAAGACATATTTCCCGAAGTGAAACCTAAATATAGGGTTGTTAACAAGTGGGAAACATAAGGTCATAATAATATTAAATATGGTATTGGATATAAAAATATTATTCTCTAAAATATGTATAAGAAAATTATTCATGGGAATTTGTTTTAAAACATACCAAATTGGTAAAATTATTTTGTCTCAATTCTATATTTTGAGACATATACCACATTATGCACCGATATTTTCCATGACTTTTATATACTAACTTTTAAATTTTATTTCATTAAAATATTTATATTAATTACATTTTATGCTTCATGTAATTTCATTTTATTAAATGGGTAGTATGATATAATGTTACCAAGTTGTAAGAATTTATTAAAACAATCTCTTCTCTTTTCAATATTGTTTAAGATTATTTTCCATTGATGAAATATTATGATCCATCTCTCAAGGAAAATGATAAAGTTTCTCCTCCTTTTGTTAGTAATTCTAAATTAATATATTGTTACCATTTTTCCACTCCTTGGTACATAATATAGTTAAGAAAGTGTTTTTATGTACGGTTTAATTTACCTCTCTTCGGTTAGAACCATAGGATCCATCAAAACCATATTTTGTAAAAGGTCTATAAAATTATTTTACTACTCTCTGATTATATTTAAATATATTTTTCATCCATGTTTTACCTTTTTAAAATAATTTATTTTCTAAAAATAATTTTCTTATCATTTTTTTGGTCGTGGTACATTTCTAAACTTTTTACAGTTTAGAAGGAATGTTGGACATGTATGGATTTATATGTCATCATTACTATCATTCCATTGAATATAAATTTCGAGTATTAAATTTTTTAAAGGAAGTTATTTATTAATATTATATAAATGATTTTTTAATGCAGTTTTTAAGAAAATGGTTTGAAAAATGTTTGCAATCATTTTTTATAAGTTTCTAGGGAAAATGGCTTTTAAAAACGATTTCAAGATTCATTCACACGTTATCATGTAAAGTGGTTTTCCAATAATTTTATAGCACTCTTTAAAAATTTTCAAAGTTGTTTTCAAAGAAATTATTTTCAAAAAGATTTTAAAATTTATTTATATTTTTTAAAATTATTTTGGACGGATTTTTTTTAAAACATTTTCTATCCTCATTTAAATATTTTCAATGTGTTTTCAATATAAAAATTTTTTTAAAACGTTTCAAAGCTTATTAAATATGTAATCAAGAAAAAGGTTTAAAAAATTATTTCAAGCATTATTTATTTATTTTTATGATATTTTCTATGAAAATAATTTTCAAATTGTTCTATGCAATATAAATATATTTTTAATGAAGAAATTATACATTCCCCTTGAAATATTTTTGAAATATATTTCATAATTTTTTTCTATATATGATTACATCTTTTGATTTTACTCTTTCCTTTATAGGAAATAATCTAAATGTTCCATTCATGTTCTTTCATTGAATGGGTTATGGTTAATGTCATGGTATTTATGAAACCCATTTCACATTAATGGGTTATATGTTTATAAAATACATTTCCCTTTCACGGGACATAAGTTTATGAAACTCTTTTATCTTTTATGGGTTATATGATTTTGAATTCAACTTATATTCACGATTATGATTTAATGAAATGATTAGGGAAAAATTATATTTTACATAGATTATGATGTAAAGAAATTTTAATGATACCCATTTCACATCATGGGTTTTGATTTTTGTTTATGAAACCCATCTCTTTTTCTGGGTGATGATATGATGAAATTTTTATTATCCTATGGAACATGTGTGTATGATTTTGTTACATGATGGGTGGGACCTATATCTCCCTCCAAAGCATTGGGTAATGAAAAATAGTATATGAGGTCAAAGGTTACATGGGTTGTTGAAAAAACCTAAAAACAAGAAGGTACATAAGTTGAGGCCCAAGCATGAATATAACATGATTAATGGGTTAAATCCCAAAAATGAAATTAATCAAATGCACAGATTGAACCCAAGACTAATAATAACTAGGTTCATGAGTTGTATCACAATCATGAAAGTAATAGGGTGCATGAGCTGTTTCCCAATCACAAAAAAAGGTATGTTGGATGAGGTCCAAGAATGAAAATAAGTAGGTGCACATGTTGGATCCCACACATGAAAATTCCTGGGTGCATGGATTCAAGCCCAGTCCTGAAAATAAGTAGGTGAACGGGTTTTAGATGATTCTTGAAAGTAATAGGGATCACATGTTGTTTCCAAATCATAAAAATAATAAGGTACATGGGTTGTAAGCTAATTCCAAAAGCAAGTACATATGTCGTGGCCGAAGACTAGCATGTTTTAAAGGTCTTCATAGATTACATTGACATATGAGTTTCGATGTTTTTGGGTTTTCCACAATTACATGTCTTACTCCTATATTATGATTTCATGGAATATTTTCGTGATTACCTTATGATTTATGTCTTCTAAACTAGTTATCATTATGTTATGAATTATTTTTTTGATCTTTGATACGTAGGGTACGGTCTTCTAATGTTCTTATAACATTTTTATACCCTTATACTAATATTTATTCTTATATATCTCACTTTTTACCCTTACTAATAATTTAGTTCAAAAATCTTTATTTTCCCTTCCTGAGGTTAAGAATATATATATTTTTGAATTATATGTCTAATATAGGTTCTAGTCTTGGAGAACCTAGTGGGAGATGATGTAGCTCACCCATGTACAGAGGTTTATGTTTCCATATTTCAAATGGAAATAGACTAATACGGTCATTAGTAATCTCCTTTTACAATGTTTTTAGAATTCCACAAAAGTTATGTAATGTAAATGAATGAAAAGAGAGGGTTTCTATAGTTAGTTTTTGAGAGAAGGATAAGATAATATTTGGAATCTGGAATGAAAAAACCTTAATTATAACCCAAAGTAAATGAAAAAGGATAAGTATAACGATAAGGAAAAGTATATCAAAATATCATTGAGTTTGGTTAAAGGATAGAGAGAGTGGTTTCCAAGAGATACATCATGTTCTGGATACTGAATATGGATGTCGACTTGGCACATTTGTACATAGATGAAATGACTTAAAAAAGATGTCTTGGCCCCAACTCGAAGTAAGTTGGTACATGAAAAGGGCCATGATCCACACTTGGGTTGACACTCCTGGGGATATTTTTTGGGAATTCAAAAACACTTCAAGAAACATTCTGAATGATTTAAATAGAAGCTGTCTATGAATGACATAAGATTAACCTATGGTGTCATTATTTAATGAAGGTGTCATAATTTTGACAACCTATAAGTAATTTTTTTCATGATTACATGGTTTTATACTTGGATAATTTTTTCTCACACTATGATTTTTGGTTTTAGTTAATGGAAGGAACCAGAAAGAACTGGGTTAATTTCGAATGGAATAGAAAATATTCTGATGAGAAGTCAAATGGGATGATATCTTGATTGAAGGATGTTATGGTCATGCCTAATCATTTTTCATGTATCATGCTTAACATCATGTAACTTAACCAACTCTCGAACTCAGTAAGGTAGAGAAGGAAGGATTTTACTAAGATTTTGGGTAATAGAGGCCATAAAGGAATTCATATGTTGTTTCAATTGATTCATGAATGTAGGAAAGTATTGCCCAAGTGAATTTCATTGAGGATCAAAAAGATTTTTCAATTGTAGATAATATGGTCCAAAATCATGTAACTACAAAGGGAACATAAAAATTTCAATTAATTAAGTGGATGGGAATGTTGGCCTCCCTATGGTATTATTAATTAATGTATTATCTAAATGTAGAAATAATGAGAATTTTTAAAACCATGTCCGGTAGAGACCCAAATCTTGACATACATGGACATTACATTACATTAGCATAATACCTAATACATAACAAAAACAGAGACACACAAGGACCGTAATAGTTTAGTGTCTTTGGAAACTCAGAATACAATCTTCTAATCATGGTGAAAGATCTTCAACATCTCCCATAAAGATCTTCCCTTTTTTTCATACCTAAAACCTTAATTTATATCCTGGGGAAAATAAAACATAAAAGGGTGAGCTCAAATTCTTAGTAAGGGTAAACAAAATAAATATCAATCACATAATATTCATAAGAACATAACAATTGGGAAATCTTACCCTGCAAAAGAGATCATAATTTCATAACACGGGATAAATCATGGTAGTGAAACGTAATCACAATAATCATAACTTAAAACATGAAGCTTTGTGGCATACACACATAATCATAGATAATCATTTCTTATTAGTCAAGACTCATTTCCAAGACTATCTTAGTGGACAAAGTCCATTTCTGAACCGAGTTCATTCCTCGTTTCAGTTCTGTTTCACTGAACCAGTTTAACCTGCCGTTCCAGCCATGTCTATCTCATGAGATATAAAATCTTTACCCAATGCATTGGAGGGAGATATAGGTCCCACCCATCTCATAGTGATACCATTATTATGTGTGCCACAAAATCATAAACCATACATCATAGCATAACCCACGTAATAAAAATGGAATTTTTAAACATCGTGACATCATAAAACAATTCATATAAGATAAAGGAATTCATAAAAATAATTCCATCACAACACAATTGAATCAATGTAATAATAGGGATAGAAACAGAACCCTTTATTATCTTAGATGGAAAATAATTTTGATAAAACACTTGAACTCCATTCTTGAGGAAAATATCCTTTCTAATTAAAAAACACTTTTCCTTTCTTAACATGTCATACAATTCTAAACTAAAATAAGTTGATTAAAAATATACTTTAAAACTTGTAAAGGAAGCTTCTTGGAAATAATGTTTCAAAAATCCATTCATTTCGTATAAGTTATAAAAACATTCTTCTCGTACTTTTATCTGAAAAGTCAAAAAGTGCCTCGTAAAAAAAACCACAAAAGATTCCTTTCATATCTTTTACAAAAATCTCACCAAAGGGTAAAATTGGATTTAAACAATTTTAGGTGGATGGATATAATATTACATAAATACCAAAGTATAAACAACCTCGGATAAAAATAAGATTGTGATATTTTTCACTTACCTTAGGTCCAATTTACTTCGTATGTGTCTGAACCTCATGTATAATGATTTAAATAATGTCATTGACTTATTCCATAATCATACTCATTGTTAAGATATCATATATGGTTCACTTATGACTTTATATTACCCGTTCTTTTGTAAATTCCATGTTAAAGAGCGTTTTGGGTAAAATTGTTTCATTTGTCATCCGTGATTTAACTTGTAATTATTCATATGATTACTTAGTTCATGATTACTTAATTCCAGAATATAAAACATGATTTATATATAATATATATTCAGAATATACATATATATAATAAATCAGTAAATGGAATGAAATACATCGTTCATGGAGATGGTAGGTCGTACGTACGCATGAACGTTGTTTTCGTTTCCTTATTGTGTTGAATGGAATTAAGTAGATGACATAAATATATATACAAATAAATCCAGTATCATTATTATGTAATATATTTCATGATTACTTATTATATATACTTTATAATCATTCATGAATGGTTAACGTGGAGAATGAATCTCATCGCGTCATGGAGAAGGTAGTCCGTACGTACGCACGAGCGATGATATCGTTCTCATGATCATGGAATTGATTTGGAGTGTATGTATAATATTTCAGAATTAATATCACTTTACAATAATCATATATAGTTATTATTTACACAATTATACCCATCCAAGTAAGGTGGTGGTGGAAAATAGATTACACCACGGCGTGGAGACGGTATTCCGTATGTACGCACGCGCGGTGATTTCGTTTTCCGTAGGATGGATAGATGGTGAAATACGATTGTTTAATACTTATAATAAAATATCAGTATATTAGTGATACTTATGTTATTACCTCATAATAAAACCACCTAAGAATAAGAAGTGGAAGAAGAAATAAAGATGAAAGAATCGGTAATGGGCATTACCTCTTCTTTGAAGCACTTCTTTTAGACCTCCTTTTAGGGCACTAAAATTGGTCTTTGAAGAAGACCAGGAACTCTAGGATGTCTTTAGGGAAGTGTAGAGAAGAAATTTTCAGGGTTTGGCCTAGCTTTAAGGCTCAAAGTGGTGTGAGGAAGAGAGGGAGGAGGTGCCCTTTTATAATGGAGGAGAGGGGCACCTTTGGAATTCTTAAACATATTAATTTATAATAAATCTAAACCCAGTTAAAACCTCAAAAAAATGACTCATATTCTAATATTAGATGATATAGGGTTTTAATATCATCAACCAATCAAATTTATACTTGTTTGGATCTTATTTTAAACCTTATCATTTCGATTTATCCTTATTTAATCTATTTAAGTTTTTTTGTGGTAATAAAATTCTAAATTTTAAATTATAACAAATAATTATTTATTTGTTGTGAATTTTCCATAATTGTTTACTTTATAACATTATAGACCATATAAATTTAAATTTATAATTTATAAATATTTTTGTGATTTTCAAACAATTTTATAATATGTTATTTTTATAAAATAACAATAGTGTCAATTTTGACACTATTCATTTATTTGAATTTAAATAAAATATATACAGAATATATGTTCAAACTAAAAGCTTTAATAGATTCATAAAAGGTCATATGTATCTTTAAAATTAGTGGATCATATTAAATTGTTCATATAATATTTATTTTATTATTTGTAAAACCATTTATTTGGTTTATCTCTTAATAAAATAATTACTACAACATTTTTGTATAATTTTTTAATATACTGATTTGTTTCATGAAAATTAAAAATAAAATCCTATTGTGAAGATAAATATATTACCTTTCACAAAAAGACTTCTCCTTGAATTTATCATCTTAAAATATCAATATTTAAATTGTTATATTTATTAAATTATGAAGGTGACAACTTTGCCATTATTTAAAATAAAATAATATAAGTGTCATAATCACTTTTATAAGGATCCAAACGGTTATATATTAGGTCATTGGATTATTAAGGTGTCGATATAAACTACCAATAAGTTTTGGTCAGGTTTGTGGGCCTTTTAATGGTTATTATTATTTCAATAAAAACTATATTACTGATTTTCTACTTAATAAATAATTTATGTATCATTAATGTATCACTATTAATGACAATTATTTAATCCCTAAAAATTCTAAATAAATTATCATGATGTAGATACTTTTATTTTATTTATTGAGACTATTCATGTTCGAAGTTTTATGATGTTTATCACTAAATTAAAATTATTATACTTCTAAGATTTAAGAGAGTGACATGTTGTCACTTTCTTTGGTTTTAATAATAATTAAATTATTTTCGTTGTAAAAAGTCCATAAAATGAATCTAATCCGACCCTTAGTTGATATTTGTTTTCTTTTAACCGTCCAATATAATTTTTTCATGTGTTAGGGTAAGTTTATAATATTATATTTACCCTTAATTACCCGATTTACCTTTAACTAGGGTAAATAAAATTTACCGTAGATACTATTCCTAATTACCAAAAATAAAAAGTAGCCTATTAACATAATTTGGACCCACTGATTTCAAATATGGAATCCCTTTTTTTCAAATTCAATACACAGAAGTTGCATAAATTAAATTAAAATTAATCCTGTTGTCGAATGAAAACGGGTTTTTGTTTAAAACATTGCAAAAGATTGAATTGATTTAACCTAAGAATTCAATGTAAAATAAATACTAATGACATAAATTATATTAAATGGTAAAAATATATTCTATTTATACTTTAAAACCATTCAATATTATAATTTAACCATATAAATTATTACGATGATAAAAGTTGTTTTTCATTAAAATATAGCGTGTTTTTACTATTCATCAAAATATAAAAGTTACCAGAATAATACGAAAAATTTATCCAAAGTAAATTTTTATTTCTTGATTCCAAAGAAGAATTTTATTTTGTCAAATTGAAATTATAAACATGTGAAAAACTATATTTAATGTGGGTGCGCCATCAAAAGGCGGAAAAATTGCATTTTATGAAAAATACTTATTTTATCGGAAAAAATTATTTTGTTCTTATACCATGTTCTAGAAAATGTGTAAGATGAATAATAATGTTATAAAATTCAAAATTTAGTTAATAATATTCATAAAGGCTAGTTTATAATAATATTATAATAATATTTTGTTTAGTGAAACTCAGTATTGCGTACTACTCACGCTATCGAGGAAGGCCGCGATTGCATGTAATGTAAGGCAAGTCAGGGATGCGTGTTGTGCAAGCTCCTTTTGGTGTAGCGTACAACACAATAAATTAATTAAAAAGAATAAAATCTCGGGGTTTTACATTCTACCCCCCTTAAAAATAATTTCGCCGTCGAAATTCGTTGGGGTTATAAATGGGTTACTACTCGGAAGTTTTTTTTAATAGAAACCCACATTGTAAAAAGGAATACCAATACTTGGATTTAAAAACTAAAGTCTGAAATGTACGGTTACCCAAATTAACTCATCACTGGGTTTCCACGTAGAAGAACATAGGTGAAAATATTTATATGGAAGAAAAATCTAACCATCAATTTTTGATGGAGAGTGGTAGAGAACATGGCTATGAAAAACCCATCAATCACAAAGCCATAAATTTGTGATGACCTAAGGTACCATCTGATTCATTGGATATAAGAGGACTAGGACAACATTTTTGGTTTTCAAGATCATTTCCCTAAAGTTGATGAAATTGTAATTAGAAGAAATACTTTTGTGATTTTTGTATAGTCTCACCGTTGGTCATTCTTTGGACAATTTCCACTTCATATCTTAAAGAAATGAAGTTGAATTTGTTATTCATGATGTGCTAGCAGATCATGTAATAGAATGATGGTTCATTCCATCTGTCTCAAACAAAAGGTTAGAAAAGTTATCAAAAAATACATAAGTCCATCTATAGTGAGATTAATCATATATGGTTCCTAAAATGGACTTATACTTCATATATCATAATTCTTAATATAATAAAACTAGTTTCTACTAAACAGGGACTTCCTGTAGGCCAGTGGTAGGGAATAAAGGCCAGTCGCACTTCGGTTGTGGGTTTGATTCCCACAGCCTTGTCCGACGTGATGGGTTGTCGCCCATCCTGCATGTTGTCCTTTTTCTAAAACTATATTACTATAACATCCCATAAATAATTTCGAAAAAACTTCTATCCTTAAACAATACTAACTTATGTCCAACATAATCCATTCCAATATTTAGGCTTATCCCAAATACTTCTGTCCAATCTCATATTATAGTGTAATCGATTACCAATGAGTTCATACAACTACCATGTTAATACCGTCGTTGATCCCCATATATCATAAGATATGTCTTGTTGGTCACATTACAAACGTTCGAAGGCCTTAATCATGTATTCTCTTGAAAAATGAATACCCATTGAACCTTAGTGAAAACATGAATGTAGTTAAAAGTTAACACTTTCCACATTCCAAAATCCTCAAAATTATATATACTCAAACCATGATATCACTTAGTCCTTATATCAATCATGTGCTCATGAATACAATCAAACATCTCATTATATTCTTATTCCTTCATTATGCACATATCATCTACTTTACAAAAATATCTGAATAACATTCCATGGTTACTGGTACCATTCAACATATACTTTCAAATGATTTTAGGAAAAACTATAGTGTAACAATCCTTAGATGATTCTTTATTCCATAGTACCATTAACTATACAACATAACTCTTGATAAACATACAATTATTCCACTACCTTCTAAATCAACCAACTGAGCTTCAACAATTCTTTCAGCTCATATATCATTTGTAGTCTCCTCATCATCATCCACCTAAATACCACCCATATGACCATGTTGATTCTCTTCATGAGATTTTCCATAAGGGAATTGGATTGCATAATGCCCGTACATTCCACATTTAAAACATCTAATCATTGTTGATGTCGTAGCAATACCATTATCCTTGTCCATGGTGTTAACTGAACCATTCCCTTTGCACTTACTGGCTTTGTTTCCTTCTTTTCCACACCCAAAGCATATTCCAGTTCCTTTGAAACAATCTCCCTGATGCCTTTTTCCACATGATTTACATGAGGAAAATTGAACATTCTTTCCTCTATGATCATCATGAAACTCCATCTTTCTCTTATTATCATAGTCGGGAAACTTACCAAAGTGGAGATTATTGATCATATTATGAGATTGATGATTAGGCATAATAATAATGTTTGGACTTCCAGATCCCGTTTCATTTGGTTTCTCATGAAGAATATCATTCCATTGTCCATCATATCCTCCATTATCTTGAATCATCTTGTTTCCATCCATTTTCTAAAACCCAAAAAGAATAGTGTGAGAGGAAAAAATCATGCTAGGGAAAACAACATAGTAAAGTGGGAGTATCCTCAGTATCCAACATCTTAGGTTAAATTCTATGATCTTTACCATAGTTCTAGGACATTATCCTATACGTATACTTATCCTTAGGGACATCCCTAGACATACCTTAGAAATATCTCTAGGGATCTCACTAACGTTCTCGCATCCTAGTTTCCAAAGGTTGACTAAACCTTTCCTTTGATACCAACTGTAGAGACACAAAGCTTGACATACATGGACATTACATTACTTTAGCATAATACTTAATACATAACAAAAAAATACACACACAAGGACCGTAATATTTTAGTGTCTTTGGAAACTCAGAATATAATCTTCTAATCATGGTGAAATATCTTCAACATCTCCCATAAAGATCTTCCTTTATTTTCATACCTAAAACCTTAATTTATATCCTGGGGAAAAGAAAACATAAAAGGGTGAGCTCAAATGATCAGTAAGGGTAAACAAATGAAATTTCAATCACATCATATTCATAAGAACATAAGAATTTGGAAATATTACCCTGCAAAAGAGATCATAATTTCATAACATGGGATAAATCATGGTAGTGAAACGTAATCACAATAATCATAACTTAAATCATGAATATTTGTGGAATACACACATAATCATATATAATCATTTATTATTAGTCAAGACTTATTTCCAAGACTATCTTAGTGGACAAAGTCCATTTCTGAACCGAGTTCATTCCTCGTTTCAGTCCTGTTTCACTGAACCAGTTTAACCTGCCGTTCCAGCCATGCCAATCTCATGAGATATAAAATCTTTACCCAATTCATTGGAGGGAGATATAGGTCCCACCCATCTCATAATGATACCATTATTATGTGTGCCACAAAATCATAAACCATACATTATAGCATAACCCACGTAATAAAAATGGGATTCTTAAACATCGTGACATCATAAAACAATTAATATAAGATAAAGGAATTCATAAAAATAATTCCATCACAACACAATAAAATAAATGTAATAATAGGGATAGAAACATAACCCTTTATTATCTTAGATGGAAAATAATTTTGATAAAACACTTGAACTCCATTCTTGAGGAAAATATCCTTTCTAATTCAAAAACACTTTTCCTTTCTTAACATGTCATACAATTCTAAACTAAAAGAAGTTTATTAAAAATAAACTTGAAAATTTTAAAGTAATATTCTTGGAAATAATGTTTCAAAAATCCATTCATGTTTTATAAGTTGAAGAAAACATTCTTCTCGTACTTTTGTCGGAAAAGTCAAAAAGTGCCTCGTACAAAAAACGACAAAAGATTCCTTCCATATCTTTTACTAAAATCTCAACAAAGGGTAAAATCGTATTTAAAAAATTGTAGGTGGATGGAAATAATATTACATATTTAGGAAACATGGATGTGGACGATTAAATACACCCCATTAAATACCAAAGTATAAACAACCTCGGATAAAATTAAGATTGTGATATTTTTCCCTTACCTTAGGTCCGATTTACTTCGTAAGTGTCCGAACCTCCTGTATAATGCTTTAAATAATGTCATTGACTTATTACAGAATCATACTCATTGTTATGATATCATATATTGTTCACTTATGACTTTATATTACCCGTTATTTTGTAAATTCCATGTTAAAGAGCGTTTTGGGTAAAATTGTTTCATTTGTCGTCTGTGTTTTGACTTGTAATTATTCATATGATTACTTAGATCATGATTACTTAATTCCAGAATATAAAACATAATTTATATATAATATATATTCATAATATACATATATATAATAAGTCATTAAATGGAATGAAATGCACCGTTCATGGAGACGGTAGGCCGTACGTACGCATGAACGCTGTTCTCGTTTCCTTATTGAGTTGAATGGAATTAAGTAGATGACATACATATATATACAAATAAATAGAGTATCATTATTATGTCATATATTTCATGATTACTTATTATATATACTTTATAATCATTCATGAATGGTTAACGTGGAGAATGAATCTCATCGCATCGTGGAGACGGTAGTCCGTACGTACGCACGAGCGATGATATCGTTCTCATGATCATGGAATTGTATTGGAGTGTATGTATACTATTTCAGAATTAATATCACATTAAAATAATCATATATAGTTATTATGTACACCATTATACCCATCCAAGTAAGGTGGTGGTGGAAAATAGATTACACCACGGCGTGGAGACGACATTCCGTACGTACGCACGCGCGGTGATTTCATTTTCTGTAGGATGGATAGATGAAGAAATAGGGTCTTTTCATAATTATAATGACATGTCAGTATATGATTGATACTTATGTTATTACTTCATAATAAAACAACCTAATAAGAATAAGTGGAAGAAGAAATAAAGATGAAAGAATCGGTAATGGGCATTACCTCTTCTTTGAAGCGCTTCTTTGAGACCTCCTTTTAGGGCACTAAAATTGGTCTTTGAAGAAGACCAGGACCTCTAGGATGTCTCTAGGGAAGTGTAGAGAAGAAATTGGCAGGGTTTGTTTGATCTTGAAGGCTCAAAGTGGTGTGAGGAAGAGAGGGAGGAGGTGCCCTTTTATAAGGGAGGAGAGGGGAACGTTTGGAATTCTTAAAAAAATTAATTTATAATAAATCTAAACCCACTTAAAAACCTCAAAAATGACTCATATTCTATGATTAGATGATATGGGGTTGTAATATAATCAACCAATCAAATTTATACATGTTTGGAGCTTATTTTAAACATTATCATTTTGATTTATCCTTATTTAATCTATTTAAGTTTATTTGTGCTAATAAAATTATAAATTTTAAATTATAACAAATAATTACTTATTTGTGGTGAGTTTTCCATAATTGTTTAATTTATAACATTATATACCATATAAATTAAAATTTATAATTTTTAAATATCTTTGTGATTTTTAAAAAAATTTATAATATGTTATTTTTATAAAATAACAATAGTGTCAATTTTAACACTATTCATTTATTTGAATTTAAATAAATTATATACAGAAGATATGTTCGAACTAAAAGCTTTAATAGATTCATAAAATGTCATATGTATCTATAAAATTATTGGATCACATTAAATAGTTTATATAATATTTATTTTATTATTTGTAAAACCATTTATTTGGTTTATCTCTTAATAAAATAATTACTACAACATTTTTGTATAATTATTTAATATACTGATTTTTTGAATAAAAATTAAAAATAAAATCCTATGATGAAGATAAATATATTACCTTTCACAATAATCCTTTTCCTAGAATTTATCATCTTAAAATTACAATATTTAAATTTTTATATTTATTAAATTATGAAGGTGGCAACTTTGGCATCTTTTAAAATAAAACAATATAAGTGCCATAATCACTTTTATAAGGCTCCAAACGGTTATATATTAGGTCATTGGATGATTACGGTGTAGATATACACTACCAATAAGTTTTGGTCTGGTTTGTGGGCCTTTTAATGGGTATTATTATTTCAATAAAAACAATATTACTTATTTTCTACTTAATAAATAATTTCTGTATCATCAATGTATCACCATTAATGACAATTATTTAATCCCTAAAAATTCTAAATAAATTATCATGATGTAGATAATTATATTAGATTACCGTAGACTATTCATTTTTGATGTTTTATGATGTTTATCACTAAATTAAAATTATTATACTTATAAGATTTAAGAGAGTGACATGTTGTCACTTTCTTTGGTTTTAATAATAATTAAATTATTTTCATGGTCAAAAGTCCATAAAATGAATCTAATACGACCCTTAGTTGATATGGGTTTTCTTTTAACCATAAAATATAATTTTGGCATGTGTTAGGGTAATTTTATAATATTATATTTACCCTTAATTACCCGATTTACCTTTAACTATGGTAAATAAAATTTACCGTAGTTACTATTCATAATTTCCAAAAATAAAAAGTAGCCTATTAACATAATTTGGACCCACTGATTCCAAATATGGAATCCCTTTTTTCAAATTCAATACACAGAAGTTGCAGAAATTAAATTAAAATTAATCCTGTTGTCGAATGAGAACGGGTTTTTGTTTAAAACATTGCAAAAGATTGAATTGATTTAACCTACGAATTCAATGTAAAATCAATGCTAATGACATACATTATATTAAATGGTAAAAATATATTCTATTTATACTTTAAAACAATTAAATATTATAATTTAACCATAAAAAGTATTACGATGAAAAAAGTTGTTTTTCATTAAAATATAGCGTGTTTTTACTATTCATCAAAATATAAAAGTTACCAGAATAATAAGAAAAATTTATCCAAAGTAAATTTTTATTTCATGATTCAAAAGAAGAATTTTATTTTGTCAAATTGAACTTATAAACATGTGAAAAACTATATTTAATGTGGGTGCGCCATCAAAAGGTGGCAAAACTGCATTTTTTGAAAAATACTTATTTTACCTGAAAATTTTATTTTGTTCTTATACCATGTTCTAGAAAATGTGTAAGATGAATAATAATGTTATAAAATTCAATATTTAGTAAATAATATTCAAAATGGCTAGTTCATAATAACATTATAATAATATCTGGTTTAGTGAAACTCAGTATTGCGTACTACACACGCTATCGAGGAAGGTCGCGATTGCGAGTAATGCAAGGCAAGTCAGGGATGCGTGTTGTGCAAGCTCCTTTTGGTGTAGCATAAAACACATGAAATTAATTAAAAAGAATAAAATCTTGGGGTGTTACATGTCCTATATTAAATTCTCATAAATAAAACCAACATGGTGGTACATATTATGGTTGATGATGAAGAGACTAAAAACGGGATGTAAACAGTTTGCGATGTTCTTCCAGTATTGATTACATTAAACATAAAAAACCATCATTATATTTAGTTTGAGGAACCTTAATACATGATTCATATTTCATAATCATGGAAATATGTATTATGAAATTAGTTGATGAAGCATGAGAAATGGTTTTAGAATAATGTTGTTTAAATAAATTACTTTTGTTTTGAAATTAAAAGATTAGGTTAAATGAATCCTTAAATATATATGTATTTTTATTATAAGATATCATTAAGGATTTAAAGGTTATTTTAATGGTGATGAATACGTAGAAAATTAATTTCAAGGAAAAGTGATATTTTGATTAAGGGAAGGTAACCCTAAATCAATGCATGACATTGAGAAAATGAGGTTTGGATAAAGATACATTAGATATGAATAAGTAATTGGATGGTACAGATTACCCTAGAATTGATCATTAAATAATTAGTCTACTTCATCATGGTTGATGGTTATAACTTCTTGTATTTAAATAATTTATCCAGTAATATTTGTAATAAAGAATCATGCATATTTTCTAAAATGATTTATGGTAAATATGGATATTACCATGTTCTAAGGCAGTATACGATGAATGTATTCACATGATAGTAATATTAAAACACAATGATAATTTTTGTTATATATGGGATCATTATTAATATTATTTCATGACATTATTTATAATATTTTGAGTATTCATATTTCTAAAGTGTTATAAGTTTAACCATATATGGTGTGATTAAGTTAAAATTATAGATAAATTTGTGTGATTAATGAATTATCTCACTAGATTAAGATTTATGAATATTGGATAACTTGTTCTAAAAACATTTTGTGTATGGTAACCAATGAAAAATGGGATGGCATATCATGGATATCCTGATCAATTAGTACTTCAAGAATGAAAAATTCAACTTTCCATTTATAAAAAGATGTGGAGTGGATCAAGGAACAAAAAAGGGGTTGGTCATCCAAAAATCATGAAAGTGCATATTTTTTATAAAATTATTCAACATTATGAAAAAGGATCTTGAAACTAAGAATCATATCATGGTACCTTTTTTCTGATGGATTAGATGGTCATTTTGGTCATGGTAGATTTATGGATCTATCAATGTTAACATTATCCTTACCAAGTTCTCCATAAATCTCCTCTATAATATTATAAATATACTTCTCTTCCATGTCCATGTTTTCACTTACCACCTATAATCTCTTAATTTGAAACACAACAATGTGTTACTCTGGGAAACCATTATAGACCCAAATATATTTTTAATGGAAGTTTTAGTGTTCATTTTTTTGATGTGGGTTTCTATTAAAAGATCATAAAATTATTAATCCTTTGATAAACTAGATAAAATTTTAGCATGAAATTTATTATTAAGGTGAGAAGAATGTAATTCTTTGACGTTTTTTGAATTTTTTTTTCAAATTAATTTAAAACTTTTGAGATTTTTCAATTCACGCAATACTATAAATATTCTATATTAAATAAATATGTATGTATTGCTTTTTAAGAAAAAAACGTTATCAAGAACTATAAAACACATCATTTTTAAATTTTCTTATACGAAACACCGAGATCAGTGTAAAATACATGAAATATTGACATTCCTCATTGGCCAGCATAACGCGCAATACGGAGTTTTACCGAACAATAATATATAATTAAAATGTAAGCATTTAATATAATAAGATATAACCTAGCCATGAAATTTTTAACTATGAATATTACTAAATAATTTATGAAAATATATTATTTATAGAAATATAATATGAATTTATAGTTTACCTATTAATTAGCATTGAATATGAAAACCAACAGAATATAAAATAAAATATTATATTTTATGGTCACAAAGTTGTTTTACCCAAATAAATTAAATTAATTATATTTAGTGAATGATAGAAATGAAATGAATATTTTATATAGTCATTATAACATATTTTATTCCTTTTATATATTTGATAGACATAAGATATGAACAAACCCAATTTAATTTTTAAAAACATATATTTTTATTAAGGCATTTTACCACCTTTTAATGGAGAACCCATTTTAAATTCATTTTGTGGAACATTTATATATTCAATATGTAAAAATAAACCTAATAATGGAAATACGAGCATAATAATTTGTTTCGGGTAAATATTTTGTACTTTTTGCGAAGTTTCATTTTTTAACGAAAAATGAAAAATACTGAATTTTATTATAAAACTATGTTTTCATTTAATTTTTTAAATGGAAAATTTACATTTAAAATGGTTTCATAGTTTAAATATATCATATATATTACATTAAAGATAATTTGGGTCATTAGAATCAAATTAATTTTGAAATTGAACATAAAATAATAGCATAATTTTGAATAATTTTACTTAAAAAACTCGCATTGTCGACCGAAGCGTTGGATTGATTTCAAATTACTTTCTACCAGTTATGTGATGGGAATTTGAAAATATCGATTCAATATTTGGAATCAATATAATTAATAATGTCCAATATGGTGAAATATGTTTTTAATAAAAAATTTATTGAATGTTATTAAAAAAATTCAGGTCGAGTAATGTAAAATTATGTTTAATGAAGAACTAACCCATAAATATAATGGCCTAAATGACCTAGAAACTTGTCAAAAATAAATTATATGTCATAATATCTAAACTATAATTACATTAATATGATTTTTAGCATTATTGGTTCTACTTTAGATTGAAAAAACGTGGGTGTAATTGGCATTCCCAAAATTTACAAGAGTGTAACTCCTCCTCCACTATAAAAGGCCCCCTCTTCTACCAGTTCTTCACACTTCTAATGAGACATTTTATTGATCAATATATTAAAAAATAGGTCCAAAAAATCCCTCCCCTCATCCTAAAATATTTCCATTTTTCATAATGAAATCCAAGGATTCTCTTTGGTGCAAACCAAAAGGAGTTGCTAGAATAAGAGATACCATTATTCCTTAAGTTTTTTTATTTTATTTCCATTATCCACCCCACAAATATTTTTATTCCGCAGCTTTATAACTAAAAAACTATCCTCAATATAATAGTATGTTTTTATGCATAGGGTTTTATCTAAACTTAAAAAAAATCTATATAATGGGTAACGAACATATTGTCTAGGTGTTTGAAAAACTACCCCATCATAAAACGATGACAGTTCATTTTTCTGGTACCACCTTTCATGGTTGGATTTATGATAGAAACACTATTTATATATAATATATTTTATATTTATAATTTTTTAAATATTATTTAATTAATTTATAACATATATCATTATACTTTCCATTTTATGTTAATACGATAATTTCGTTTGAGGAAGTGCGGACTACCACCCCTCAAAGTTATGTGATTCGTTCACACACTACATGGAATGTATTAATGATGAGTTTAGTAAAATTGTATGATATATATAACAAGATAATAAAAATTTCATGATATTATATACATATATATACATATATTTTATTTTATTTCTTTCTTTTAATATGACAATAAAAACAGACACAACGTTCATGCGTACGTAGGACTTACCATCTCTATGAATGGTGTATTTAATTTCATACTTCTATATTATATATAATATTATAATACACATATAATATTTATACATGATATTTATATTATTTTTTAAATTCTTGAAATTTTGATATAAGTATAAGGATCAACGATATGACAAATTAAGACACATATGAAAAACAAAGAGAATGTTATCCAAAGTGAAACCTTAACATAGAATTGTTAATGAGTGGGTAGAATAAGGTCGTAATCAACCCATATATTTTACTAGATATAATAATATTATTATATAAATTATTTATAATAAAATTAATTTTATTATATGGGAATAATGTACGAGTATGAAGGGAGTGAAGAGACACGGTAAGAGAATTTCATCTTACTTTGTATTTCTAGAAGATACATGATTTATTAACCACCCATTCCTTTTTTGTGGTATGTATACTTAAAATATAAGTATTCTATAATTTATGTAATTAATGTTTTGGGTATTTTCAAATAAATTCTATTCTATTACTTTAATGAGGACAATTTTTCAAAAGTTACTAAATTGGTATAATGATTTTGTCTCAATTTTCCTTCTTTGAGACACATGCCATGTTATAATCCTATATTTTCCAATGAGGTGTATATAAAACCTTTTAAATTTTATGACAAGAATATATTTATATTCCTGTTTTTTTAAGATTAATTTAATTTAATTTTCTTAAATAGAGAGTCTGTTACAATGTAACAAAGTGGTAATATTTTATTAAAACAATCTCATTACCTTTCGGAATTGTATATGATTGTGTTTTCTTTGATGAAATACTATGGACCATATTTCAAAAACACTCATAAATGTTTTATAATATTTTTATCAATGATATATTCATATATTGGTATCATTTTACAAACTTTATTACACAATATAGTAAAGAAAATGTTTTTTGTAATGTTTAAAATTACCTCTCCATTCTGTCGAAAATCTATGTACCATCAAAACAATATTTTCTAAAAGTTAACCTATAATATTATAATAATCCTATATGAACATTAAATTAAATATTTACCCATTTTTTCAATTAAAAAATGTTTTTAAAAGTAATATTCTTTTCATTTTCTAGATGAGGCACTTTTTCTAATCTTTTGACGCTATAAAAGGAATATTCGGCATGTATCGATTTACCCACCATCATGACCATAATTCCATTGACGATTACTTTAGAAGATTCGTTTTTTTAATGAAATTTTTTTCCAAGTTTTTTTAATATTCATTCTTTTAGAGTGGTATTCATGAAAATGGTTTTCAAAATGTTTTCAATATCATTTTATATGCTTCAAAGGAAAAGGTTTACTCAAAACATTTTCAACTTTCATTCATATATTTTCAAGTAATTTTTTTTTCCGAAAATTCAAAAGATTTATTAATAAATTTTCAATGTTATTTTTAAAGAAATGGTTTTCCAAAAGTTTTCAACCATTCAATATAAGTTTTCAATGTATTTTAAACAAAATGGTTTTCAAAACTTTCTCAAGAATTCTTTTAACATTCTCAATGTGTTTTCAATGAAAAAAAATTTTATTATTTTTTGATGTGTAATATATATGTTTTCACGGAAAATAGTTTTAAAAATATTTTCAAGTCTTTTAAATATGTTTTGTAGGTATTTTATATGAAAATTATTTTCACTGAACCGGTATAACCTACCATTCCATCCATGTCTATCTCATGAGATATAAAATCATTACCCAATGCATTAGAGGGAGATATAGGTCCCACCCATCTCATAATGATACCATTGTTATGTGTGCCACAAAATCTTAAATCATACATCATTGCATAACCCATGTAATAAAAATGAGAATCTTAAACATCGTGACATCATAAAACAATTCATATAAGATAAAGGAATTCATAAAAATAATTCCATCACAACATAATCAAATTAATGTAATAATAGGGATAGAAACAGAACCCTTTATTATCTTAGATGGAAAATAATTTTGATAAAACACTTGAACTCCATTCTTGAGGAAAATATCCTTTCAACATCAAAAACACTTTTACTTTCTTAACATGTTATAAAATTCTAACTAAAAGAAGTTTATTAAAAATAAACATGAAAACTAGTAAGGTAATATTCTTGGAAATAATGTTTTAAAAATTAATTCATGATGAATAAGTTAAAAGAAAACATTCTTCTCGTACTTTTGTCGGAAAAGTCAAAAAGTACCTCGTACGAAAAACGACAAAATATTCCTTTCATATCTTTTACTAAAAACTCACCGGAGGGTAAAATTGGATATAAAATATTGTAGAAGGATATAAATATTACATATTGAGGAAACATGGATGTGGATGATAAAATACACCCCAGTAAATTCCAATGTATAAACAATCTCGGATAAAAATGAGATTGTGATATTTCCCTTACCTTAGGTCCGATTTGCTTAGTATGGGTCCAAACCTCCTGTATAATGATTTAAATAATGTCATTGACTTATTCCAGAATTATAATCATTGTTATGATATCATATATGGTTCACTTATGGCTTTATATTACCCGTTCTTTTTTAAATTCCATGTTAAAGAACGTTTTGGGTAAAATCCTTTCATTTGTCGTCCGTGTTTTGACTTGTAATTATTCATATGATTAGTTAGATCATGATTACATAATTCCAGAATATAAAAAATGATTTAAATATAATATATATTCAGGATATATATATATAATAGATCAGTAAATGGAATGAAATACACCGTTCATGGAGACGGTAGACCGTATGTACGCATGAACGCTGTTTTCTTTTCCTTATTGAGTTGAATGGTATTAAGTAGATGACATTAATATATATACACATAAATGAATAATCATTATAATGTAATATATTTCATTATTAATTATTATATATACTCTATAATAATTCATGAATGGTTAACGTGGATAATGAATCTCATCGCGTTGTGGAGACGGTAGTCTGTACGTACGCACGAGTGATGATATCGTTCTCATGATCGTGGAATTGTATTGGAGTGTATGGATACTATTTCATAATCAATATCACTTTAAAATAATAATATATTGTTATTATGTACACCATTATACCCATCCAAGTAAGGTGGTGGTGGAAAATAGATTACACCACGGCTTGGAGACGGTATTCCGTACGTACGCACGCGCGGTGATTTCGTTTTCCGTAGGATGGATAGATGGTGAAATAGGGTTTTTTCATACTTATCATAAAATATCAGTATATGAGTTATACTTATGTTATTACTTCATAATAAAACAACCTATGAATAAGAAGTGGAAGAAGAAATAAAGATGAAAGAATCGGTAACGGGCATTACCTCTTCTTTGAAGCGCTTCTTTGAGACCTCCTTTTAGGGCACTAAAATTGGTCTTTGAAGAATACCAGGACGTCTATGATGTCTCTAGGGAAGTGTAGAGAATAAATTGGCAGGGTTTGTCCAAGCTTGAAGACTCAAAGTGGTGTGAGGAAGAGAGGGAGGAGGTTCCCTTTTATAAGGGAGGAGAGGGGAACCTTTGGAATTCTTAAAAATATTAATTTATAATAAATCTAAACCCACTTAAAAATCTCACAAATGACTCATATTCTATGATTAGATGATATAGGGTTGTAATGGCATCAACCAATCAAATTTATACATGTTTGGATCTTATTTTAAACATTATCATTTTGATTTATCCTTATTTAATCTATTTAAGTTTATTTGTGGTAATAAAATTCTAAATTATAAATTATAACAAATAATTACTTATTTGTTGTGAGTTTTCCATAATTGTTTAATTTATAACATTATAGACCATATAAATTTAAATTTATAATTTTTAAATATTCTTGTTATTTTTAAAAAAAATTATAATATGTTATTTTTATAAAATAACAATAGTGTCAATTTTGACACTATTCATTTATTTGAATTTAAATAAATTATATACAGAAGATATTATCGAAATAAAAGCTTTAATAGATTCATAAAAGGTCATATGTATTTATAAAATTATTGTATCACATTAAATAGTTCATATAATATTTATTCTATTATTTGTAAAACCATTTATTTGGTTTATCTCTTAATAAAATAATTACTACAACATTTTTGTATAATTATTTAATATACTGATTTGTTGGATAAAAATTAAAAATAAAATCCTATGATGAAGATAAATAAATTACCTTTCACAATAATCCTTTTCCTAGAATTTATCATCTTAAAATCACAATATTTAAATTGTTATATTTATTAAATTATAAAGGTGGCAACTTTGGCATCATTTAAAATAAAATAATATAAGTGTCATAATCACTTTTATAAGGCTCCAACCGGTTATATATTAGGTAATTGGATGATTACGATGTAGATATACACTACCAATAAGTTTTGGTCAGGTTTGTGGGCCTTTTAATGGGTATTATTATTTTAATAAAAACTATATTACTTATTTTCTACTTAATAAATAATTTCTGTATCATTAATGTATCACCATTAATGACAATTATATAATCCCTACAAATTCTAAATAAATTATCATGATGTATATAAATATATTATCTTTCTGTAGAATATTCATGTTTGAAGTTTAATGATGTTTATCACTAAATTAAAATTATTATACTTATAAGATTTAAGAGAGTGACATGTTGTCACTTTCTTTGGTTTTAATAATAATTAAATTATTTTCTTGGTAAAAAGTCCATAAAATGAATCTAATAGGACCCTTAGATGATATGGGTTTTCTTTTAACCATAAAATATAATTTTGGCATGTGTTAGGGTAATTTTATAATATTATATTTACCCATAATTACCCGATTTACCTTTAACTATGGTAAATAAAATTTACCGTAGTTACTATTCATAATTCCCAAAAATAAAAAGTAGACTATTAAAATAATTTGGACCCAATGATTCCAAATATGGAATCCGTTTTTTCAAATTCAATACACAGACGTTTCAGAAATTAAATTAAAATTAATCCTATTGTCGAATGAGAATGGGTTTTTGTTTAAAACATTGCAAAAGATTGAATTGATTTAACCTACGAATTCAATGTAAAATCAATGATAATGACATACATTATATTAAATGGTAAAAATAGATTCTATTTATACTTTAAAACCATTCAATATTATAATTTAACCATAAAAAGTATTACGATGAAAAAAGTTGTTTTTCATTAAAATATAGCGTGTTTTTACTATTCATCAAAATATAAAAGTTACCAGAATAATACGAAAAATTTATCCAAAGTAAATTTTTATTTCTTGATTACAAATAAGAATTTTATTTTGTCAAATTTAACTTATAAACATTTCAAAAACTATATTTAATTTGGGTGCGCCATCAAAAGGCGGCAAAACTGCATTTTTTGAAAAATACTTATTTTACCTGAAAAATTTATTTTTTTTCTTACACCATGTTTAGAAAATGTGTAAGTTGAATAATAATGTTATAAAATTAAAATTTTAGTTAATACTATTCATAATGGATAGTTCATAATAATATTATAATAATATCTCATTTAGTGAAACTCAGTATTGCGTACTACACACGCTATCGAGGAAGATCACGATTACCTGTAATGCAAGGCAAGTCAGGGATGCGTGTTGTGCAAGCTATTTTTGGTGTAGCATACAACACAAGACATTAATTAAAAAGAATAAAATCTTGGGGTGTTACATGTCTTATATTAATGGCTCATAAATAAAATCAACATAGTGGTACATATTATGGTTGATGATGAAGAGACTAAAAACGGGATGTAAACAGTTTGCGATGTTCTTCCAGTATTGATTACATTAAACATAAAAACCATCATTATATTGAGTTTGAGGAACCTTAATACATGATTCATATTTCATAATAATGGAAATATGTATTATGAAATTAATTGAGGAAGCATGAGTAATGGTTTTAGAATAATGTTGTTTAAATAAATTATTTATGTTTTGAAATTAAAAGATTAGGTTAAATGAATCCTTAAATATATATGTATTTTTATTATAAGATCTCATTAAGGATTTAAAAGTTATGTGAATGGTGATGAATACGTAGAAAATTAATTTCAAGGAAGAGTGATATTCTGATTAAGGGAAGGTAACCCTAAATCAATGCATGACATTGAGAAAATGATGTTTGGATAAAGATACATTAGATATGAATAAGTAATTGGATGGTTCATATTACCCTAGAATTGATCATTAAATAATTAGTCTACGTCATCATGGTTGATGGTTATAACTTCTTGGATTTAAATAATTTATCCAGCAATATTTGTAATAAAGAATCATGCATATTTTCTAAAAGGATTTATGGTAAATATGGATATTACCATGTTCTAAGGCAGTATACGATGAATGTATTCACATGATAGTAATATGAAAACCCAATGATAATTTTTGTTATATATGGGATCATTATTAATATTATTTCATGACATTATTTATAATATTTTGAATATTCATATTTCTAAAGTGATATAAGTTTAACCATATATGGTGTGATTAAGTTAAAATTATAGACAAATTTGTGTTATTAATGAATTATCTCACTAGATTAAGATTTATGAATAAGGGATAACTTGTTCTAAAAACTTTTTGTGTATGGTAACCAATGAAAAATGTGAAGGCATATCATGGATATCCTGATCAAATAGTACTTCAAGAATGAAAAATTCAACTTTCCATTTATAAAAAGATGTGGAGTGGATCAAGGAACAACAAAGGGGTTGGTCATCCAAAAATCATGAAAGTGCATCTTTTTTTTAAAATTATTCAACATTATGAAAAAGGATCTTGAAACTAAGAATCATATCATGGTACCTTTTTTCTGATGGATTAGACGGTCATTTTTGTTATGGTAGATTTATGGATCTATCAATGTTAACATTATCCTCACCAAGTTCTCCATAAATCTCCTCCATAATATTATAATTATACTTCTCTTCCATGTCCATGTTTTCACTTACCACCTATAATCTCTTAATTTGAAACACAACAATGTGTTACTCTGGGAAACCATTATAGACCCAAATATATTTTTAATGAAAGTTTTAGTTTTCATTTTTTTGATGTGGGTTTCTATTAAAATAACATAAAATTATTAATCCTTTGATAAAATAGATAAAATTTTAGCGTGAAATTTATTATTAAGGTGAGAAGAATGTAACTCTTTGACGTTTTTTGAATTTTTTTTCAAATTAATTTAAAACTTTTGAGATTTTTCAATTCACGCAATACTATAAATATTCTATATTAAATAAATATGTATGTATTGCTTTTTAAGAAAAAAAACGTTATCAAGAACTATAAAACACATCATTTTTAAATTTTCATATACGAAACACCGAGATCAGTGTAAAATACATGAAATATTGACATTCCTCAATGGCCTGCATAACGCGCAATACGGAGTTTTACAGAACAATAATATATAATTAAAATGTAATCATTTAATATAATAAGATATAACCTAGCCATGAAATTTTTAGCTATGAATATTACTAAATAATTTATGAAAATATATTATTTATAGAAATATAATATGAATTTATGGTTTACCTATTAATTAGCATTGAATATGAAAACCAACTGAATATAAAATAAAATATTATATTTTATGGTCACAAAGTTGTTTTACTCTAATAAATTAAATTAATTATATTTAGTGAATGATAGAAATGTAATGAATATTTTATATAGTCATTATAACATATTTTATTCCTTTTATATATTTGATAGACATAAGATATGAACAAACCCAATTTAATTTTTAAAAACATATATTTTTATTAAGGCATTTTACCACCTTTTAATGGAGAACCCATTTTAAATTTATTTTTTGGAACATTTATATATTCAATATGTAAAAATAAACCTAATAATTGAAATACGAGCATAATAATTTGTTTCGGGTAAATATTTTGTACTTTTTTGCGAAGTTTCATTTTTTAACAAAAAATGAAAAATACTGAATTTTATTATAAAACCATGTTTTCATTTAATTTTTTAAATGGAAAAATTACATTTAAATTGGTTTCATAGTTTAACTATATCATATATATTACATTAAATAGAATTTGGGTCATTAGAATCAATTTCATTTTGAAATTGAACATAAAATCATAGCATAATTTTGAAGAATTTTACTTAAAAAACTCACATTGTCGACCCGGGTGTTGGATTAATTTCAATTTACTTTCTACCAGTTATGTGATGGGAATCTGAAAATATGGATTCAATATTTGGAATCAATATAATTTATAATTTCCAATATGGTGAAATTTGTTTTTAATAAAATTTTTATTGAATGTTATTAAAAAATTTCAGGTCGATTAATGTAAAATTATGTTTAATGAAGAACTAAACCATAAATATATTGGCCTAAATGACCTAGAAACTTGTCAAACATAAATTATATGTCATAATATCTAAACTACAATTACATTAATATGATTTTTAGCATTATTGGTTCTATATTATATTGAAAAAACGTGGGTGTAATTGACATTCCCAAAATTTACAAGAGTGTAACTCCTCCTCCACTATAAAAAGGCCCCCTCTTTTACCAGTTCTTCACACTTCTAATGAGAAATTTTATTGACCAATATATTAAAAAATAGGTCCAAAAAATCCCTCCCCTCATCCTAAAATATTTCCATTTTTCATAATGAAATCCAAGGATTCTCTTTGGTGCAAACCAAAAGGAGTTGCTAGAATAAGAGATACCATTATTCCTTAAGTTTTTTTATTTTATTTCCATTATCCACCCCACAAATATTTTTATTCCACAGTTTTATAACAACAAAAATATCCTCAATATAATAGTATGTTTTCATTCTTAGGGTTTTATCTAAACTTAAAAAAAAATCTATATAATGGGTAACGAACATATTGTCTAGGTGTTTGAAAAACTGGCCCATCATAAAACGATGACAGTTCATTTTTCTGTTACCACTTTTCATGGTTGGATTTATGATAGAAACACTATTTATATATAATATATTTTATATTTATAATTTTTTAAATATTATTTAATTAATTTATAACATATATCATTATACTTTCCATTTTATGTTAATACGATAATTTCGTTTGAGGAAGTGCGGACTACAACCCCTCAAAGTTATGTGATTCGTTCACACACTACATGGAATGTATTAAAGATGAGTTTAGTAAAATTGTATGATATATATAACAAGATAATAAAAATTTCATGATATTATATACATTTATATACATATATTTTATTTTATTTCTTTCTTTTAATATGACAATAAAAACAGACACAACGTTCATGCGTACGTAGGACTTACTATCTCTATGAATGGTGTATTTCATTTCATACTTCTATATTATATATAATATTATAATACACATATAATATTTATACATGATATTTATATTATTTTTTAAATTCTTGAAATTTTGATATAAGTATAAGGATCAACGATATGACAAATTAAGACACATATGAAAAACAAAGTGAATGTTACCCAAAGTGAAACCTTAACATAGAATTGTTAATGAGTGGGTAGAATAAGGTCGTAATCAACCCATATATTTTACTAGATATAATAATATTATTATATAAATGATTTATAATAAAATTAAATTTATTATACGGGAATAATGTACGAGTATGAAGGGAGTGAAGAGACACGGTAAGAGAATTTCATCTCACTTTGTATTTCTATAAGATACATGATTTATTAACCACCCATTCCTTTTTTATGGTATGTATACTTAAAATAGAAGTATTCTATAATTTATGTAATTAATGTTTTAGTTATTTTCATATCAATTCGATTCTATTACATTAATGAGGACAGTTTTTCAAAAGTTACTAAATTGGTATAATGATTTTGTCTCAGTTTTCCTTCTTTGAGACACATACCATGTTATAATCCTATATTTTCCAATGAGGTGTATATAAAACCTTTTAAATTTTATGACAAGAATATATTTATATTCCTGTTTTTTTAAGATTAATTTAATTTAATTTTCTTTAATAGAGAGTCTATTACAATGTTACAAAGTGGTAATATTTTATTAAAACAATCTCATCTCCTTTCAGAATTGTATATGATTGTGTTTTCTTTGATGAAATACTATGGACCATATTTCAAAAACACTCATAAATGTTTTATAATATTTTTATCAATGATATATTCATATATTGGTATCATTTTACAATCATTATTACACAATATAGTTAAGAAAATGTTTTTTGTAATGTTTAAAATTACCTCTCCATTCTGTCGAAAATCTATGTACCATCAAAACAATATTTTCTAAAAGTTAACCTATAATATTATAATAATCCTATATGATCATTGAATTAAATATTTACCCATTTTTTCAATTAAATTTTTTTTTTAAAAGTAATCTTCTTTTCATTTTCTAGATGAGGCACTTTTTCTAATCTTTTGATGCTATAAAAAGAATATTCGACATGTATCGGTTTACCCACCATCATGACCGTAATTCCATTGAAGATTACTTTAGAAGATTCATTTTTTTGAAAGAAATTTTTTCCAAGTTTTTTTAATATTCATTCATTTAGAGTTGTTTTCATGAAAATGGTTTTCAAAATGTTTTCAAGATTATTTTATATGCTTCAAAAGAAAAGGGTTACTCAAAACATTTTCTAGTTTCATTCAAATATTTTCAAGTAAAATGTTTTTCCAAAAATTCAAAATATTTATTAATAATTTTTCAATGTTATTTTTAAAGAAATGGTTTTACAAAAGTTTTCAACCATTCAATATAAGTTTTCAATGTATTTTAAACAAAATGGTTTTCAAAAATGTCTCAATAATTATTTTAACAGTCTCAATGTGTTTTCAATGAAAAATGTTTTTATTATTTTTTGATTCGTAATATATATGTTTTCAAGGAAAATGGTTTTAAAAATATTTTTAAGTCTTTTACATATGTTTTGTAGGTATTTTATATGAAAATTATTTTAAAATGGTTCAATCCATTAAAAATACAATTTTAAATAAGAATGAATATTTTCCTCAAGAAATGTTTTTGAAAGATATATCAAAATTATTTTCCATCTATGATTACATCCATTGATGATAATCATGAATTTCACGGAAATTATCTAAATGATCCACTCATATTCATTATCTGAATGGTTATTCATAATTTTATGGTAATTATTAAACCCATTTATCTATCATGAGATATATGTTCCTGAAATCCATTTCTCATTCATGGATTAAATGTTTATGAAATTTGTTTCTCTTAAAAGAGATATATGATTTTCCATCCCTCTTAATTTCATGGGTTATTAATTAATTAAATTATTAAGAAAACTATCTATTATACATTTTTTATTATGTAATTAAATGATAATGATATCCATTTCATTTCATGGGTTAAGATTGTTGTTTACAGAAAAATCTCTTTTTACAGGTCATTATATGATGCAAGTTTTATTATCCTGTGACACATGTTTGTATACTTTTTTCTGTGATGGGTAGGAACTATATCATCATCCAATTAATTTGGTAATGATAAACGTTATATGAGTTAAAAGGGTGTGTGGGTTGTATCCCATTCATAGAAACAAGATGGAATTCGGGTTGAAGCCCCAGCCTAAAATTAAACTGTGGCACAGTTTGAAGCCCAGCACTGAAAAACGTATGTGTGTGAGATGAAAGCTGAGCCTGAAAATAATAAAGTTTGTTGGTTATATCCTTATAGAGAATGTAAGAGGGACAATAGTTTATACCCTAAGACAAAAAATAAGCTAATGAGGTTGAATCCCATGCCAAATAATAAGCAGGTTGACAGGTTGAAGCACAAGCTTGATAATAAGCTAGTGTACTAGTTGAATCTCAAGCTTGAAATTAGTAGGGTGGATAGGTTATATACCAATACCAAAAATAAAATGGTACATGGTTTTTTATCTCAAGAATTAAAAATTTACACAGTTCAATGCCCAATACTAACATGTTATGAAGGTCTTGGTAGGTATCCATGACATATGATATTATATGTTTATGTATATGCCCTAATTACATGTCTTACTCCTATGTTATTATTTCATGGAATGTTCTATTGATTCCCTTATGATTCATGTATTATTAACTATGGATATTCATTCCATGATTTATGTTTATGATATTTTATACGACGTGTATGATATTCAATTGTTATGATCATGTTATCATACCCTTATTCTTTTGTTAATGCTTACATATATCCCTTATTTACCCTCAGTGATCACCTAAGATCAACCCATTCTATGTTTCCTTACCTAAAATTGGAAGGTAATTTTATAAAGGATATTTATAAGAGGTGTTATATTCAAGGAGAACATATTGGTATATAATTTAGCTCACCCTTTTATGAGTGTTTATATATCTATGTTTACAAAGCCAATAGACTAATATTCTCTGTTGCATTTTTTTGTATAATGTTTCAAGTATTCAAAAAAAGATATTTAATGTTAACATATGGAATATGAGGGCCTTTATAGGCCTCTAACATAAAAAATACATATTAAAATGACATGAATAGGACTTGTTTTTATACCTTTCAAAACACCAAAATTTACCTTTAAAATGGGATCACATTATTTGATTCCAAACTTATACAGTTTGGTATTACTTTCTTCTTCCATGAGCCTTAATAATCTTTGGGATTATTTATTTCCATATAAAATTCTTTTATTACTCTAAATTATCCTCATCAATATTTCTTTTATACCCATTCGGTATTATTTTAACACATATACTATTAGACAAGGTAGGTTTCTTAAAACTTTTTTGATATTATTTTATATTCTGAATTTTATTATTTCTTATCATCAATGTGAGATTATTATACCTTAATATCAATAGAAATAATGAAATAGTTTTAGACCATTTTCAATTTAGTTTGATACATAACTCATATGGTTTGTTTTTTAGATTACACATCCTCAATATTATATATCTTTTCTTCAAGTTCAAATATATACTATTTGTATTCATAAATCATTAGTAATTGTATCTTGACTTATCAATATAGGTTCACTCATATTTGTAAATATATTCCTTGTTTCCCAATATAAATAATTTTTCCACATTCAAATATTTTTATTTTTCTGGTTCTCTTTCACATTTTTTTCTAATATTTCTTGCGTTTTGAGATCAGCTCAAAAAAATATTTGGACTTTCCTTTATTTTCACACTCAAAATTTTCTTTTTCTTCTCCATTAAAATTTATTCATGAGGAATCAAATTATTTCATTAATTTAACATTTATATTAAATTCATTTTAAAACTCACAATATGATTCAACACCGTTTCTTGAAAATATTTTTTTATTGATGATAGATTTCATATTTGTTACCTACTTCATTTGAATAATTTTTTCATAGCCAATTTATTTATATTTGTAAGCCAACTAATTTTGGGTTTTTTTAAATGAAAAATATAATTGAAGATAAAACAACTATTAAATTTCTTTCCTTTTCCATTTAATAATATATTTGAAAAGTGATATAAAAACTGATTAATATCATTATTATCCTTGACATTTGAATTATTGACTTAATTATTATTTATACATTTTCCTTTTCACGTGGTGTCAATGAATACCTTGTACTATTTTTTAAAATTTAGTGCCCTCTTTATTTTATATGATATAATAATACTTCAAAATTTCACCAATGAATGTTGGTTCACGCCCAAATTTACCCAAGAGAAGAAGGGTAGAACGGTCCTTGTAGTGTAGCTTGGGTTATCGATTCCACAGAGACCTAAGAAGATACCTAAGATACACAACCTAAGGGATGGATTTTTGGCTATGAAGTGGCCAACTTGGATTGATTTTGGATGGGTTTTAAAGATATCTAATAGATTTAATTGGATTCAATTTAAAAGAATGAGTTGATCCTAGGTTATCGCTCGGGGTGGATTGGACGTATTTTCTTTTTAATGATTTCAATTTCTTAAATTTTAGATGGGTTCATTTAAGGAGATAAAACAACATCATCACTTACTGGTTTAATGCCTACACCCTCTAATACTAATCACATAAAAACTTTAAGGATCAAAGTTTTGAGCACTTCAAGGTAAAGGATCGTATTAGTACTTGAAGTGTGTGGCCTTAAATTCAACAAGGACGATGAAGTTTAAAAATCATCAAATAAAAATCCCAATTAAAGAAGTGAATATACATTAATTAGGTGATAAATAACATCCAATCCATCCCCTTGATACTCCCTTGGATCAACCCATAAGTGGGTTATCCCTCCATTGATCCCATGGTTTCAATGGAAGCGGAAAGTAGACTCGTGAGGGAGGAAATGGAGAAGTAAAGAAAACAACAAAAATAAAATGATCACTCCACCGTTGTGTGAATAATTTTACAAGGGTTGCTGTGAATAAATTCACACCTTGATCCAAAGGTATCAAAGTGATATTAAGAACAATAGAATAATAGTAGAAGAAAAACTTTTATTAAGAAACTAAAGTGAATTGAACAACTTACATGTGAATGACAAAATTGAGGCAACAAAAATGCAGCATAACATTACAATTGAACAAAGCATCCAAGATTCTCAACTCCTTCACAACCCCTGCCTTAAATAGGCATTTTGGGAGCCTTGGGTCGAGCCTCAAATAGTACAAATAATCTCAATTAATTTTGGTAGGCCATAGGTGGTGGAAAGCTTGTGGAATTTGAACTTTTCCACATTTGACCCGAGGTGGCAGCCAGCTTTCCTTCACCAAACAGACGCGTCTGGAAAACCTTCTAGACGGCCGAATCAGAGTGGTCCATTGAATATGAAAATGGAGCTCCAGCTGTCTTCTAACGGACTTTAAATTTTGGGCCAATTTGGAGTTACGGATTCCGATATATGATAACATTAGTGGACTGTGTTTCTGGGCCACAGAATCTGGCCCAGAATTGTATCTCTAACTTGGGTCGCTTTAATGACCACCATAGAGGCCGAATTAGCATTGTCTAATGAAGAGTTATTTGTTCCTATGAATGTATTCTAGTATCCCACAAAATTTGGGATTCAATGGGACTTTATGTTGGGCCCCAAAGGCTTATCAGTGGGTTAGTGTCCAATATGCCTTATCTAGAATTGCTTCCTTTCATCACAAAATATCCCCATCTTCTTCCATGAATTTTTCATTGATCCCTGAATGAAAAATGTTCACATTTAAGTGTAGATAAAGTTACCAAAATATTAAATTAAAAAAAAATTGATAATTACATTCCTTAGAATCAGATGACTCATTGGGCCTAAATTGGTGTATATTAGGCATGAAGTGCACAAATGATGAGAATGGATGTTCATAATGAAAATGCACTAACTCAGGCCCATAAGATCAAAAATGAACATTTAATACATTAAAATGTAATTAAAATATATGTTTTTATTAGATAATCACACCCCCCAACTTGAGATTTGCTAGTCCCGAGCAAATAATTCAATGATTTTATTTGAATTCCTTTCTTCAAACACATTATAACAAACAGTGCTCACAATGTAAACTGCACACAAATATATTTTTATAAACTATCAAGATAATTTAAAACAAGCTGAATTTAAAAGCAGATCCCAATCCCAAGCCCATTCCTTTGATCAAATCCATCATCATACTTCATCCAACTCAATTAGGTGTAATGATGTGTTGTGTATCACAATAGATATGGGGGTTCATTTTCATTCAAGGGGGAAATCATGGAAGCGCTAGGTGGAATCACATTTAATCCTAATATGAGTATTCTTCATTCTTTTATTTTTTTGATTTATTTTTGCAATATTGCCATAGTAATTGAGATTGCAGTTAATCAAATTAACCCATGTAGCAAGACTTTTCCGAGGACTCCCAGACTCAAAGGCCTTAGGGCACCAAGTGAAGCCCACATACTCGGGCATCGTCTCGATTTAACTTAATAAAAAACAAATTCATATTACCATAAATAGAGATATATTGAAAAAATCAGGGCTAGAAAACTCTGGAGTCACGATCCCCAAGTGTTGAAAGCCTCGCATTTTATCAATCCATTGCTCTACATGCAAATTATTTTTTTTTAATAAATTTTTTTAGTTTTTTTTTAATACACATATTATTCATAAAAATAAAACCAGCCTATTCTATTTATTATGGGACCCCAAAAATTAAAATTAGTACCCCACAGTCTAGAGGACGTGCATTGTGGCATTTTTTATTTGGATGAAAATATAAACGATGAAATATCACATTGGACAGCCACACTTTCCAAAATCTATGATTTTAAACTTAATCATTAATTAAATTAAGAGTCAAGGAAATAATAATTATTTGATATGTAGTTTTTATGTGAGCAAAGATGTTATTATATGAATGATAAAGGAATTTTACTTGTTTTGGTTATCATTGTTTTTTTTAACAAACATTTTGTTTACACACCCCCCAACTTAGAATGAAACTGTCCCTAGTTTCATAAAAACAAAATTTAGAATGGGGTAGAGGAATAAAAAAAGGGAGTTCAATAAGGAAATTGAAATATGAGGATCATGGAATGAAGTCACCTGGTGTTTGAAGTTTTAAGTTCTTGCCGCTCGAATTTATTCCTTTGATATCCATGTCGCTTGCAAAGTTCCCTAGTTGAAAAAGGAAAAACAAAACAAACAAAACAAACAAAAAAACAAAAAAACAATATATATATTTATATTTATATAATAAAGGAAGTAAAATATAAGAATATATATAAAAATTATAGAATAAGGAAGCACAAGAAGCCGCAGGTCAGTGGTAAGCGCGCGCCCCTGTCTCCCTTCGGTCCCGGGTTCGAGTCCCCGCGGCTTCGCCAGTTGTGACGGGGTTTTCCCCACGGCCTATGGCGTGGACTTCATTTTATTATTATTTTATTTTTATCTTAACCTATAAAATAATAAAAATAAAACAAAATAAACTGATGATACATTGTCTTCTTTTTAAATTTTTGGGTAAGGTATTACTCAAGGATCACACCACGTGACACAGATGAATATGGTGCTCCCCTTTCGTACCCATCTATACTCATTATAGAAGAACAGGTCAATAGTTTATTTTTTTTCAAAATATCAAAATGTCTCATTAACCCTATTTAAAATATAAAGTTGATTAAAACAACGAAATTATTGGAAACTTGAAAACCATGGGTTGCCTCCCATTCAGCGCTTGGTTTAACGTCGTTAGCCCGACATGGATCCTAAATCTATTAATTTGTTCCTTGTTCATAGGTTGGCTCAGTTAGATCAACCTCTATTTCCTGTTTATTGAATTATTCAATGAATGGTTTTAACCTTTGACCATTGACCTTGAAAATGTAACCACTCGTGGGATCATGAATCTCTACTGCCCCATGGGGGAATACATGATGCACTATGAAAGGTCCTGACCTTCTAGACCTTAACTTTCCCGGATGTAAATGAAGTTTTGAACTATACAAGAGCACAAGTTTTCCCGGTTCAAAATGTTTAACCTTGATATTCCTAGATTGGTAGGCTTTAAATGTATCTTTATTGATCCTTGAATTTTCATAAGCCTCCATCCTTAGTTCCTCCAGTTCATTGAGATCTAATTTCCTTTTTGTTCCGGCCAATGAGAGATCATAATCCAATTTCTTTAATTGCCCAAAAGGCCTTATGTTCAATCTCCACTGGAAAATGGCATGCTTTACCATAAACCAACCTATATGGGGACATTCCTAAAATGGTTTTATATGCAGTTCTATAGGCCCAAAGAGCATCTAAGAGTTTCTCAGACCAATCATTCCTAGAGGGGTTGACAGTTTTTTCAAGAATTTGCTTAATTTCACGATTGGCTAACTCAGCTTGACCATTGGTCTGTGGGTGGTAAGCAGTGGGCACTTTGTGAGAAATTCCATATTTTTCCATGAGTGATGAGAATGGATGATTGCAAAAATGAGTTCCACGATCACTTATGATAGCCCTAGGAATTCCAAATCTAGAGAATATGTTTTCTTTTAGGAATCTAATCACAGTTTGATGATCATTGGATTTTTTGGGAATGGCCTCAACCCATTTTGAGACATAATCAACAGCTAAGAGTATGTAGAGGTATCCCCGAGAGTTTGGGAAGGGACCCATGAAATCAATTCCCCAACAGTCAAAGATTTCAACCACTAAGATGGGAGTGAGTGGAATTTGATACCTTTTTGTGATGGACCCTACTTGTTGACACCTAGGACAGCTTTGACAAAATGTGTAGGAGTCCCTTGAGAGGGTGGGCCAGAAAAGACCACATTGAACAATCTTAGCAGATGTTTTCTTAGAGGAAAAGTGACCTCCACATGCCTCACTATGACAAAATGTAAGGATGGACTCTTGTTCAGATTCTGGAACACACCTCCTAATGACTTGGTCAGGGAAGAACCTATTGAGGTATGGATCATCAAACACTTAGTTTCTAACATCATAAAGGAATTTCCTTCGATCTTGAGTCCCTAAGAATTTTGGAATGACTCCTGTCACTAAGAAATTTGCTATGTCAGCATACCAAGGGCAGTCACTCACAGAGTACAAGTGTTCATCAGGAAACGAATCAGACACAGAAAGGTTATTTGAGTTGTCTTTGAATTCCATCCTAGAGAGGTGATCAGCTACAAAATTTTCAACTCCCTTTTTATCCTTGATTGTGAGGTCAAATTCTTGTAAGAGAAGGACCCACCTAATAAGTCTAGCCTTAGCATCTTGTTTTTGGAAGAGGTATTTTAGTGTAGAATGGTCATTGAACACAGTGATGGGTGATCCTAAGAGGTAGGGCCTAAACTTCTATAAGGAAAACACAATAGCAAGTAACTCCTTTTCAGTGGTGGTGTAGTTGATTTGGGCATCATTTAAGGATTTTCTTGCATAAGCAATGACATAAGGAGTTTTATCACAACGTTGTCCTAACACAGCTCCAACAGAAAAGTCACTGGCATCACACATAAGTTCAAAAGGAAGGTTCCAATTTGGAGATTTCATAATGGGAGGAGAGGTGAGAGAGGATTTGAGGGTTGAGAATGAACCCTCACAGCTTTCTGTCCAAACAAATGGAGCATCCTTTACTAAGAGAACACAAAGGGGATGGGATATTGAACTAAAGTCCTTGATGAATCTTCTATAGAAACCAGCTTGTCTTAAGAAAGACCTCACTTCCTTGACAGTTTTGGGTGATGGAAGGTGACGAATGATGTCAACCTTTTCTTTATCAACTTCAATCCCCCTACTCGAGACCAGATGGCCTAGAACAAGTCCCTCTTTAACCATGAAATGGCATTTTTCCCAGTTTAGGACCAGATTTTTTTCTTCACATCTTGACAAGACTCTCTCCACATTCTGAGGACATCCCTCAAAAGTATCCCCAAACACAGAGAAGTCATCCAAGCAAACCTCTAGAAAATCCCCTACCATGTCTGAGAAGATTCCCATCATGCACCGCTGGAAGGTTCTAGGGGCATTGCATAACCCGAAGGGCATGCGTTTGAAGAAAAAGGTACCGAAAGGACATGTGAATGTAGTCTTCCCTTGATCCTCTAGGGAGACCTCAATTTGATTGTACCCTGAGTACCCATATATGAAACAGTAGAAGGCATGACCTGCCACTCTCTCAAGGACTTGGTCAATGAATGGTAAGGGGAAATGGTACTTCTTGGTGAATGAGTTTAGTTTCTTATAGTCAATGCAGACCCTCCATCCACTACTCACCCTTGTTGGAAGAATCTCTCCATCCTCATTTGTTATCACTGTGATTCCAGCCTTTTTTGGAACCACTTGGATTGGGCTCACCCATTCACTCTCAGCTATGGGATATATGATACCAGCTTTCAACAATTTCATAAGTTCTTTCCTTACTACCTCCATGAGATTAGGATTGAGTCGCCATTGAGGTTGACGACATGGATTTGAATCAGATTCCAGAACAATCCTATGAGTCCCAATAAGTGGGCTAATCCCAAGAATATCAGACAGGGTCCAACCAATGGATTTCTTATGTTTCCTAAGGGCATCTAGAAGCATCCTCTCATGATTGGCTTCAAGAGAAGAAGAAATGAAAATAGGATGTGTTTGATTGTCCCCTAGGAAATCATACTTGAGCATAGCAGGATGTTCCTTCAATTCAAGATCAGGTTGGTTCAGAATTTCAGCTGAAGATTGGGACATTGGATCAAGTTCAATTTCTTTTTTTAGAGTTTCACATATGATTGATTCCCCAGATGTCGAAGTTTCAGCTACTAGATTGGCTTGATCAGATTTAGGGAATGGAGTTTGATTGGTCTCCATGAAATTGGTTTCTTGAAAGGTTTCACTGATTTTTGGACCTAAGAATTCATCATAAGAGAAATTTGTAAATGATTCAATCCAAGGAGATAAACTTCCTTCATATGAACAAAGGAAATCAGTCTCATCTTGACTTAAACATTCATCAAATATTCCTTGATGTTCCATGGATTCATTATCAATGCTTCCTATCCTGTTTACTTCATGAATATCCTCGTTATCCCCTATTTGTGAGCTTTCATTAAAGATGTTCAAGTCTAGACTCATGTTCCCAAAGGTGATGGTCATGTTCCCATTTCGGACTCGGATAACAGAGTTGATTGTTGCAAGAAAATGACGGGCAAGGATGATTGGGGTTTGTTCCTTATTTCCTAAGTTTGGATGGTTGTCAAGGACAATAAAGTCAGTAGAGTAGATGAAGTTTTCAACCTTTACCAGAACATCCTTTAAAATCCCCTTTGGAACCCTAATGCTACGATCAGCAAGGTGAAGTGTGACAGATGTGGGTTGGATTTCTTCTAGGCCTAACTGGAAGTACACAGCATATGGGATGAGATTGACACTAGCACCTAGGTCACACAAGGCTTTGACAACTTTGCTTTCTCCTAGTTCAACATTGATGTAAGGGCAACCTGGGTCTTTCAACTTAGGAGGAATGGTCCCTTTGAATGGTGGTACTCACATTAGCAGCCAAAAGGACTTGGTTTTTAGGTGAAAATTTTCTTTTAAAGGTGCACAAGTCCTAAAGTTACTTTGAGTAGGCAGGTATGGTTTGGATTTCATCGAGAAGGGGTATGTTCAACTTGACTTGTGAAAATATTTCCCTCAACGTTTCACTCAGTTCAGGCTTGTTTTCCCCCTCATGCGTTGGGGAAATGGTGCAGGTTGTGGGGTTGTTTGTTGAAGAGTTGTTTCTTTCACATTGTTATGAGTTTCCTCAGTTTGATCTTGTGGTTCATTTGAATTTTCATCCCAGTTTGAATCTTCAGGTGGGTTCTTCATTAGTTGTTCAAGTTTCTCAATTGATTTCCCACTTCTTAAAACAGTCACAGCCTTTAGTTGTTCATGAGTTGTTTGAGAACAACATGACTCTCCCCTTGAAGTTGAGGATGGCACTGCCTGCGTAGGCGTGGGTGCCTTTCCTGTTTTGATGGTTTGATGTTCTTGTTTTAGTGAAGAGACTTCTGAGTTCATCCTCTCCATTTGATTGCACAGTTGTTCTAGTAGGCTTTGTGGAACAGTTTGGGTTGGTGCTTGAGTAGGTTGGTTTATCCCAGGGGGATATTTTGGAGGTGGGATGGTTTGTTGAAAATGGACTGGTGGCTTTTGGTATTGGATATGTTGGGTTTGGAACTGGTTATGGGTTTGGTAGTTCTGTTGAGGGTAAGTATTTTTCCCTTGTTGTTGGTTATCCTTCCATCGGAAGCCTGGGTGGTCATTGTACCTTGAATTGAAGGTGTTTTGGTATTGGGGATTTTCAAAGTTTAGGGCATTGACTTCCGCTGGGGGTCCTCCTAGAAGAACATACTTGATGGATGGAATGGTTGGGCAGTTGTCTGTTTTATGGTCATGTTTGTCACAAATTGTGCAAACAACGTCTACATTTTGGATTTCATGGACTTTCCTAAGGTCTATCTCTTCAACCTTCCTAGAGAGTGCTGCGAGTTTAGCCCTAAGGCTTTCCTCTTCTCTAAGTGTATTAATTCCAGTGGTTCTTTGTGGCTTTTCAGAATAAGGTGAAGTTCCCCAAGTTTGGTTTTGTTCAGCCAGACTTTCCAGATACTCGTAAGCATCATTTGGGGCCTTGTTTTTAAAAGTTCCATTACACATCATGTCAATGAATTGTTTATTACCCGGACCCAACCCTTCATAGAAAATTCTCACTTGTTCAGGTATGGAAAACCCATGGTGTGGAACCATGTTTAGGGTGTCTTTGAACCTCTCCCATGTTTCATAAAATTACTCTCCCTCTTTTTCAAAAAAGTTTTCGATGATCTTTTTAAGTGCAATTGTTTTGTGATGAGGGAAGTATTTTTTGTAGAATTCTCTTTGCAGTTGGTCCAAAGAGTGTATTGATGCAGGTCTCAAGTTGTTTATCCAATTTTTAGCTCGATCCTTTAATGAAAAAGGAAATATCCTCATCTTAGCGGATTCTAGTTGATGTGGGGGACACATGGTTTCAACAATGTCGTTGAACTCTTTGACATGAAGGTATGGCATTTCTGACTCCATCCCATGAAAGGTTGGAAGGTGGTTTAGGACATGAGGTTTGAATATGTAGATGGTGTCTCCTATGGAATTGTGTCTAATGCATGAGGGGGCATTGGTCCAAGCTAGAGTGAGGTATTCATTCATGGTTTGATCAACTACATTCCCTAAGTTTGGAGCTTCTTGGTTTTGGTTTCCCATTTGATTCCCCCCAGGGTTTACAATTTGATTTTGTGGATGACCCTCCATTGGACTTGTTTCAAGTTCTGACTTTGGGGTTTCAAGAATATTTTAATCTGATTTAAAAAATCCCTTAGGTGCACTTGACACCCCTATACTAGGACTTTCCACCCTAACTAGTCTGTTTGAGAAATCGCGGGTGTAGGCGGACATGCGCCAAAAAAAACGAGAAAGGGACAAGATAAGAGATCTTGGGTGAGAGTAGAAGAATGGATGTGAGGAAAGAAGGTTTTTTTATCTAAGGTACTTACTTGGTCCCCAGCAATGATGCCAAAATTTGGTTCACGCCCAAATTTTTCCAAGAGAAGAAGGGTAGAACGGTCCTTGTAGTGTAGCTTGGGTTGTCGATTCCATAGAGACCTAAGAAGATACCTAAGATACACAACCTAAGGGATGGATTTTTGGCTATGAAGTGGCCAAATTGGATTGATTTTGGATGGGTTTTAAAGATATCGAATAGATTTAAGTGGATTCAATTTAAAATAATGAGTTGATCCTAGGTTATCGCTCGGGGTGGATTGGACGTATTTTCTTTTTAATGATTTCAATTTCTTAAATTTGAGATGGGTTCATTTAAGGGGATAAAACAACATCATCACTTATTGGTTTAATTCCTACACCCTCTAATACTAATCACCTATACACTTGAAGGATCAAAGTTTTGAGCACTTCAAGGTAAAGGATCGTATTAGTACTTGAAGTGTGTGGCCTTAAATTCAACAAGGACGATGAAGTATAAAAATCATCAAATAAAAATCCCAATTAAAGAAGTGAATATACATTAATTAGGTGATAAATAACATCCAATACAGCCCCTTTATACTCCCTTGGATCAACCCATAAGTGGGTTAGCCCTCCATTGATCCCATGGCTTCAATGGAAGCAGAAAGTAGACTCATGAGGGAGGAAATGGAGAAGTAAAGAAAACAACAAAAATAAAATGATCACTCCACCGTTGTGTGAATAATTTCACAAGGGTTGGTGTGAATAAATTCACACCTTGATCCAACGGTATCAAAGTGATATTAAGAACAACAGAATAAGAGTAGAAGAAGAACTTTTATTAAGAAACTAAAGTGAATTGAACAACTTACATGTGAACGACAAAATTGAGGAAACAAAAATGCAGCATAACATTACAATTGAACAAAGCATCCAAGATTCTCAACTCCTTCACCACCACTGCCTTAAATAGGCATTTTGGGAGCCTTGGGTCGAGCCTCAAACAGTACAAAGCATCTCAATTAATTTTGGTAGGCCATAGGTGGTGGAAAGCTTGTGGAATTTGAACTTTTCCACATTTGACCCGAGGTGGCAGCCAGCTTTCCTTCACCGAACAGATGTGTCTGGAAGACCTTCTAGACGGCCGAATCAGAGTGGGCCATAGACTAAGAAAATGGATCTCCGGATGTCTGCTAACTGCCTGTACAATTTGGGCCCATGTTGAGTTACGGATTCCGAGATATGATAACATTTGTGGACTATTGTTCTGGGCCGCAGAATCTGGCCCAGAATTGTATATCTAAATTGGGCCGCTTTAATTACCACCATAGAGGCAGAATTAGCATTGTCTCATGTAGAGTTATTTGTGCCTCTGAATGTCTTCTAGCATCCCACAAAATTTGGGATTCATTGGCCGAGTATGTTTGGCCCCAATGTCTTATCAGTGGGCTAGTGTCCAATCTGCCTTGTCTAGAATTGCTTCCTTTCATCACAAAATATCCCCAACTTCTTCCATGAATTCTCCATTGATCCATGAATGAAAAATGTTCACATTTAAGTGTATATAATGTTCCAAAAATAACAAATTAAAAAAAATTGATAATTATATTCCTTAGAATCAGATGACTCATTGGGCCTAAATTGGTGTATATTAGGCATGAAGTGCACAAATGATGAGAATGGATGTTCATAATGAAAATGCACTAACTCAGGCCCATAAGATCAAAAATTAACATTTAATACCATTAAAATGTAATTAAAATATATTTTTTTATTGATTAATCAAATGTTCTTCTATATCTTCAAAAGATTAAACATTTGGATCAAACCAGTATTCAGTGTTCTTCATCATATTCTTTAAAATTATAGAGCATTTCAGTTTTTCACTATATGAATGAATATTGATAACTATTTCATTTAACCATTTGAAATATTTTTCAATATCTTCATCATAATACATCTTAATATCCACAAATATCATCCTCCAAAATCATTGGTTAGCTTCCCTCACAAATATGTTTCCTTTATAGATGCATCTCAATTTGTCCCATGTTTCTGTTACTGATCAGTAACCATTAATTTTATAAAATAATTATCTGATAAAGATAAAAAAATATTTGTTTGTGATATTCCATCCATATCTAAATTTATTTTATGAAAATATTTCATATTTTTATTTTTTGATATAGGTTGAAATACCACTATTTCAGGATCTTAGACCTAAAGGTCTTGTGAAGGGAGATAATGAAGCACCACATTCCTCCCAAAATTATGGTTTGTGTAATTTAAATTTATAAATCCATTATTTTTAATATAATTGATATTCTACATGATTCTTGGATCAATTAGTAAACCTTAATTGAATATCACTTCTTAGTCTTTGGTTGGGCCACTGAATGAGAGAGGTGGTGAATCATTGATCTTGTTTTTCTTTTACAAGTTATTCAATTCTAAACAAAACCGCTTAAACCATTGAAGGTTATAAATTCAATCAAAATATTGTATAAATTAAATATCAGATGAATAAATATATATAGATCAAATACCATGATATTTATAAGTATTATTTACCCATTCCTACTCATTCCATATTGGTTAGTCCTCCAAATATGGATGCTTCACTATTTTCAAAATTTTCTTACAACATATAGTTTACCATGTTCTTTTATATTTTGATGTACTCTGGAAGATAAAATTATACTTCAAATATGATATGAAAATAATTACCTCTTATAAACCACTGGGGTTATCTTAACCTCCTTAACGTGGTTCTCTTCCACAAACAGATAGATCCTTGGATTTACATGTACACTACTTCTTCAAGCTCTTCAAGAGGTGATGATTCACATATATTGGTTTTAAAAGTAAAATAGACTAATGATGAGATATTTACTCTCACACTCTCACAATAAAAATGATAGCCTTAGTCATTACATTTTACTCTTGAAAAATATATTACTCCCACAGAAACACACACACACACACACTATGATGTGCCTTTCCTGTCTCTTATCAATTTTTTGGTTTTTGTTTAATATTATAATATTCAATCCTCTTTAATATATTATATAATCCTTAGAAATTATAATATCACATTTATGAATCATAATGAAATTGAATAAATACACATAACTTTATCAATAACCGTTAATATTTACTTCATTGGAGTTATTACATAATTAAAAAATGAATAAAACCATTATCACTACTGCATGAATTAATAAATTTAAATCACTTAAAGAAATTTATCTCACAGCCTTATTGTAATTCTAGAATCATATCCTAAAACTGAAGACTACTATTATGGATGTATTAAATATCAATTCTATAATTTTAATATTTTTTGTCTCTATGTAGACGTGCCACCTACCGACATTCCATTTACCATGTTGTTGGAAAGCATATATCCCTATGTTAGACTCAACACTTTGAACATTACAACTTGGACCACTTATGTTATTTTTACTTCAAATTCACTATTAAAATAGACCATGATCACCACTTTTAAAATTTATTCATTTACCATTTTACAATGGAAGAATTCTTTATTACCACACCCCCCTCTACAATATTAAAATTGGTATCATTTAATTTTAAAACTTAGGGATTTATCCTAAACAGAACACTATTATTCCCCTTTTTGATAAAAAATATTGATCATGTGATCTAAAATAGAACCACATGGACCACTATGTTTTTTTCCATTTCCAATTTCCCATGATTGGAATTTTATTTTAAGCACACCCTATAAAATGGTAATTTCTTGAACCATTGATACTCAAGTATGCAATTCATTTTCTTCTTCATATCATCTCAACACATCCGGAAATCAAAATTCAAATATCTTATTGAAAAAATTAAATAATATATAATAGTCCCAAAACCTATTGAAATATTCATGTATTATTAAATCATATACCACCTCACAATAAATCATTTCTAGGAGAAATTCGTCAATTAAAATGGATGAGTATAAATCCTAATATGGGATAAATAAATGAAACTGAACATGATTAATCACTAAAGATAATAAATGATGAATAACATGAGGAGAATAATAATTAGAATATGATAAATAACATTGCAATTTTTATACAGCATAAAAATTAGGAATTCACAATACTATGAACATTATTTAATACCAAGGGGTCCTAAAACAAATTAACAATGTTACTAGCATAGTTATCATAAAATATGATATTTTTATAGATTAATTATTCACCCAATACATTGGATAACTATCATGAAAGACCCTTAATATATCTTAATAAATGTGTTCCATGCCAATCATATATCATAATAATTATTTTGGTCATTAACCCATGGATAATATATTGTGTGTCTGATATTAAATCATTGTCTACATTAGTGTTTAAAGAGTAAAACATTCCATAAATTTTTACCCATAACAAGGGAATAATGGTTTCAAACATAAAAATAAAAAATTAATGAATTTTAGTACCATATATATGTATACCCATGAAAAAAATAGATTTGGGTTTTCATAATATAAAAAGATAGTCATGGAAAACTGAAGTCGGATTTTAGAAGCATAATAGGAATACAATGTGGTAAATGGAATGAGATTAATGAGAGATAATGGAAGTATCTAAATGATTGAAAAAATTGGATAATAATGGAATGATCATAAGTGTATGAGAAGAAAATAACATTAAACACAAAATACTAACTACAAAGGAAGTACTTGGATAAGAATGGAGAGAAAGAGAATATATTGCCTTGTATAATAGCTTCTTAATGGTTGATAAGATTTTAATGGAACCAAAATAACCCATTGGAATGGGTCTATAAAAGGAAAAGGAGGGAAATTTTTTTCTTAATGGAATAAGAGTTAATGAGATGGCACGTAAATGTGGGCTATTATTTTAAACTCAAGAAAATTGTTTAATATTTTTCAATTATACACCACTAAATTATAGGGTTTGGAAAATTATTTTTTCTTATACCACACATGTTTTTTCTTATAATTTATGAAATTAAGCAAGTTATTTTTGAATAATATTATTTAATAACAAAAATTAATTTTTAAATTAATATTTTATTGAGAAAACAATTTAATCATCAAATATAATTTTTTGGGAATCATAATTACAATTTCATAATATTGGAAAGTAATTTATGAGTTTCTAAATTTTTCTAAATTAAATAAAATAAATTTTATTAATAACATTATATATATTGGTTTCATTTTATTTATTTTAATTAATTTTATACATAAGTATTATATATTTCTGAAGTAATCAAACATACTATGAAAATATATATTTTTACTATTCATTAGAGAAAGTGTATTTTTGATAATTCTCAAAATTTCATCATATCATAATTTCAACATACTAATATCAAATATAATATTTATTAAATCAAAAAAACATCCAATATATGGGAAATTTAAATTTTAAATAAAAATATATATTTATTAAAAAAAATAATTTTTTTTGTGACAAAATAAATATAGTAACTCTTATAGAATGTACTTTGGATGATATAAAATCATATTACCATTTATAATAATATAATTACCATTTTCTAGGTCTATTTAATGGGAATAAGTCTAATTTAATATACTAATTGAAATTATATGATTTAAAAAAAACATTTATGTTTTCTTTGAATTGAAAAACATTATTATTTATATACATATTATATTATTGTCTATTTAAAAAACATAATATTGAAAATGGGATTGAAGAAAAAACTATATAATTTATTTTAATAAACTTAACATTTTGAAATTATAAGTTTTATATACATAACCCTTTATTACATCGACATATTCCCTATGTGTATGGTGTAATGGTTCTACATTCATGGTGTTTATATAATAAAATTGATCTAGTGGTGATCTCAACTAACTTTCACTTCTACCTATTTAGATTCCACCTGAACATTAAATTTTGAAACCATGATAACTATTATTCAAGGTATAACCCTACAGATACTACATTCCTCCCATGTTTTGACAAATGGGATTTAGAATGATTGATCCTACTGGTTGATTCTATCATTTATGTATCATGAATAAATTATATATTGGAAATAAATTTTTTATGAATTAATTATAAAGGTATTATTATTATCAATAATCATAATTATGAATTTTCATATTTACCAATGGTCATGTTGAATAATGGTTAGTAACGATGTTATCAAAATAGCCACTTTTCCCATCACAACATTTATATACCCCACCATTCTCATGACTTGATGTTCACTAATTTATATAGAAATTTTTTATGCTTCCCTTGATAATTTTTATCATATTCTTAAATGTTCTATTTCATTTTATTTTCTATAGCTGACATGATCTTCATTTTATAATTTGATCCACTAGAGTTTAATTTATTGTTTTCATTGTTCTTTTTTTATATTCTCATATTATTTATAGATGTAATAGTCACTACTATTTTGAGATGTGAAATGTTCTTATAAAATGTAACAATCTATCTATTTGAGTAATAAAAAAATTCTATTATGAATCATGAGTTATTTTTCTAAAATTATAAATTTATTTTAAGAAATTGTATATATGGAATTATTATTTGAAGGGATTTATGTATCTCTTAATTAATGATGTATGGGTAGATGGAATTTGGGTCGGACTACACACAACCCAAGAGTCTTATGAATTGTTAAAAAAATGTGGGGGTTAAAAACTTTTCACTATATTCTTAATATTATAGATAATTGTGATTTATTAAGGTTTTAATCCTTTATCTAGAAGGGTTTTATTTAACTTATGAATGGGGTGAATTTTTTAGTTGTATTTATCATTGGATTTTAATTCGAGTTAGTAAAAGAACATTTGAGTTCTATAAATACTTCCATGTCAATGAATATTGAACATATAGATTTGGTCAAAATAATTATGATTCAAAAACAAATTATTAGAATAATACACCATTGTAATGGGAGTTAACAAGGTAAGATTGTATAATTAACTCTCCTTTTAAAATTAAATGCATCTGATTCCTTCTAAAGAAAATAACTATTTATACCATAGTTACTAAACTAGGTAGGTTAGTAAAAATATGGGTGCACCTATATTATCTTATGTATGTAAAAAAGTAATAATGTAACCTTAAGTGTTAGGTTCTTAATTATAGATTTTTTGGGGTTACAATTATTTTGGAAATACATAATATTAACAATGGATAAATAATTTCAATATTATCCATATGATAAATTGAAAAAAAGTTTTTTCACAACTATTCAACAGTCATATATTATATTATATGAATTTTAGACTCACTAAATGTATATTTTGGGATATAAATTCTAAACTGGACTCATTATTTAGTGAAATATATGTCTTTGACCACTAATAGATATGATGTATTCTAAAAGGGGGACATCATTTTAGTGGGAACACATTTAATAATAGTTATTATTGAAGGGTAAAAAATATGATACACCTATGATAAAATATTCTATTATAGATATAGTGTTACTATCATCATCAGGAATAACTCTAAGATTATACTTAATATAAGGAATAGTTTAGCAGGATAAACTTCTTATACTGGTACAAAATCTTATAAATGGTTTTGATGAATTTTTTTTTGTTATATAAATCCATTATTGAGTAGAAAAAAATTTATAATATTAAAAAAATAAATCATGATGATTATTCGCTAAATATATGTATTAAAATTGAATATTCAAATCTATTATATAAATTTCTGTCGAATTAACTTTCATCATTTTTCATATACTTGGTATGATTTAATACATAAAAGACATGGTGAGATTAAATATACCATTTTAGGTTTTATTTTGGATTTTTAATTCATTATAGTATAATAATTTAAAATTTTATTATATTAGAAATTAGTTAGAAACATTATACCATATATTATCAAAGTGATGAGGATAAATGATCAGGGAATCATAAATCCTTGTTCTAGTTATTTATTGGTAGTACAAATGGGTAAAATATTATGATTGAGAAGGGATATTGGGTGGTAAATCTGTTAATCTCACTTATTGAAACCTAAAAGATATTTCAGGAAGGTTGTACGACACTTCCATAGGATATAATTTCCTAGGATCCTATTATGGTGTTTTAGAAACCCCATAGAGTGTCCATATTATGTATTATTGTTATAACTATTTTTTATTTTTAAAGGGAATGTGATAAAAAAATATATACATTACAAATGATGTGATTATAATGTAATTATAAATTTAGGTAAGAATTATTATAGTTTATACTTTTGACTCATCTTATAAAGGATTACTAAATCAAGATGTGAATTCCACGGAATGTTTCAACATTATATAAATTAGAATAATGTTTGTTTTTTTATATTATCTTTTATGATAAGTGAGATAGTTTTTCAAGAATTTTTTTTATGAATACCATTATATGATTTATTTATTAAACATGGTTTATGATTCATAAATTTTTTTAACATTCATTAAAATAATATAATGATAAAATTATTTTTTATATAAGATAAGAAATATTATCCAAGAAATTAGTTAAGATAAATAAAATTTATTCTGTAAACCATATAATGGAATACATTAATGAATAAGGACATAATTTTAGAAAAATGATCTAAATATATATATTACTATATGATATATTATTGGTAACTTTTCATTTATTAAAATTCAATACTAAGAAAAAATAACTTTTATTTTCTAGACTCAAATAAAACTATATTTTATATCACCATATTGTGGAAGGAATATAGTATATAACTATCCAATGAGAATATATTTAGGTTTAAAGAAGTTCATGTACAATAAGAAAAAGATTATTATAGAAAAACATCAATGTGAATATAAATTAATATTCTAAATGAATTTTGGGTATGCAGTTCGAGAAAAAAATAAATAATAAAATGTAGGTACTATAATGAAATGAATGAAATTTTATTCCATAAAGAAGAATAAGATGTTCTTGTAATGAATAAAATAAAAAGTTACATTAGTTACCAAATGATGTCAATGAAAATATTAAATGGAAGTGTTACATGATAACAATCATAGATGGATTTCCAATTATATGATATAATTCTTCGACATTGTTATGTAATTCAAGGGATTGTGTAGATTGTATTTTTCATAATTTGTAAATATAATGTTTAGAACTACAGCTATCAATATGTGTTGTAAAATATACATATCCCACTGATTAAATAGATTGATTTTTCCACTTATTGATGAATATATTTCATGAGAATAGAGGTAATATAGTTAATTAGTGTGAGATATGACTTGTATATTCAATGATAAATATATAGAATAACTACTATTGGGTGTATTGTAGAAGATTTATCCATAAGTTCTAAAAACAATTATATTAGGCAACCATGAATATATGAGAAATACTGATAAATGTTATTTATACTTGTCAAAATAATGTTATCCATTATGTCTAGTGATTATTAATTAGAATATGATGAGATTTAATTAAAATTTTATATGGAAGATTAGAACACTATATTCAACATGATACATGATGAGTTTGAAAAACTATCAATTAAAAAGATTGAGTATCTGTGATTAAAGAATAATAAATTTATTTCCAAAAGAGTGATTAACTAACCCCATGTTAACAATAATGAAGGCTAATATATTTTTTGATTAACCAACTTGGACAATAGTTAGAGAATCAACATTTTCCATATTAAATTGATGATCCAGTGGAAATATATTAAAATAACCAGGAAGAGTATTTCTATGTAGTAATATTGATTAGTAATTATTATTTTGAGACTTCCAATTGTTTGATATATTTATAACATCATTTATATTTTTTTTGAGTTTGAGTATAACGGTTGGAGGTTCTTTAAGAATGTTTAAAATGGTTCTAGTCTTAGTTTTTGATGATTTGGAATTATGAGTTCATCTTAAAACCTGAAATTGATATAAATATGTTTTTCTTTGAATAAGAAATTTTAATTTTACGCAACCTACATTGATACATAACACTATCTAGATAACATATATATAAATATATGAATTTCACAATGATAAGTAACATTTTCTAAATGGAATGAAATATTATCCTTATGATACATAATATATCGCATAAAATATGGAATATTTAAAAATTGATTATTAATTTCATAATGATAAAAAAATAACATTTTGAATATGATATATGTCATATTTAAGGGAAACATTTTGTAATGTATTATAACTACATTGATATGTATGATATACTAGATGATATGGAAGAAATTCAAATTGATGAGTCATATTTCTTTAAGAATAAATAAGATACTCATGTTCCTAGAAAATATATTTACAATTATCAGTAAGATATATGAGCTTAGTAAAGTTATGAATATGATATTATATTTCTTGAATATGTTTTATCAATTTGAGAAATGTAGTAATTATAGATAATAAAATTATACATTGCTAATCGGTTCATCATGTATTAAGGATCATGATACTAATGACTGAGTTATGACTCAAGATGGTGTAGAAAGATATTTAAATAATGTCTATTGAGATGATATCATTTTATATTTTTTGGATTTGAAATAGAAAATTTAAAATAATTATTAAATATAAAAAATAGCTATTTTTTCAATATATCATTTAAATTGTTTTAAATAAAAGTATGGAGCTCATAATTATATGGAGTTTCCATATTAAAATATAGAAAAATTTTCACATAATAATGATGATTTTATAGAGGTAAATATGTATAATTAGATGGATAAAATAGTTGGGGAATAATGAATCAAATTTTTTTTATAGGAGATCCAATTCATTGAGGAAAAAAGAAGTATAAAAATTGAGGAAAAAGGGGAAACCTATGATACTGTTATATTATAATGACTGAAGAGATGAAATATAATAAAGGGAGACTACTAAAAAAGATAATAATATTGTTTTTTTAACTAAAAACTATTCTTTACATTGAGAATACTGAATTATTGTTGAGATGTTATATACTGACGATATTAAGAAGTCAAAAATAATATTTTTAAGGGTGCATATGATGTTTGTTCACATTTTTCAATGAATATGGTGATCATTTTAAAATCAATATAAATAGAAAAAATTTCATAATAGTCGTGGTGAACATCCATTTTACATTGAAGACAGACATTTGGGGAAGAATATATATCATATTAATGTGGTGAAATTATTAATCATTAATTAGATATGATTCATATAGGTTAGAACATTCTTATACACTGGTTTGATTCATTGTAATGAACTATTCAAAAATCCAATAATCCAAAAGGAGATAATTGATATTATGTGATGAAATTGTATGATTGTAGGATGATATATACACTTATATTATAATCATCTATTTATTAGTGAAAATTTATGAATCTCATTCGAATATTGACCAAAAAAAGGAGTAATCACCCACATTACGGGTCAATATTTTCAAAATATCACATGCGATACTCTATTTACTTAATATCTTATATGTAATATATATATATATTTATTTAAAAATTTAATATCCCTTTATATTAATAGGTGTAATGTTTAAATTTATTAATTGATTAAATGAAATTTTCAACCACTTGTTCACACATATTCACCCCTCCCAATATGACTACACGATCTTGCATTGTATATCATGTGGTATAAGAGTGAATATTTATACCTATGAATGGATTTATTTTCATTTCTAGTATATTTTTATGTATAAATAGGAATTTTATATTTAACTATTTTTTTAAAACCCATTCAATGATACCATTGAGGTTATATCTTTAAGACATTAAAGAAAATGAATAAAAGGGAGGATAAGAAGCTAAGGAAGATTGATAAATTAAACAATAAAAAGGTACATCAATAGATGAAGGTAATCAAAGGGATAATTTATAGTGGTTATTTTTGGAATATATTCATGATTTTATTGAACTAAGATTTCCAAAATAATGTATGTCTACCAATATGATTTTGACAAGGTCATCAGACATGACAGATAAATTATTTCAAAATGATCAGCATCAAATTGGCTAGGTAATGGATATTTTCACTAAGAAAAAATCAATTAGATTATGGACTTACATAAGGATGATTTTATAAAGGAATTTCTCAATGTTACATTACGGTCATCATACACGGATGATCAGAAAAAATCATATATAGGTTGTCCAATATGGGTGGAAACTCAATTTATTGGAATATTTTCATGGTGAATGGATATGGGTGGTTCCAATTGATAGTTCAATAGTGTATCATTAGATTCCTAGGTTAATGGTATATTTATTGTGATTCTTGGAGGATGGTATTACTAGTTTATTAGATAGATACCTCTATAGAGATGTGGTGTCATAGCTTTGATGTTTCATGATAATATTGTGGTATTTATACTGAACAAATAATATTTAGGACTTAATTTAATGAGAAAATAAAATTTGTGAAATTGAGAGATGATTTTGTAGTTGTCACACTTTAATGAATTATTCTATCAATGTTCTTATTTGAATTAAGGAATTATTTTATTAACAACATTTATCATTTTTTTCCACTTGATTTTTGGATTTGTTTTGTGTGTAGTGTGTTTTGATTTTTTTGGTGATTAGGAGGATTTCATCAAAATTAATGTGCATAATTTTAGAGGAGGTGGTCATAAAACAAGTCTCTATCTGATATAAATGGTAATTTTTCCACTATTACAATTACTCTCATCCTATTGTATTGAACATGATTTGAGGAGGCAGTTATCCTAAAAAACTCAGTCTGGTTGCATTGGAGGGTTTTCCACTATGAATACTCAGGTGATCAGAATGACATATATCTGAGGTATGTGTTCTTCCTCGTGTAATCTAGTATTATCAATGGTGTGATCCCTTTAAATCTCCCTAAATGGGTCATCAAAGGGTTGGTTCAACATCACCCAAAAAATTCAATTTACTTTACCTATTGGCTTGAAAATCATTTTTATTTCATTTATTTTACTATTTTTGAAATAATGAATTTAATGGAAGAGAAGGTCTATATTGATATGTTTTATCAAACAAATATTTTATTTCAGAGAATAAAAATAGAGGATATTTTTATAAAAAATATTTTGATGGTCCATTATCTAGTAAATTTCATTAAAAAGGTGATATGGAATAAGAGTCGGTTGGGAATGGATCATTCTTACCTGATCATGAAGTATATAGGTTATAAAGTTGAATTAAAACTTATAAAAACGAAAATTACTACATATGTTATAAAATAATTGGTGGAAATATATTAAAATCCAACAAATCATAAAATTGTTTACATTATGTAATGATTTATTAGTTTGAGGTTATTTTATGGTAGACTATTATCCAATCATGTGTATGACTTAAACATAATATAGGGGAATCTGTCATTTGTGAAGTTACTTATCAAAAATATTGATTTGTCTCTTCTTCTTCATTCTTCACTTATAAAGAGTGAGGTTGATGTAGTGATAGGTGTGAGAAACTCTAGTTGGAAGGAAAATCGTGTGTGTTTTTGACATTTATCAATTGAACAATAATTAGGAGTAAAGGAAGAATTATGTTTTAAAGCAATCTATAAGTGATACCAATGCTAAAAATGTATATTTTCACCAAAATAGATAGATTTTCAGAAGAATAAGTATTTATAGGACAATTCATATAGATGATGTTAAGGAACATTTATTGGTTCTAGAGCTACTTGTTAACTTTGTGGAATGATGGGGAATAACAAAAAATATTGTAGGAATCAGATAGAGGATTTCAATTATAAAAAGAAAAATACAATAAGTATAAAAGATTATTTTTTTAGTCTAATACTGAGAGTGATCATTTGATAGGATTCATGAGTTATTTACTATGGTGAATCTCCTCATTCAATAGGCAAGAAAGCATGTTTGGTTGATTATGTTATAAGAATATATATTAGAATAAATCTTCAAACAATAAAGATCTGAATGTAGATGGTAAAAAAGATGTTAATATTAAAATAAAAAATGGATATCTCTTGATACTAAAATATGATTGAAATATTCAAGGTCTCTGGAAGAACCTCATATAAGTCGATTTGTTGGATGATACTAGTTTTGGAATAAATTTTTAATGTATTTTAGAACATAAAAAAGGTTCAATGGTGATATCTTCTGGAGTTAATAATGAATCTTTATACATGGTAAAACAAAGAGATGATGTTTTAGTGATCAAAATGTCTTCGTAAAAGAGTTTTAAAAATTCCCATCATAGTTTTTTTCACCTTAGTGAAAAGAAGTTTAAAGATATTGTAGTGAATGGAATAATTCAAATTAATCACAAAAACAGGGTCTATGTAAGATATGTATGTTACGAAAGCAAGAGAGTTTCCTTCAACAAGGATGGTAAAAAATCAAGGTATCTAAAATTATAAATTTTTCATTCAGTTTTTTGGGTACAAAACACATTTCACTATAATGAATGATAATTGATATGTATTTTTTATATTAATGAAACCCCTCGAATGGTTTTTCTTTACTTATCGATAAATAAATCTAAGGTGTTTTACGTTTTGATTAGATTTTGAGTTGTTAATGTAGGAATATTGTCACTGGATATATGTAACACCCCAGGTAAATAAAGAATATGAAATTTTCATATTTATCCATATTTGTGAATAAAATATTAATATGACTTTAAAGGGGATGTTATGCTCGATGGCGTACCCAACACGCAACAACGAGTTTCTTGGGAATCTTACGTTGCACTCTAATAATAAAATAATATTATTTTAAATGGTAGTTAACATGTAGCCGTTGTATTGACAGGAATGGATAGAAATAACTAAAATATTATTATATATTTTTTTAAATGTTTTTACATTTATCCAATAAAAGATAAAGGCTTAAAATACAGAAAGAATTCAATTTTAGGCGTATATGCCCTAGTTCTCACTAAAGGTTCACTTATCGCCTTTTGATGGAGAACCATCATTAAATATAGTTTTGATTACTCTTATACATTCAATTGGACCAAATAAAACTCTTCTTAAGAATTGGGACATCAAAATTTACTTTGTGTAAATTTTTGGTATCTTTCTGATAAAGTTCATTTTTTTAATGAATAGTGTAAAATGTTGTATTTTAAATTCAAAACCTCTTTTTAATCTAATTTATTTATATGATTAGATTATATTTTGAATTGGTCTTAATGTATAATCTGAATATATTGTTACCATTTAATCCAATGGTGGTCATTAGAATCAATTTCACTTTGAAATTAGACTTAAACTGGTGCCAATCTTTTGATACTTTTTGTTTTATAAAAACACGCTATTTGCTCTGACAGCGGGAATTAATTATTAAATTAATTAATGTGACTTATATGTTTTGAATTTTGTAAAATAGATTTAATTTTGTAATTCAGAATATCAAATATAGCTTAGTGTGAATTTTTGGTAATTTTCTGAAAAACTCCAATTTTTGATGAATAGTGAAACCACTAAGTGGTAATCAAGCAAACTGATTTTTCAGTTAAATTAAAGTTTACCACTAATGTGTATTGAATTTTGAAAATCTTACATACATGGTTGTCATTAGTATGTAAAATGTGGTTCAATGGGATGAAAATAATTTTTTTGGTGAATAGTAACTTTTTTTCATTAATCGCGATTAGAGGTAATTAGTGTAATTTAAGGTAAAAATGATATTATAAAAATGTGAAAACACCATGAAACTTGTCCTACCCCTATTTGATGATTCCTGGCCGACCAAGACAACCCATGGGTCGATTTAGGGGACCCTATGGAGCCTCTTGGGTGAGATAATGACTTTAACGCATTTTTTTTAAATAAAGGTGAAAATGACCCTAACATAAATTGTGTTACTAAAGATTTTTTTAGAAGGGGTTATACTAATCATAATTTTGTCAATAAATACTCTTTGGAAATATAAAAAGATTTCCTAAATCGGGATTTTTTTTATATAATTTTTAGACATTAAATAAATTAATTTAATTATGACATCATGATGATGCAACGATGACCTCATTAATGAACAGTTTAAATAAAATGAAACGATAATATAAAAACTAAGACCTACACTTGTCCAAAAACTATTGGATGGGAATATTTCGAAGCCTTATCATCTTATATTAGAATTATATCAATGTGGGACCATAGAAATTTGAAACACTTTTGAAAATAGAATAATAGTTTCATGATTTCCAAAAGTGCTCATCCTCTCCTCTTATAAAAGGCCCCCACCTCTACCTCATTTCACACACTCCTCAAGCCTTTGGCTAAGCCATACCCTGCCCATTTACTCTATCCACATCCCTCTACTCATCCTATAGGATTCCCTTTGGGCATAATCCTTTCAAAGGAATCCTTTAGGCTCAAATCAAAAAGAGTTACACTTTTAAAGGTAATTCATTCTCTCATGTTCATTTGTTTTATTTTGCTTCTCCAACCCCCTAAAATCATTTTATTTACTTATTTTTTAACAACACCAGTATCTACAATATACTATGATGTTGTTATAATATTTATTCGAGCTACACTCTCACACAACTACATCAAATGGTTAAAGAACATACGGTTTTCGTGGATGGCGAAATTCTACCTCCCGAAACGATGATTGTTAAATACTCATTTAACACCTTCAAAGGTGGCCATTATGATGTCACTATTTATATATATGATATATAATATGTTTATTTTTTACTTAATCTTCTGTATTTTTCATTTGTGGCTTACGTTTATGGCTTCCATTATGGGTATAAGCGATATCTTCATTTTAGGAAGTGCGGACTACCGCCCCCTCAAAGTGATGTGATTCGTTAATGCCATATGTGGGACGTATAAAGGATGGATTTAATGTTATTATATATGATGTTATACTGGAATTATTATATACCTCTATATCATTATTATTTCTTTCCATTAAAGTATGAGATAGAAATGAAAGTATCGTTCATGCGTACGTACGGCTTACCGTCTCCATGAACGGTGCATTTCATTTCTTATCCCCAAATGTAATGTACTATTATAAGTACATGTATATAATGGATATATATGATGAATGATACATCTAAATGATGAATATAATTCTGGAATTATAATATACATACCTCTCATTTAGTTTTAATTCCATTAATATGACAAAGAAATGAAAGTAGCGTTCATGCGTACGTACGGCTTACCGTCTCCATGAACGGTGCATTTCATTTCTTACCTCTAAATGATTATGTGATATTATAAATACATGTATATTATAGATATATATGATATATAGATATCCAAATCAGGAATTTCATTCTGGATATAAAGAACATTTGACCACACGAACAACATGTAATTGTAAGAAGTCCACTTTCGACTTAAGAAGCAAATATCGACAAAACAAACATTATTAACTTAAATGATTACATAATGTTTATAACATGTCAATAATTGATATAAAAGGAATAATGAACTTGGAAAAGTTTCTTAAGCAAGTATAAATTAACTCAAGTTTATTATTCAGGACGTTAAATAATGATCGAGTCATGTCGGACCCGAGGTAAGGGATCCTACACCTCTCTTTCTGTTTAAGTACTCTATTTTATGTCACTTCTTTAGATCCTCTTTGTTGTGATGGGGGATGTTATTTTATATTCCTCTTTCTGTAGATTTTATTTTAATGTGATGAGATACCCTATTTTATCTCATCAATCCATTTTTGTATGTTTTATGTGGCGTCGTTAGGCTGCCGAGTTTTCGTAAGGGATTTTTCATCTCACTTTTATTCCCGTGAGATTTATGCTACATTTGCCAAAATTTCATTTGAGTAGTGTATGTACTGCCCATTATTCTACTATTTTTGTAATATACTTTCTTATATTAGTATTTACATCAATGATTTATTGTCCTTCTTTCATGGGGTGTATGTTTTGAAAGATACACAAGTCGGTAAGGGAACCTTTCACCCTCCTCTTTTTTTTAAAAGACTTCTTTTGTTGGGTATTTTAATTTACATATTTTTATGTTGGGATATGTTCTCATATATCCTTATTGATGTAAATTTTATGTCCAAGTGATGAGATAAACTTTTTATCTCTCATCAACTCATTTTGATGTGACGTCGTTAGGCTGTCAAGGGAACTTCATAACCCAATTTAGATTTCTTTGGGTTCAACATGTAGTTATTGAATATGTCATCTTTTGAATATGTGTGAATGACCTTCTATTGTTTTACACTTAATATCCACTTATATTGGGTGTATTTATGTTTTTCACACATAATTTTGAGATTGAATTATCCTTAATTTAGGGATACCTTCTTTATAAGGGAATTCATCACATTTGACATTTCTATTGAGACGTCATTGTTGTTATGCACCAATTCACTCTTATATGGTGTATATACTGTCCTTTGGGATATTATTTCATGAATCCATTTATTATAATGATATTAAAAAGTTCTGACTGAATGTTGTTCCTCAATTATTGTGTCTCTCATTTTGTTAAAAACACTTTAAATATAATATCGTTTTAAATGTTTTAATGATTTATTGTTATAAATGGTTCCCATTAATATCCATGTTTTCAAAATGGTTTTAAGTATTTATTTATATGGATATTAATGGTTTGAAATGTTAAAAGATTCAAGGTGGTATGGGACACTTTGATTCAAAAATCTCTTTATTAAATTTTTTAAATGGTTTTGGAAATGGTTTCTTTTTGAATGGATTCATTATTTCAATATACTAAAATGTTATATTGTGATTGAAGTGTGAAAATGTTATGTTTCCTTTATGCATGGTTTATGTGATACGTTTATGTTATGGTTCTTGGGCATTGTTATGTAAACGGGAGGTTCCGTGATAAACTAAGGGAGGGTGAGCCCGATATAGCTCTCCAATGCATTGGGTAACGTGAAGGAGTGAAACGTTAAGGTTTCTCCAAAGAGATTTTAGGGAATATACTGTGATGGGTATTCTAAACGTAACCAAGAGGGTTACTCCCTATGTAAGAATGTTATGAATGCCTCAAGTTACCTTTATGTCTTATGATTTCTATGATTTATTCATGATTTCATGAGGTATGATAAAGTGCTTATGTTTTATGGGTAAAGTATGATCTCATCCTTATGTATATATGTACTAATGTTTCCTTTCAATATTTTTATATCCCTTACTGAGATTTTTATGCTCATCCCAAGTTTTTGAAATGTTTTTCACAGGCCAAGGGAAGGGTACCTGATGTGATGATAGTGTCAAGGATGTGTCAAGAAAGAATCCATGTTTTATTTTAAATATGTTTCCGTTGATGGGAATAATGAATACTGTCTTTTATGTAACCACTTTGTTTAAATGTGGAATGTAATGCAAGTTTCATGATCTAATTCTCTAAAACTCTAAACCTGAAAAGATCCTCAATGTGTAATCTTGTAATAACTTCAAGATTAAGTAAGGTTTAAGGCTGGGGCCTTATAGTTGGTATCAAAGGTCGGTTTAGATAACTTTAGAGGTTAGGGTATTCTTTAAGCATAAGTGACATTACCATAATGGTTATGATTTCAGAAAGAGTCCTAGTTTTAGTTGAAGTGAATGAGTAAGTATATATTAGTGTTTAACTTCCTCATTAGTACATGATGGTTTTTTTGATATACTCACACTGACCTTTTTGGTTTTAGTAACTGGCTGGATCTAGCAGGCACCAAAGTAATAGTGGATGTGAAGGAAACTGTGACAGTTTTTTGAGCAAGCAACTGAATGATACGGGAGCTGCAATGATAACTCTTGTGATTATCCTAAACCAACTATCTGGAGTCATGATTGACCATCTAAACCTTGGAGATTTCTCTAAGGCATCATATATGCAAGAAACAAATCCCTACGGAAGTACAGGTAATAATCATAAAGGTAAGTGTGTTCAAAAACCTATGTGTCAAAGATGTGGAAAGAAACACCTAGGAAAATGTTTCAAAGGGACAGTAATATGCTATAGATGTGGAAATGAAGTTCATAAAGCAAGAACATGCAATGGAAAAAGGAAGCATCCAGTTGACTCGAGGAAAGGTAAAAAAGTTCTTTCTGAGGGATCAATTGAATGTTTTAAATGTGGTGTGCATGGTCATTATGCAAACACATGTCCTATGAAGAAGTTTCGTGAATGGGATCACCAAGAGCATACAAATGTTCATTTACCAATACCTAATGCCATTCCGATTGAGGATGAAGAAACTGACAATGACCAATCAAAGGTATGTATTATTTCATGACTATTGTTTTCCTATTTTGGAATCTTAGGATATGATTCATGATTTTGTTTGTAGGAAAGAGGTATTTTGGAATAAGTTGGAAAGGAATGGTTAATGGATCATGAAGAATGTTGAATGAGTAAGATGCCAACATATAAGGGATTCAAGAGTTATGGTGAAATTCTTAAGAGTATTAAGTCTCTTTTGATGATGGGGTTACATTAGAAGACTTTTTATATTATGTGTAACCCTGATGTTTAATATAGGAAAATTTTATTCAAGGAATAGTTATATTTTCTTTTTTGGACATAGATATAAAGAACCATTTGGGGTTTATATGATCCTTACTTTTGAGGTAATTATGGGTTATTATATGTTATGATGGAAAATGAAAGGCATGCGATAAGCTTGAGGTTAAAATATGTTATGATCATTTTTATGATTTTATCCCTTTTTGGGGAATGATTTGAGAATTATATAGTTTTGGAAAAAGGACAACACGCAGACCGTGTGACTACCCGTCGCGTCGGACAAAGCTGCGGGAATCAAACCCACAACCAAAGTTCGACGGGTATTTATCGCCTACCACTGGACTACGTGAAGTCCCCGGTTAGTTTGACTGATTATTTTTAGTTATATGATTTTATGAATTAAGAGTAAGTTGATTTTGGGTTATTTATGAAAATGATTAACTTATCATGGAGGATATGTGATTAGGTTAATTACTTTTCAATACGAGACATTAGGAGCAACTAATGTTGTTTGGAGATAAATGATACGATTTAACTTGGAAGACTATGTGACTAAATCCTTAAAATATTTGGGTTTCAATCTTATATTGGTTTACTTTGAAGAATTTTATGAACAAATTGTTTATCGGATGGTCCTCGTTGAACTTTGGGTTTTCTTGGACAAATTTTGGAGATTAAGCATAGATTTCCTTTTTAAAGGGTTATCCTTTTCTGGATTATCTGACCATATACTAACCTTTTTGGTTTTGGTTTTGGTTAAATCCTAATGACATGGGAAGTATATAGTTCACTTTGGTGGATTAGTTGATTCTCTATAAGTTGATTATAGTACTCTTAATGCGAACAAGTCTCCCTAAAAACTCGTCTTTTGGAAAAAAATATGAGTTTGATTAAGGAATCTAGTAAAAGTTGAAAGTCAACATGATAAGTGATTATGTTTCCTTATGAATAAATTCCTCAATAAAAAGTAACTTAAAACAAAAAATTTGTCTATTAACTTTTCCTACTGGGGAATCGAATACCGTTTAACCCATCACAAGTTTGTGATTTTCTCATGGTTAACTTTCTCCTAGACATGTTTACTATCACTCTCCCTCAAGACCATGAACCTTTTATTTTTCTTCCATGTCCATGTTTTTATATATATGGGTTAACTTGGGTGACATTTTCACTTCTCTCCCATTCTTTTAAAGTGATTGTTTTACCGACTCTTGTTCCGATGTGGGACTTTCAAGGATGTTTCCAAGCTCAATTTTAAAAATTGTGAGGACACAATTCCCAAAAGGGGGGAAGGATGTAACACCCCAGGTAAATAAAGAATATGACATTTTCATATTTATCCATATTTTTTAATAAAATATTAATATGACTTTAAAGGGGATGCTATGCTCGATGGCGTACCCAACACGTAACAACGAGTTTCTTGGGAATCTTACGTTGCACTCTAATAATAAAATAATATTATTTTAAATGGTAGTTAATATGTAGCCGTTGTATTGAAATGAATGGATAGAAATAACTAAAATATTATTTTATATGTTTTTAAATGTTTTTACATTTATCTAATAAAATATAAAGGCTTAAAATACAGAAAGAATTCAATTTTAGGCGTATATTCCCTAGTTCTCACTAAAGGTTCACTTATCACCTTTTGATGGTGAACCATAATTAAATATAGTTTTTTTCACTCTTATACATTCCATTGGACCAAATAAAACACTTCTCAATAACTGGGACATCAAAATTTACTTTGTGTAAATTTTTGGTATCTTTCTGATAAAGTTCATTTTTTTAATGAATAGTGTAAAATGTTGTATTTTAAATTCAAAACCTCTTTTTAATCTAATTTATTTATATGATTAGATTATCTTTTGAATTGGTCTTAATGTGTAATCTGACTATATTGTTACCATTTAATCCAATGGTGGTCATTGGAATCAATTTCACTTTGAAATTAGACTTAAACTGGTTCCAATCTTTTGATACTTACTGTTTTATAAAAACACGCTATTTGCTCTGACAGTGGGAATTAATTATTAAATTAATTAATGTGACTTATATGTTTTGAATTTTGTAAAATATACTTTATTTTCGAATTCAGAATATCAAATATAGCTTAGGGTGAATTTTTGGTAATTTTCTGAAAAACTCCAATTTTTGATGAATAGTGAAACCACTAAGTGGTAATCAAGAAAACTGATTTTTCAGTTAAATGAAAGTTTACCACTAATGTGTATTGAATTTTGAAAATCCGACATACATGGTTGCCATTATTATGTAAAATGTGGTTCAATGGGATGAAAATAAATTTTTTTGGTGAATAGTAACTTTTTTTCATTAATCGCAATTAGAGGTAATTAGTGTAATTTAAGGTAAAAATGATATTATAAAAATGTGAAAACACCATGACACTTGTCATACCCCTATTTGATGAGTCATGGCCGACCAAGACAGACCATGGGTCGATTTAGGGGACCCTATGGAGCCTCTTGGGTGAGATAATGACTTTAATGCCTTTTTTTTAAATAAAGGTGAAAATGACACTAACATAAATTGTGTTACTAAAATAATTTTTAGAAGGGGTTATACTAATCATAATTTTGTCTATAAATACTCTTTGTAAAGATAAACAGATTTCCTACATCAGGATATTTTTTTTATAATTTTTAGACATTAAATAAATTAATTTAATTATGACATCATGATGATGCAACGATGACTTCATTAATGAACAGTTTCAATAAAATGAAATGATAATATAAAATCTAAGGCCTACACTTGTCCAAAAACTATTGGATGGGAATATTTCTAAGCCTTATCATCTTATATTTGAATTATATCAATGTGGGACCTTAGAAATTCGATACACTTTTGAAAATAAAATAATAGTTTCATGATTTCCAAAAGTGCCCCTCCTCTCCTCTTATAAAAGGCCCCCACCTCTACCTCATTTCACGCACTCCTCAAGCCTTTGGATCTACCATACCCTGCCCATTTACTCTCTCCACATCCCTCTCCTCATCCTAGAGGATTCCCTTTTGGCATAATCCTTTCAAAGGAAGCCTTTAGGCTCAAATCAAAAGGAGTTACACTTTTAAAGGTAATTCATTCTCTCATGTTCATTTTTTTTATTTGGCTTCTCCAACCCCATAAACTCTTTTTATTTAATTAGTTTGTAACAACACCAGTATCTTCAATATAATAGGATGTTTTTATAAGATTTATTCGAGCTACACTCCCACACAACTACATAATATGGTTAAAGAACATACGGTTTCCGTGGATGGCGAAATTCTGCCTCCCGAAACGATGATTGTTCAATACTCATTTAACACCTTCAAAGGTGGCCATTATGATGTCACTATTTTTATATATGATATATAATATGTTTATGTTTTACTTAAGCTTCTGTATTTTTCATTTGTGGCTTACTTTTATGGCTTCCATTATGGGTATAAGCGATATCTTCATTTTAGGAAGTGCGGACTACCGCCCCCTCAAAGTTATGTGATTCGTTAATGCCATACGTGGGACGTATAAAGGATTGATTTAATGTTATTATATATGATGTTATACTGGAATTATTATATACCTCTATATCATTATTATTTATTTCCATTAAAGTATGAGATATAAATGAAAGTAGCGTTCATGCGTACGTACGGCTTACCGTCTCCATGAACGGTGCATTTCATTTCTTATCCCCAAATGTAATGTACTATTATAAGTACATGTATATAATGGATATATATGATGAATGATACATCTAAATTATCAATATAATTCTGGAATTAAAATATACATACCTCTCATTTAGTTTTAATTCCATTAATATGACAACGAAATGAAAGTAGCGTTCATGCGTACGTACGGCTTACCGTCTCCATGAACGGTGCATTTCATTTCTTACCTCTAAATGATTATGTGATATTATAAATACATGTATATTATAGATATATATTATATATATGATATCCAAATCAGGAATTTCATTCTGGATATAAAGAACTTTTGACCACACGAACAACATGTAATTGTAAGAAGTCCACATTCGACTTAAGAACCAAATATCGACAAAACAAACATTATTAACTTAAATGATTACATAATGTTTATGACATGTCAATAATTGATATAAAAGGAATAATGAACTTGGAAAAGGTTCTTAAGAAAGTATAAATTAACTCATGTTTATTATTCAGGACGTTAAAGAACGATCGAGTCAAGTCGGACCCGAGGTAAGGGATCCTAAACCTCTCTTTCTTTTTAAGTACTCTCCTTTACGTAACTTCTTTTAAGCTACTCTTTGTTATGATGGGGGATGTTATTTTATATTAATATTTCTGTACATTTTATTTTAATGTGATTAGATACCCTATTTGATCTCATCAATCCATTTTTGTAAGTTTTATGTGGCGCCGTTAGGCTGCCGAGTTTTCGTAAGGGATTTTTCATCTCACTTTTATTCCTGTGAGATTTATGCTACATTTGCCACAATTTCCTTTGAGTGGTGTATGTACTTCCCATTATTCTACTATTTGTGTAATATAATTTCGTTTATGAGTATTTACATCAATGATTTATTGTCCTTCTTTCATGGGGTGTATGTTTTGAAAGATGCCCAAGTCGGTAAGGGAACCTTTCACCCTCCTCTTTTTTTTAAAAGACTTCTTTTGTTGGGTCTTTTAATTTACATATTTTTATGTTGGGATATGTTCTCATATATCCTTATTGATGTAAATTTCATGTACAAGTGATGAGATACACTTTTTATCTCTCATCAACTCATTTTGATGTGACGTCGTTAGGCTGTCAAGGGAACTTCTTAACCCAATTTCGATTTCTTTGGGTTCAACATGTAGTTATTGAATATGTCATCTTTTGAATATGTGTGAATGACCTTATATTGTTTTAAACTTAATATCCACTTATATTGGGTGTATTTATGTTTGTCACACATAATTTTGAGATTGAATTATCCTTAATTTAAGGATACCTTCTTTATAATGGAATTCATCACATTTGACATTTCTATTGAGACGTCATTGTTGTTATGCACCAATTCACTCTTATACGGTGTATATACTGTCCTTTGGGATATTATATCATGAATCCATTTATTCTCGTGATATTATAAAGTTCTGACTAAATGTTGTTCCTCAATTATTGTGTCTCTCATTTTGTTAAAAACACTTTAAATATAATATCGTTTTAAATGTTTTAATGATTTATTCTTATAAATGGTTCCCATTAATATCCATGTTTTCAAAATGGTTTTAAGGATTTATTTATATGGATATTAATGGTTTGAAATGTTAAAAGCTTCAAGGTGGTATGGGACACTTTGATTCAAAAATCTCTTTATTAAATGTTTTAAATGATTTTGGAAATGGTTTCTTTTTGAATGGATTCATTATTTCAATATACAAAAATGTTATATTGTGATTGAAGTGTGAAAATTTTATGTTTCCTTTATGCATGGTTTATGTGATACATTTATGTTATGTTTCTTGGGCATTGTTATGTAAACGGGAGGTTCCGTGATAAACTAAGGGCGGGTGAGCCCGATATATCTCTCCAATGAATTGGGTAACGCGAAGGAGTGAAACGTTAAGATTTCTCCGAAGAGATTTTTGGGAATATACTGTGATGGGTATTCCAAACGTAACCAAGAGGGTAACTCCCTACATAAGAATGTTATGAATGCCTCAAGTTACCTTTATGTATTATGATTTCTATGATTTATTTATGATTTGATGAGGTATGTTAAAGTGCTTATGTTTTATGGGTAAAGTATGATCTCATCCTTATGTATATATGTACTCATGTTTCCTTTCCATATTTTTATATCCCTTACTGAGATTTTTATGCTCATCCCATGTTTTTGAAATGTTTTTCACAGGTCAAGGGAAGGGTACATGATGTGATGATAGTGTCAAGGATGTGTCAAGAAAGAATCCATGTTTTATTTTAAATATGTTTCCGTTGATGGGAAGAATGAATACCGTCTTTTATGTAACCACTTTGTTTAAATGTGGAATGTAATGCAAGTTTCATGATCTAATTCTCTAAAACTCTAAACCTGAAAAGATCCTCAATGTGTAATCTTGTAATAACTCAAGATTAATTTAGGTTTAAGGCTGGGGCCTTATAATATACCTCCATTTTATAGATGTATCAAATGGAGATGAATATACATAAGAATCGCGTGGTAAGGCTTAAGTGTCACCAGAAAGAAATGCTAAAAATTATTTCTATTATACGGTGTTCACTAGTGGAAGATTCGGACTAGATTTTATATAAATTTTATAAGTGATGAATTTAGTGGTGATTTTTTAATTTTCCTATATCACATTAATGAATGATGTTTTTAGTGTTATTATATAGATTTAGAACATTTTTTAAAAACAATAACAATATATTTTTTTCATTTTTTTATACTTTTTGGTATGATCTGTATTTTTGATGTTTTTGTGGTGATTAAATCGTCATAATCCTAATATCAATGTAAAATTGTAGATGATTTAGGTATTAAAAAATAACTGTCTAATATAATTGGATTATTTTACCCCATGAAGGTTGATGGCATTCCAATTCTTGTTTACAACCTTATAGGAGGTGGTTATAAAAAAAATATTTGTTCGATAGCATTAGAGGGTTTTCTGCTTTAAATGTTAAAGTGATTGGATGAACTTCCTTTGGATAAACATGTTCTTTCCTAGTTCATTATCAATTATGAATGGTATCCTCCCATTAGACCTCTCAATAGTTTATTTATCAAAATAGTTAATTATTATTTCCATGAAAAATTTAGTATATGTTGTGAATAATATGTACCAGATGAATCATAGAGTGACATTTTATACGAAATAAAAGATTATTGGAAATTTTTCCTTTGCTCAATTTTTAATTAAACATATGGTTTCATCAAGGTTATATAGGAATAAATGGAACATGGGAAATTGGGTACTGGTTCCTTGAAAGTGGAAATTGTTGAGAAGTTATAAGTGTGTGAAAATATGATAAAAAGATGGAATCTTGGGAAAATCTTTCATTATTATTTAATGAAAATCCACCCAATTAGTATAGAATTGAAAATAAATCTGTTGATAACATTGATATAGATATACTTTGAGAGGAGTAAATACATGAATTATAATTAATACAATGAAATATAATGTATGTTAAATTTTTTTAGTTTTAGATAAAGTATAAATTGAAAATGATATTATAAAATCAATGCTAGAAAAGTTTGAGTATCATGAAAATGAAGTTGATAATATGAGAAATAAATTTTAATACAGAGTGAAATCACATTAATATTAAAGAAACATATTAAATTTAATTTTTATTAAGTAGGTAGTAAATTAGAAAAATAATTATGTAACCGAAGATAGATCTTCACATGAAGCTGAGATATGATGTAATTCCGTTAATTATTCTAACATGATTCCTTTTTTAAAATGTACTCATTTTATTGGAAGGAAGTGATAGAAATCGTATTATAATATGTTCACCTTGTGCCCAATAAAATTGGTAAACCATTTTCTATAAGAATATGATTTTTTTAATTGTTTTTTTAAATGTGTGTTGGTTATTATTCAAAATATGGACATAAATATAGGGATAATAATTTTAAAGAACACACCACTATATCAAGGGAGTATATATGTAATAAGACAAACATGGTTTAATAAAATATATCTAAATTTAAAAAGTCCACAAATAAAAATTTTAACGATCTAAAAAATTATATATTTCAACATATAGGAATAAAGCAAGATAAATTATCAATTATCTATATAGTTTTCTAGGTTTTTACAAATAGAAATTAATTTTTCTATAATAATTCAATTTAAAATTATTATATATGTCTAGAATGATTAATTAAAATAGAAAAAATGAGAAAGAGTTCAAATATAATGGTAAATAGTTTCACTTTAATCTAATTTGAGAAACACGATTATTTTTGTTAGAATTTCAACAGCATTGTAAATTATGTTGATTATTCATTTCTCACACCTGTCTAACATGGACTATGTTTTGTTGAAGAAATAATTACACAATATAAAAAAAGAAACATCGATGAATAAAAGGTATGTTTTCCATGGGGTACAATAAAAAATATTTTTAACAAAACACACCAAATATGTTTTTTAAAGATGCTACACTAATGATGATATGGTTATAATGTGGTAAAAGATCCACATTATATACCATTGTAATTAATGAAATTAGTTTAATGAAAATGGGATAAAACAATAGTAATAATAATAAATAAAATAAATAGATAAAATAAAATTGTTTTTTAGAAGAAATATATAAAGGATAATAGGAATTTCAAGATAGGTTCAGAAGAAAAGATAACCTGAAGAATATTGAAATTACATGTTGAAAATTAAAACAATATTGTAATATTTCCAAGGAGTGGAAGATTATTTGGCCATCCTAATTGTAAATATCATTGGAGATGGAGTAATAACAAAACAATTAGTGTTCCTTTAAAGATAATGGTAAAAGGAAAATTCAATGAATGGTGATAGCTAATGAAAGTAATATGACCTTATATCTAGGGAGGTTTATGTTTGGAGAATCAAAGGTGGGGAAAGTATAGTGTTATCACCAAACAATAACTGAGTGGAATAGATTTTCAAGGTTGAGAATCAAATATATTTCCAATTTCTCTTACTAGAGTGCTATATAAAACCCAACTTATTCACAAGTTTTTTTTTGATTCTGTTTACTAGGAAGTGAGGGGTATCCATTAAACATGAGAAAAAAAACATTATAAGAGTAATACATCATGAATAATTTTCGGTCATGGATTTTATTAATAATTATAATTATGCACCATTGTAACATGATTATTAGTATAAGAATGAATTCCTTGGAGTCATTTTAAAGAAGTCAATCACCGATTAATATTTATAGAAGTTATCCCTTTTTTAGGATTTTCATTGAGAATCTTAGAAAATGTCACTATTGAATTTTAATTTATAATTTATCTATAATTCTATATTTGAGGTTTACTTATTAAATTTTATCATCTTATATTTGGATGATTTAGTTTTTATTTTAATGGAAATATAATGTGTTGATTTTGATGGGAATTAAATTGAATGGTGAAAATCCATCTTGCGATTAACTGTGTTTTATGTTCTTGCTGAGTTAAGTGAAATTGTAAAATTACATAAAAATATTATTGGAAAACCCATAAAAATTACTTTTATTTGGAATCATATGTTGAGACGTTTTATGATTGATTTTTTATCAAAGAAAATGTCTCTTTTTTTTTCTACATCAACCTAGATGACATAGAATATGAATTGATTAATTTATGGAACATTTTTCTGTGAAATATGATGCCACACCTATAATATCCCAAGTATGAAAAGAATAATATATTTTCATATATATGTCTATTTATGAATTATATTGTGTTTTAAAGGCTTAAAATGAGAATAAATCCAATCTTAGGCATAGAGTACTCTAATATTTTTAAAAGATTATTTTACTGCCTTTTGATGGAAATCCATTTTTAGATCTATATTTTGAAAATTTTATAAGATCTATTTTTCAAAACAAACTTATTCTTTAGAATTGGGACATTGAAATTTACTTTGGATAAAAAAAATTATTTTTCTGACAATGTTCATTTTTAATGAATAGTGAGAAATACTGCATTTTACTTCAAAACTGCTTTTTCATATAATTTATTTATATGGTTAGATTATCTTTTTAATTGGTTTTAAAGTTTAATTGGAATAAATTTTTACCATGTAATCCAATGGTGGTAATTATAATTAATTTAACTTTGAAATTGGACATAAAAAATTGTCAATCTTTTGATAAATATTGTTCTTAAAAACATGCTATTTGTTTCTGACAACGGGAATTTTTTTAAAATAATTATAGCATTTTTTCGGAATTTGGTAAAATGGATTCCATATTTGGAATCATAAGGTCCAAATTATTTAATTAATACTCTTGTTTTTAGACATTATGAATAGTAACAACGGTAATTATTTTTAATTATCGTGATTAATTAGTAATCGGGTAGTTAAAGGTAATAAAATAATATCATAACAAAATAACATTTCCCCAAATTGTGACCAAAATCCTATTAGTTGTGTCATGGCCGACCATGGTATTCCTTTTTCCCACTTAGGGTCCCAATGGAATCACTTTAGTGGGATCGTGACCTTTTATCTTATTATTTTTAAGGAAAGGAAAATATAACCAAACTATGTAACAACTAATTAAAACAATTTTAATTTTGTTTACATAAATGATCTCCTAGAATATATATACTCATTGTATATATAAAAATATTTCCTATATCATGGTATTTTTTTTATAATTTTTAGACATTAAATAAATAAATTTCTTTATGACACCATGATGATGCAGTGATTACCTCATTAATTAACGATTTATATAAAATAAAAATATAAGGTAAAATATAAGACTTAGTCTTTTCTAAAACCTATTAGATGGGTGGATATATAACCTTTATCACCCTATCTTTGAAATATATAATTGTGGGACCTTTAAAATCCGAAAACCATTTTACAATAAAGTAACATTTCAAGACTTTCAAAAAGTGACCATCCTCCCTCTTATAAAAGGCCCCCGCCTCTACCCCCTTACCCACACCTCTCAAGCCCTTTTCTCACCCAACCTATGCTCATATTATCTATCCAAATCCCTATATTACTCTTAGAAGCATCACTTTGGACAGAAGTCTTTCCAAGGAAGTCTTTGTTTGAAATCGAAAAGAGTTACCCGATTTAGAGGTAATGTCTTCTCTCGAGATTATTTATTTTATTTTACTTATTCAGTAACCACTATCTTATTCTTTTTTTATCCCATAATAACACCTATATCCTAAATATACTAGGATGTTTTCATGATAAGGATTCAACTTACACTCACACGCACCTCCGTTTAATGGTTAAAGAACATATTGTTTCTATGGGTGGCAAATTACTGCCTCACGTAACGATGATTATTCAGTATTATTTTAAAACCATTAATGGTGGACATTATGATGGAACTATATTTATATATGATATATATTATATTTATTACCTCTCTATTCTTCTATATTATATATTTAAAACATACCATTATTCTTTGAATGTTGTGCAAATGCGATAATTTCATATGAGGAAGTGTGGACTACCACCCCCTCAAGTGATTTGACTCATTCATGCCAAACATGGAATTTATAAAGATTTTAATTAATGAACTTATGTTACCTATATAACATATATATTATATTGTAACTATAATATATAAATGACTCATTTATTTTTAAAGTCCATTAATATGACAAAAAATGAAAGCAGTGTTCATGCGTATGTACGGCCTACAGTCTCCTTGAATGGTACATTTCATTTCTTATATTAAAAAATTATGGAATAGTATAAAATGAATATATAATGGATATATATTATATTTAAATCATTAATACCATTTTGTAGATGATGTACTTATAACTACATGGAAAATTCTCAACAAACAAGTTTATTTTTGACTAATGTACCGAACATCGACAAAACCAATTATATGAAATCACATAAATAAATAATTATTATCAAATGATAATAGGTGATATTAATTGTATAATAAAATTTAAAGGAATTCCTTAAGCAATTATAAATTGACCAATGTTTATTATTCAAGAATATAAAGAAACGAACAAGAAAATTCGGACATGAGGTAAGGGACTTCGTCTCAATCTCCTTTTGTTGAGGCATACATCAATTTATATACGTCCTTATTTTATTAGTTGTATAATAAACCCTTTTGACTTTTAATTTCATTAAAAAGGAATATTTTTACATGAAGCATTTTACTAAATGAGAAAATGAATTTTTTTGTCTTATGTATGCGGCGACAATGACATCTCCGTCGCCGTGACCATTATTTGATTTTCGGATTCCTCTACAAGACATAATACTTTTTTAAACAAAAAATAAATACCATGTTTTACTTTTAATTTATTTTGGTATTGAAAATGGTTTTGATAATGTTTTTATTATATCAATGTGTTGTATTGATATCTTGTGATTGAAATGTGAAAGTGTTATGTTTCTATTATGTAAGTTTTATGTGATTCGATTATGTTATGGTTCTTGAAAATTGTTTATGATGTTGGGTGGTTCCATGATAAAATAAGGGCGAGTGATGCCGAGATAGCTCTCCAATGCATTGGGTAACGTGAATGAGTTAAATGCTAAGGTTTCTCTGAAGATATATAGGTAATATACTGTGATGGGTATTCCAAACGTAACCATGAGGGTTACTCCCTACGTAAGAATATTATGAATGCCTAAAGTTACCTTTACGTCTTATGATTTCTATGATTTATACATAAATCTTATGATTTCATGAGGTATGTTAAAGTGCTTATTTTTTATGAGTAAATTATGATTTCATTGATTCTTATGTATACATGGAATAATGTTTTCTTTCTGTATTTTTATATCCCTTACTGAACTTTTTATGTGCATCCCATGTTTTTGAAATGATTTTCACAGGTCAAGGTAAAAGTACATGATGTGAAGATAGTGTCGAGGAAGTATCAAGAAAGAATCCCTGTTTTATTTTAAATATGTTTCCCTTGATGGAAAAAATGAATACTGTCTTCGATGTAACCAACTTGTTTAAATGTGGAATGTTATGCATGATTTATGAACTAATTCTCTAAAACTCTAAACATGAAAAGATCCTCAATGTGTATTCTTGAAATAACCCAAGATTAAGTAATGCTTAAGGCTGGGACCATATAGTTGGTATTAGAGGTCGGTTTAGATAATATTCAGAGTTAGAATTCTATTAAATGATTATCCAAAAATATTTTTTTTCATTATGTTCAAATTGAAATGATATAGAATTTGAAGATTACCATGTTGCTTCATCTAAGACATGTTTTTTTAGAATGGTTTTATGTAGTGGAATTAGGGAAGATGTGCTAGGAAGTCATATATAAGGAAATGGCCTTCCAAATAAGCAACCTGAGATGGTCGGAATTGGAACTGAACAATTTGTTACAATAATCGACCAGTTGACTCAAGAGATAAATGGTAGTGGTATCAATGCACAAGATTAGCCAGATCATCCGTAGAGGTACATGTCAGTGGTGGAACATTTCATGAGGCAATATCCCCCATCATTCAGAGGATCATCTGACCATGTGCTAGATGAAGGGTGTATTAAAGCACTAGAGATTTTTTTCGATGTCATGGGGTGTTCTGACAATCAAAAGGTTAGTCTTGATGTTTACCATTTGGAGGGTGAAGTAGATCAGTGGGGGTCTATGGTTAAAAATATCATGGAAGCTGATGAGATTGATGCTCTTGAATGGGATTAATTCAAAGGTATGTTTCTTGAGAAATATTTTCCTAAGGTTGTTCTACTTAGGATGGAAAAACAATTCTTGGAATTTAGGCAAGAGGATGACATAGTGGCTGCTTATGAAGAAACATTCACTCGATTGGCAAGGTATGCTCTAAATTTTATCTGAGACCTTGATAGTAAAATCAAACATTTTTACTCAAGATTAAATCCAACATATCTAAGGGAATTTGCTTATCATGAGTTCAAAATTTATGAAAATATTTTTCAATATTCTAAGAAGGTTGAAATGGAGTTTTCTGATGATCAAGTCTTCAATGACAACCAACAGAAGAAGAGACCGAGGTTGCAGGAGAAAGGGAAGAATCCTTAAAAAAGGTTTGATGGTAAGAAAACCAAGTTTGCAGTTTGTGATAAATGTTGTAAAAATAATTCTGGGGAATATCATTTGAATTCTGGAAAGTTCTTCTGATGTGTTAATATGGGACATAAGGCTCGTTATTACACTAGAAAAGATCAGGGTAATGGTAAGACCAAATTTGATTTACAGCTAGTTAAATGTTTTAAGTGCAATGAGATGGGTCATTATGCAAATGAGTGTTCGACAAAGAGCTCGAATGATGGGAAGCAGTCAGACTAAAAGCAAAAAGGTGTGGTGAAATCCTTTTCAACTACTTTGGTAGATGTTGGGCCATCAAATGAAGTGGTATCAGGTAATTTCTTTATTTTTTCAGATTATGCCAATGTGTTTTTTGATTCAGGGTCTACACATTCCTCCTTCTATGAAACATTTTCAAGTAAATTGGTAATTCCATCTCATGAAATAACTCCTGACCTTGTGGTAAAAACTCCTGGGGTAAATGTTGAGTAAAAAATAATTTTTATGAATCTTCCTATCCTTATCCGTGGAAAGAATCTACTTGTAAACCTTATTGTTTTATCACTAGTATAGTTTGATGTTATCCTAGGTATGGATTGTCTCGGTGTTTACCATGATAAGATTGAATATAGAGCTAAAGAAGTTTCTTTTCAGAAATATTTTCATTTTGTGTACAATAATGAACCCTTACTGTCGATAACATACCAAGAGGCTGAGAAACTTGTATAAGATGGAAATGAATGTTTCCTTGCACATATTGTTGAAAACAAAGGAACCGTTCAGATTAATGATGTGCCAGTGGTAAATGAGTATCCTGATGTTTTTCCGGATGAGTTGCCTGGAATAACACTAGATCGGAAAGTTTAATTTACTGTTGAATTAGTTCCTGATGATAAGACAATTTCAAAACCCCTTATCGAATGGCTCAAATTGAACTTTTGGAGTTGAAGGAGAAATTTCCAGATTAATTAGAGAAAGGTTTCATTAGACCTAGAACATCACCATGGGGTGCTCCTGTCTTATTTGTTAAAAAGAATGATGGTTCAATGAGACTTTTCATTGATTATAGATCCTTGAATATCATCACTATTATGAACAAATATACTTTTCCTCATATCAATTATTTTTTTTATCATCTCTAGGGAGCGCAGTATTTTTCAAAGGTTGGCTTGATATTGGGGTACTTAAGATGAAGGTAAAGGAAGCAGATATTCTGAAGACCATGTTTCGTACAAGATATGGCCATTATGAATTTGTATTTTTGCCTTTTGGGTTAACCAATGCACCTTCTGTATTCATGGACCTTATGAATAGAATTTTCTAGGTGTTCTTGGATAAGTTTGTGGTTGTTTTTATTGATGATATTTTGGTGTTTTATAATAGTAAATAGGAGCATGAAATTCATTTATGGGTAATTTTTCAAACCTTAGAAGAAAAGGAATTGTATGGGAAATTTAGCAATTGTGAGTTTTGGTTGCAACAAATTTCTTTACTTGTTCGCATTGTTTCTAAATATAGAATAACTATTGATCCTGAAAAAAAAGGTTGTTGATGAATGGTCAAGACCCAAAAATGTAACCAAGATTGATAGTTTTCTTTGGTCTGGCAGGCTATTTCCGAAGGTTTTTTAAACATTTTTCATGGTTGTCCAGCCCATTTACTAAGCTAACACAGAAGGGTGTTATGTTTATCTGGACAAAACAATGTGATGATTGTTTTTAGGAATTTAAAATAAGATTGGTGATCCACAAAGTGGTTTTTAGAAAATAATAAAAATATGATTATGGCCTAAAAAGATTGGTGAATGCTCCAGTATTGGAACTACCTTCCAGGAAGGGTGAGTTTGTTATCTACCGTGATGCTTCATTGAAAGGAATTGGTTGCGTCTTAATGCTGAATGATCAGGTAATTACTTAGGCTTCACGTCAGTTGAAAACTCATGAGATAAATTACCATACACATGATTTGGAATTAGACGTTATTTTTTCTCGCCTTAAAAATTTAGAGGCATCATTTGTATGGTGTAAAGTGTGAAATATATACTGATCACAAAAGTATAAAGTATATATTTACTCAGAAAGAATTTCACATGAGACAGCAGATATGGCAAGAATTAATCAGGGATTATTATTGCACGATTCACTACCACCAAGGAAAAGAAAATAAAGAGGCAGATTCTTTGAGTAGAAAAAGTAATGCTTCATTAACCATGTTATGTTTGGAACGTGATCCTTTGGTTAATAATTTTATGAACATTGGAATAGAATTTGTTGGTGCAGGATGTTATTTTGTTTTATTTCAGGTATCAGTGAAATCTTCTCTATCAAACAGAATTAACCAAGTACAGAAGCAAGACAGTGAGTTGCAGAAAAAGGTAGAGCTGGTTCATAAGGTTATGTTACATGAATTCAACATTGATAATGATTTTTTTTTGAGATTTGGAAAGAGATTGTGTGTTCCATGTGATTTAAAATTGAAGAGGGAGTTGTTATGCGTATCTCATAGTACTTCATTTTCCGTTCATCCTGGAAGTACTGAGATGTACAGAGATCTGCGGGACTATTACTGTTGGGATGGAAAGAAAAGAGATATTTCTAAGTTTACTGTGAAGTGTTTGACTTGTGAACAGGTTAAATCAGAGTGGTAATTACCTAAAGGGATACTTCATCCTTTACCAGTGCTAGAGTGGAAATGGGAAAATATATCCATGGACTTCGTTGTGGGATTACCGAAGACACCTCAAGGTAATAATGCAATCTGGGTTATTGTTGATTGTTTGAATAAATCTGCTCATTTCCTTTCTACACGAGATACTTTTTCCCAAGATCAACATTCCCGTTTATATCTTAAAGAGATATCCAGGTTACATAGATTTCCCCTCTCCATTGTATCTAATCATGAGCCCAGGTTCACTTCTAACTTTTGGAAAGGCTTTCAGACGTTTTTGGGTACTAAATTAAATTTTAGTATAGCTTTTCATCCTCAATCAGATTGGCAGTCAGAACGAAAAATTCAGAATTTGGAAGATATGCTACTTAATTGTTATATGGATTATTAGGGATGTTGGGACCAACTGTTTCATTTGTTGAGTTTTCTTATAATAACATTTTTCATTCCAGTATAAAGATGGCACCATTTGAGGCATTATATGGGAAGCGGTGTCGAACTCCAGCTTTTTGGGAGGAAGTAGGTGAAAGGAAGTTGATGGGACAAGAATTGGTAGAAGAGTTGGCAGAAAAAGTTCATCTGATATAGAAACACATGAGAACAGCTCATAGCAGGTGAATCAATTATACGGCCAACAGGAGGAAAGATCTCTCTTTTGAGGTAGGTGATCATGTCTTCCTCAAAGTTTCGCCATGGAAAAGTGCGATGTGATTTGGTAAGAAAGGAAAGTTGAGTCCAAGGTTCGTTGGACCATATGAAATTATGGAGAGAGTTGGATCAGTTGCATACTGGGTGGCTTTACCAATGAGTTTATCTCAGGTACATAATGTTTATCATGTTTCAATGTTAATAAAGTACATGCGAGATCCATCTCATGTTTTGAGTCCAGAGGTAGTTCAGCAGGAAGAGAATCAATCTTATGAGGAACAACCGGTCCATATTCTTGACCATTGGGATCAAGTGTTGCGGAATAAGGTGATTCATCAAGTAAAGGTTTTGTGGAAAAACCACATGATTGAAGAGGCTACATGGGAATCTGAAAATGCAACGAGGGATAAATACCCACATTTATTCGATTATAAAATAAATTATAGGGACACAATTTCCTAAAAGGGGAAGGATATAAAATCACAAGTAATTAAAGAATAATATATTTTCATATATATGTCTATTTATGAATTAGATATTGTTTTAGAGGATTAAAATGAGAATAAATCCAATCTTAGGCATAGAATACTCTAATATTTTTAAAAGATTGTTTTACCGCCTTATGATTGAAAACAATTTTTAAATCTGACATTTGACAATTTTTTATGCTCTATTTATAAAAAAAACTTATTCTTTAGAATTGGGAAATTGAAATTTACTTTGGATAAATTTTTGGTATTTTTCTGACAATGTTCATTTTTTAATGAATAGTGAAAAATACTGCATTTTACTTCAAAACTGCTTTTTCATATAATTTAATTATATGGTTATATTATCTTTTAAATAGGGTTTAAAGTGTAATTAGAATATATTTTTTCCATTTAATCCAATTTTGGTTATTATATTTAATTTCACTTTGAAATTGGACATAAACAATTGTCAATCTTTTGATAAATATTGTTCTTAAAAACACACTATTTGTTTTGACAACGGGAATAATTTTTAAATTAATTACTACAATTTCTCTATTTGGAATTTGGTAAAATGGATTAAATATTTGTAATTAGAAGGTCCAAATTATGTAATTAAGACTCTTTTGTTTTTGGACATTATGAATAGTAATGACGATAATTATATTTAATTATCGTGATTAATTAGTAATCGGGTAGTTAAGGGTAATAATATATTATCATAATAATATAAAATGGCCACAAAATGTGTCAAAAATCCTCTTGGTTGTGTCATGGCAGACCATGGAATTCCTTGTGCCAACTTAGGGATCCCATGGAATCACTTTTTTGTGAGAGTGACCTTTTTTTATATTATTTTTAAGGAAAGAAAAATATAACCAAACTATGTAACACCAAAGTAAAAAATTTTAATATTGTTTACAGAAATGATCTCTTAGACAATAAATAGTCATTAGAAAGATAAAAATAATTCCTACATCCTTTTATTTTCTTATAATTTTTAGGCATTATATAAATAAATTTATTTATAACATCATGATGATGGAATGATTACCTCATTAAAGAACGATTTAAATAAAATGAAACGATAAGGTAAAATATAAGACTTAAACTTGTAAAAAACCTATTGGATAGGTATATTTAGAACCCTTATCACTTTATCCTATAAATATATGATTTTTGGACCTTTAAAATCAGAAAACCATTTTATAATGAAGTAACATTTCAGGCCTTTCCAAAAGTGACCCTCCACCCTCTTATAAAAGGCTCCCACCTCTACCCCCTTACCAACACCTCTCAAGACCTTAGATCGTAAAAACTCTGCTAATATTATCTCTCCAAATCCCCTATAACTCCCAGAAGACTCACTTTGGGCAGAAATCATTACAAGGAAGCCTTTGGCTCAAATCAAAAAGAGTTACCCGATTTAGAGGTAATATCTTCTCTCGAGTTTCATTCTTTTATTTTACTTCTTAACTGAACAATATCTTATTCCTTTTTATCCCATAATAACACCATTATCCTCAATATTCTATGATGTTGTTATGATAAGTGTTCTACCTACACACACACACCTCCGTCTAATGGTTAAAGAACATACTATTTCTGTGGGTGGCGAATTACTGCCTCACGAAACGATGATTATTGAATCTTCTTTTAACACCATTCATGGTGGCCATTATGATGGAAATATATTTATATATGATATATATTATATTTATACCCTCTATATGCTTCTGTATTTTATATTTAAAACATACCTTTATGCTTTGCATGTTTTGAAAATGCGATAATTTCATATGAGGAGGTGTGGACTACAACCCCCTCAAATGATGTGACTCGTTCATGCCAAACAGGGAATTTATAAAAATTGTAATTAATGAAATTATGTAACCTATATAACATATATATTATACTGAAATTATAATATATATATATATATGTCTCATTTTGTTTTAAAGTCTATTAATATGACAAAAAATGAAAGTAGCGTTAATGCGTACGTACGGCCTACCGTATCCTTGAACGGTATATTTAATTTCTTAAATACAAACATTATAGAATAGTATAAAATGAATATATAATGGATATATATGATATTTAAATCATTAATACTAATCTAGAAATTATTTACTTATAACTACATGGACAATTCTCTTCAAACAAGTTTATTTTTGACTCATGTACCGAACATCGACAAAACCTATGAATTGAACTCACATAATTAACTAATTATTATAACATTATAATATGTGAAATGAATTGAATAATAAAATTTAAATAAAGTCCTTAAGAAATTATAAATTGACCAAATTTTATTATTTAGGAATATAAAGAAACGAACAAGCCAAGTCAGACTTGAGGCAAGGGACTTTATCTCAATCTCCTTTCATAGAGGAATACTTCAATTTATATATGACCATATTTTATTAGTTGTATAATAAACCCATTTGACTTTTAATTTCATTAAAAAGGAATATTTTTACATGAAGTGTTTTACTAAATGACAAAAGGAATGATTTTGTCTTACGTATGCGGCGACAATGACTTCTCCCCCGTCATGACCATTATTTGAGTTCCATCTTCCTCTACAAGCCATAACTTTTTTTTAAATGAGAAATAAATACCATATTTTAATTTTCTTTTATTTTGGTATTGAAAATGGTTTTGCTGATGTTTTGATTATATCAATGTTCTGTATTTAAATCTTGTGATTGAAATGTTTAAATGATATGTTTCTTTTATGCATGTTTTATGTAATACGATTATGATATGGTTCTCGGGAATTGATTATGAAGTCGGGTGGTTCTATGATAAACTAAAGGTGTGTGAGCCTGAGATATCTCTCCAATACAATGTGTAACACTAAGGAGTTAAACTCTAAGGTTTCTTCAAAAAGATTTAGGGAATATACTTTGATAGGTATTCCAAATATAACTACGAGGGTTACTCCCTATGTAAGAATGTTATGAATGCCTCAAGTTACCTTTACATATTATGATTTCTATGAGTTAATCATAAATCTTATAATTTCATAAGGTACGTTAAAGTGCTTATGTTTTATGAGTAAAGTATGATTTCATTGATTCTTATGAATACTTGGACTAATGTTTTCTTTCCATATTTTTATTTCCCTTACTGATCTTTTTATGCTAATCCCAGGTTTTTGAAATGTTTTTCACAGGTCAAGGGAAAAGTACATGATGTGATGATTGTGTCAAGGAAGTGTCAATAAAGAATCCATGTTTTATTTTAAATATGTTTCCTTTGATGGAAAAAATGAATATTGTCATTGATGTAACCACCTTGTTTTAATGTGGAATGTAATGCATGATTTATGATCCAATTATCTTATACTCTAAACCTGAAAAGATCCTCAATGTGTATTCTTGAAATAAACCTATATTAAGTAATGCTTAAATCTGGGGCCTTATAACACCACCATCAAGTGAATCATGTTTTTCATTGAGAAGGATGAGAATATGGATTTTCAATCATGATTAGAGCCTGATTTATGTATGTAATGTCATGGATTTTCCATGTACTATTTTAATATTATATGGGAATTATTTCAAGTCCAGGCTTTGAGACGGCATGCAGTTCCAAGGCCCAGGGAGCTCGGAACAAAAGATTGAATTTAATTAAATAATTAAATTATTTTCACGTATAGTTTTCCTAAAAAAAGTCTAATAACTCTTGAATGAGGGCTCGAATTAGAAATCTGAGGACTTCGTTGCGTTAAGAGCAGCGATTTTACCTTAGGTGAGACCTAACATTGGCTGGTGCAGGTCGGTGGTGAAATCTAGTTTTCAGATGTAACCATAATAAAATATTTTATAAAAATATTTTATTAAATCTTTCTACAGTGAAATCTTTTAATCTTTTAAATTAAATATTTCACAGGGGATCATGGTTACAGATCTCATAACCATGAATTTCCCCTGGAGGCACTGGGAAGCTCTAAAGAAAACCTCCCATCGCGGCGCCAACGTTCTGGACACGTTTCACCGTCGACAAAGACGCGGCGACCAGATCATTTACAACAAATTTCATGGATCCAGGTAGGAGGTTTTTCTTTGGTTTCCTTTCCCCGTTCTTGATTCCTATGACGAACGCGAACTAATCCATGAACAGATTAGCCCACAGATCGATCGTACTTGTGGGATGGGATTTTTGCGCGGATTTTGGGGAAGATCTTGATCCTTGTAATTTAGATCTGATAATTGTTTTAAATATCATTCTTATAGAAATGGATTGAGTCCGGAACGAACAACGGTCGAGGATCATTCCTCGGGTTGTTTCTTTGTGAATCATTTTCCCCATTATTTTTCCTACACGTTCTTCGTTCTTTGTGGGATAAGAACAACGATCAATTGCACCTTCGATCTATGGAGTAACAATCCTATATTGTAGATCCATCATCGGGATGATGGTATGGAGCTGTGATGACGGTTTCGGCAGACGATTCAGATCAGATCGAGAGATATGATTTTTTTGGTGTTTTTTCTTTGGATGTATCGTTGGGGGTTTATGACCTGATCGAAGGCCCAAAAACACCTGGATAGGTGTGAATATGATGGAACGAACCAATAACGAAAGTATCGGGGAGAATGGATGGGAGATCACGAATCTGGAGATCAAGTCATGGCACATGGTAGAAGAAGACGATTATGGAGAAATACTGACTACACGGCGTGTAGTATGGGCTACACGGCGTGTGTTTGTCGGCGGACCACCTGGCGTATACTCCGGGAGTACACGGACATCGGTTGTGTACATGGCCTGTATACCCTTCCCTAGCCAGACCCAGCTAGATACATGGGATAACCCATGTACTGGTACACGAGCAAGACGACAAGGGTTGGGGTCGTGTACCGGCACATGGCCAGCGTACACAGAGAAAACCCCAAACACTCGGACATGGCGTGTAATCCTTCTACGTGTCATGTAGCTACTTTTTATATGATAAGCCTAGAGACACGGGTTGTTTAAACGGGTAGTACCCGAAGTCAAGGAACACAACGTGTGATCCCACTACACACCGTGTAACCTATTTATACATATCTTGATCCAATTGTCTTCTGTGACTTGGTCTAGATTCCTTAGGTTTTGCCCAATTGGTCTTTCCCCTGAAGGTTTCTGGTGTCATTTCCTACGCACATGAGTATGATCCCTTCAGCAGGACTTCTTGAAGAGAGTTTTTGGAATCCCCTATGTGTGACATAGAGACGGATCATCTATTCATTCATGGTACCCTAGTTAGAGTATCTTGGTATCGACGTGACCTATTATACCCGGGCGTCGATCCTCTACGTAACAGGTTAGTTTAGACTGAGTTGTTGGAATCACCCCATCGCTACTGGTTGTGATCCTCATCTGATGCATCAAGTATCTTTCTTTAGTAATCGTGGAGTGAGTTCTCCCAGAATGAATGTACCGTGTCATTCTTCAGACCTAGTAGTATGTTCTCCTGGTTACATTCTTAGAGGAATCTTCAAGCTGGATCCTAGTGGTGGTTTCGCGATAGTCAATCATGTATGTGTATATCTAGATATTCTTGTTATATGTTCTGTAGACATATATTGTGTAGAGATGACTATATCATTCTTTTGTGGTATTTCCCTTGTTGTATTCCTTTGTGGTTTCGTGGTGTCATACTAGGTATTGTTATAATCACCCTTGCATGGGTCTTTCCCGCACGTGTTGTTTCTTGTGAAGACGAGCGAGCCTTTGACAAGATTCTAGGTGGACCAGGACCGGATGGTGCTCAGTGAGATCAGGCAGGCCGAGGTGTGTTTCTACGGCTACGGATTGTAGTCCCAGTACCTTTCTTGATAGGTTGCACTTTGTTGCAGACTTTCTTTGGGTGGGATTTTATTTTTGGCCCAGGGTTTTACATTACTGTACTTTACATTCCTATCATACTCTATTGGTTGGGATTTTAGTGTATGCATTCATTTCCTTTTTTAGTGTTTTTTACTTTTTAGCTTTGTGGGATTGGAGATGTGTGTGTGTGTGTGTGTACAGGTCTCTGAGAAATTCATCCCATGTTAGTGACATGCCTACATGGCGCTATTCACTAGACCCTAGCCTATTGGAGGTGGGCTTGGGGAGTTGCGGCACGAGCCCAACTGGGAAAGGTCTTGACAGAGTTATATCAGAGGTGGTTGGTTTTACCTTAGGACTCAGAGTCTGTGAGTTGGTTTGGGGAAACATTATTAAGTGTTGTGAGTTAGGCTTTTAGGATAGGGACCCTAGTGTTGGTATGGGCAGCCGACGTATCCATACACCAGTACTCTGATAACTTTTTTTTCGACACAGAACATGAGAACACTAGTTGTAAGGGAAAATAATGGTACATGCTTAATATAGGAATGGGTTGTGGATTCCATGTCCTTCTTGTTTTATCTCTATAGATATACTCACTTACTGCAGTACATCTTGTTTCTTTACAAGATTCCTCCGCGACGCACACCTGCTAGGATCTAGCAGCTTGATCATGAGGATGACCCCCTCAGTGGTGAAGCTTCGATCCAAGGACCAGAGCCCCCAGTTTTTCCTTCAGGTGGTTTGCGAGTTATTCCAACTCCTATGGGGAAGTGTTTAGTGCCTACAGTACTAGTAGAGGAGGAGTGTAGGCTGAGCGTACTCTACGAGTTTTAGAGACAAAGACCCCTCAAGTCTCAAGGCGAGCAAAACCCTCAGGCAACGGAGGACTGGCTTGAGGCAATGGCCAGGGTCTTCGGTTTTTTTAGGACACCAACAGACCAGATGGTGATCCTGGCAGTGAGCCTTCTACAGGGCTAGGTAGGGTGATGGTGGAGTTTGGTTATCTATACTCACGACGAGGTGACTCTTTCATGGTCAGAGTTTGAGCATCTCTTCGTAGAGGAGTTTTCAACGGTTACCCTAAGAGCAGTACGTATACAAGATCTTCTTCAGCTCCAGTAGGGAAACATGACAGTGGCGGACTATTCATCGAGTTTTACCAACCTCTAACGGTACTCGATGGATATGGTCAGGGATCAGTACTTCAGAGCTCGGACTTTTGAGCTTGTATTGCGCAAAGACATCCAAGCTGGAATCATCCCTATGAACATTCCTACTTATGATGGGGTCCTCGAGCAGGATTTGGTGGTCGAGAGCTTCTTGGAAGAGCAAGGATAGCCAGTAGTTGTCAGTAGTGAGAGAGTTGGAGCAGAGACCTCGACAACAGGGAGCCGACGATAGGGACCCAGGCGTGGGAGCCATTTCCAGAAGAGATTCCAGGACAGGGGATCTGCTCTACAGGGTTCGGAGGGCGTATCTAGCTAGCCTCAAGAGAGGTGATTCTACTCATGTGATGGCAGGGGACATCTCACTCGTGATTGACCGACCCGTCATACTACTAACATGGGAGTTGTGGATGGACCCCCAAGGCAGAGGCAACATGTGGAGAAGATAGATCTGAGGGGTGACATACGTGGTAGAGGAGCTGGGAGAGCATCTGGAGGTGGTCGGCGTTTTGACCCTTTACCACAAACACCCCTAGGAGGTCCACCCTAGGCTCAGGGAGCAGGTGGACAGAGGCAGGGACAGATGTAGGTAGCAGAGGCTTATAACCCAGGTACTCCCAGAATGATTAGAGGTACAATTTGTGTCTTTTCTACATTGGTTGTCATACTGATAGACACAGGTTCTAGTAATTTTTTCTGGCTGCTTATCTTGTTCGAGACCTTGAGATTCTAGTTGAGTCGTTGACTCAACCCTTAAACTTAGAAACATCGACTGGAGAAAATTTAGATATCACACACCTTTGCAGATAGTAGGACCAGACCCTTAGTGGCGAGAGTTTCGGTTGAAACCTCTTGGTGGTAGTGTCGAGGCCTTAAAATATCATTCTTGGTTTGGATTGGCTATCCACAGTTCATGCCCAGATTGACTGTTTTAGGCGAAGGGTGTGGTGTGTTCGCAGTGATGGAACAAGGTTCTCCTTCGTCGGTGAAAAGGATACTCAGGAAGCACAGGATGGACTCATGCATAGAAAGGTACAACCGATTTCACATCAGTTGTCTAGCCTAGCCCTTGGCGCAGTGGATGTTATGATTTTCCAGTTTCTAGTAGTAGTGGATGAGTACAATGACATCTTTCCGGAGGATTTCCCCAGACTACCTCCCCGTCAGGAGATAGATTTCTGCATTGAGTTGCAACATGGGATGACACCGATATCAGTATCAGCATATCGGATGGCTCATGCAGTGCTTCGTGAGCTGAGAGTGCAGCTGAAGACTTGCAGAGTAAGGGATTCATGAGACCCAGTATTTCACCCAGGGTGGCCCCGGTGTTTTTTTTCAAGAAGGAAGAGGGGAGTTTGAGGCTGTGTGTGGATTACAGATGCTTGAATCAGGTGACTGTGAAAAACCAGTATCCACTACCGAGGATTGATGACCTCTTCGACCAACTAATAAGGGCACGATGGTTCTCAAAAGGTGATATACGATCACGCTATCACCAGTTGCGAGTACGGGATGAGGATATACTGAATACAACTTTTAGATGTCGCTACGGTCACTATGAGTACTTGGTGATGCCCTTCAGTGTGACAAACGCCCCGACAGTGTTTATGGGACTCATGAACTGGATCTTTCAGCCCTATCTAGATCGGTTCATGGTGGTCTTCATCGTTGATATCCTTGTGTACTCTACGTCCGAGGAGGAGCACGCGAGACACCTAAGGATGGTTCTGGACACACTCCAAGAGCACCAGTTGTACAGGGAACTCTCCAAGTGTCAATTCTGGATATAGGAGGTCCACTTTCTGGGATACATAGTCTCAGTAGATGGTGTAGTAGTGGACCCAGCCAAGGTAGAGGATGTGTTAGCATGGGAACCACCCCGGAGCGTGACGGAGGTGTGGAGTTTCCTTGGGTTGGTAGGATACTATCAGAGATTCATTCCTTATTTCTCCAGGATTTTCCACACCCATGACAGCTTTGACCTAAAATGGGTAGCCTTTTGTGTAGGTCGAGAGATGCCTGCAGGCTCTTCAGTAGTTGAGAAAGAGTCTAATGAGCACCTCGATCTTGAGACTACAATAAGAGGGTGTCGAGTACGTAGTGTTCTGCGATGCATCAGGAAACGGGCTTGGTTGTGTCCTGATGTAAATGGAAGCGGTGATTGCCTTTGGCTCGCGTCAGTTGAGGCCACACAATAATACCTACGAAACCCATGATCTTGAGTAGGCATCGGTAGTCTTTGCATTGAAGATGTGGCGACACTACCTAATAGGCGAGTGGTTTATCATCTACTCTGATCACAAGAGTCTCAGATATATCTTTTCTCAGAAGGATCTGAATTTGAGATAGAGGCGGTGGCATGAGTTCCTCTAGGATTATGACTTTGAGATCGTTTATAATCCTAGGAAGGGGAACGTTGTGGAAGATGCTCTTAGTAGGAAATATAGTTCGCAGTTGCTGGATGAGGCGACGAGGCAGTTGGCCTCTTTACAATTATACTTTGTGGATAGAGATTAGTGAGCTTACCTTCAATTGATGGTTGTTACCCCTCCTCTATTACACTGATTCAGGGAAGCACAGCTCAAGGATGCTAGCTATGAGACTCTACGTCCTCAGATATCTGTAGGTGATGTTGTCGATGGATATTCAAAATGTGGAGAGCACGTTGTTCTTTTCAGAGGGCGTACAGTAGTAAAAGCGACATTGCGGGAGGATGTTCTGAGGGAGTTCCATACATATCCTTTGGCGGTACATCCAGGCATGGTAAAGATGTACCAAGACCACCAACGTTAGTTCTGGTGTCCTTGAATGAAGAAGAGTGTGGAAAAGTTTGTTTTTCAGTGCCTTATTTGTCAGCAAGTAAAGGTTGAGCACCAAGTTCCATCTGGTTTGACTCATCCCCTTGAGGTACCAAAGTGGATGTGGGATGGGATATCCATGGAATACATGACGGTTTTACCACATACATATAGGGGACACGATTCCATCTGGGTGATCATTGACCGACTCACCAAGCCGGCCCACTTCCTATCCATACGAGACTAGAGTTCAGTAGAAATCTTGGGACTCCTCCATGTGCAGGAGATAGTTTGACTTCATGGAGTTCCATAAAAGATTGTCTCAGATCATTATTGTCGATTCACATCCCATTTGTGGAAGGTATTGCAGGAAGCTTTTCGGACTCAGTTACGCTTGAGCACAGTGTTTCATCCTCAGACTGATGCTCAGACAGAGCGAACCATCCAAGTTCTAGAGGATATGCTAAGAGCTTGCATATTTGACTTCAGTCATTGCTGGGAGGATCACCTACCACTGGTGTAATTTTCTAATAACAAATTTTATAATTCCACTATTGGTATGGAACCATTTGATGCTCCGTACGGGCAACCTTGCAGGTCCCCACTTTGCTGGACTAAGCCAAGAGATTCAGTACTCATGGGCCCAGAGATGGTGCGAAAAACTACAGTGAAGGTGCGGGACATCCAAGAGTGGATGAGGACTGCATAGAGTCGGCAGAAGTCTTATGCCGACAGGAGATAGAGGCCCTTGGAGTTTGATAAGGGAGGCCATGTGTTCCTCCAAGTCTCACCTCGATGGGGATTACGAATATTTGGACGAGGCGGAAAGCTATCTCTGAGGTCCATCATTCCTTTTCATATTCTATGTAGAGTTGTCGAAGTGGCGTATCGCTTGGCTCTACCTCCTCAGATGGACTGGGTACACAATGTTTTCCATGTGTCGCAACTATGGAGGTACATGCATGATCCATCACACGCTATCGACTGGGGCGTGCTGGACACCGATGATGGATCAACCAATGTTGAGTACCCAGTGGAGATCAAGGATAATCATGGGAATATCCTTCGTGGGTGAGATATTCCCTTCGTGCGTGTCTGGTGGTAGCACGGGAATCTCTAGGAGAGCACGTGGGAGCAGGAGGCTCAGATTCGTGTGCAGTACCCACATCTTTTTTAGTAGCCTTTGTTTTGGATTTTCGGGGATGTAAATCCCTAAGGGTGGGAGGATGTAATGTCCCGGATTTTTTCATGTATTATTTTACTATTATATGGGAATTATTTTTAGACTAGGCTCTGAGACGATGTGCAGTTCCGAGACCCAGTGAGCCCGGAACAAAAGTTCGAATTTAAATAAATAATTAAATTATGCGCTTGTATATATTTCCTGAAAAAGTGTAATAACTCCTGAACGGGTGGTCGGATCTAAAATCTGAGGACACCATTGAGTTCAGAGCAGCGATTTTACCTTAGGCAAGACCTAACATCGGCTGGCTCTGGGTGGTGGTGAAATCTAGTTTTTGGATGTAACCGTAATAAAATATTTAATAATAACATTTTATTAAATATTTTTGAAGTGAAATATTTAATTTTTTAAATTCAAGATTTCACATGGGATCAAGGTTACAGATCTCATAACCCTGAATTTCCCTTGGAGGCGCTGGGAAGCTCTGGAGATAACCTCCCAACGCGGCGACGATGTTCTTGACGAGTTTTGCCGGCGACGACAATGCGGTGACCAGATCTTTGCCAACGAATGTCGTGGATCAAGGTAGGATGTTTGGTTTTGGTTTCCTTTCCCCTATATTTATTCATACAATAAAAGATGACTAATCCACGGATAGATTAGCCCACAGATCGATCATATTTGGGGGATGGGATTTTTGCGGGGATTTTTGGGGAAGATCATGATCCTTATACTTTAGATCTGATAATTCTTTTTAAGATCATTCTTACAGAAATGGATTGAGGCTGGAACAAACAATGGTTGAGGTTCATTCCTCGGGTTGTTTATTTGCGAGTCCTTTTCCCCATTATTTTTCCTACACGTTCTTCTTTCTTCGTGGGATAAGAACAACGATCGATTTCCCCTTTGATCTGCGGCTTAATGATCGGATATTGTAGATGGAACCTCAGGATGATGGTATAGAGCTGCGGTGATGGTTTCGGCTGTTGATTTAAAGAAGATCGAGAGATATGTGTTTTGGACGTTTTTCCTTCGGATGGATCATTGTAGGTTTACGACCAGATCGAAGGCCCAAAAACACCCAGATAGTTTTTCGTATGATGGAACAAAACAAGATCTGAAGTATCAGGATGAATGGATGAGAGATCACAAATACAGAGATCAGGTCGTGGCGTGCGGATGAAGAAGACGATTCTGGATAAATCCTGACTTCATGGCATGTAGTATGGGCTACACGGCAAGTGTTCGTCGGCGGACCACCTGGCATGTACTCCAGGAGTACATGGACAAGGGTAGGGTACACGGACAAGGACACGACATGTATACCCTTCCCTGGCCAGACTAGTCCAGATACACAAGATAACCCGTGTACTGGTACATGGGGAAGGCGACACGGGTTAGGGATGTGTACGGGCACATGGCCAACGTATATGGAACGAACCCCAAAAACTCGGACATGATTTGTAATCCCTCTACACGCCGTGTAATTAATTTTTATATGAAAATCCTAGAGACACTGGCCTTTACACGGGTAGTACCCGAAGTCAAGGAACACAACATGTGATCCCACTACACGCCGCGTAACCTATTTATACATTTCTTGAGCCAGTTGTCTTCTGTGACTTGGGCTAGTTTCCTTAGGTTCTGTCCCTTTGGTCTTTCCCCTGGAGGTTTCTGGTATCATTTCCTACGCATATGAGTATGATCCCTTCAGTAGGACTTCCTAAATAGAGTTGTTGGAATCCCCTCAGTGAGAATTAGAGACAGATCCTCTATTCCTTCGTGGTACCCTAAGTAGAGTTTCTTGGTAACGACGTGGCCTACTTTACCTGGGCACCGATCCTCTACTTAGTAGGTTAGTTCAGACTGAGTTGTTGGAATCACCCCATAGCTATTGGTTGTGATCCTCATCTAACGCATCAAGTATATTTTTTCAGTACTCGCAAAGTGATATCTCCCGGACCGAGTGCATCGTTTCTTTCTTCAGACTTAGGAGTATGTTCTCTCGGTTATGTACTTAGTGGAATATTCTAGTGGGATCCTAGTGGTGGTTTCACGATATTCGATCATGTATGAGTATATCTGGATATTCTTGTTATATGTTATATAGACATATTCTGTGTAGAGATGACTGTATCATTATTTTGTGGTATTTCCCTTTTTTTATTCCTTTGTGATTTCAGGGTGTCCTTCTGGGTATTGTTATACTCACCCCTGAACGGGACTTGCCCGCAAGTGTCGTGTCTTGTACAGATGAGAGAACCTTTGACAAGATTCTAGGTGGACCCAGACCGAATGGTTCTCAGTGAGATCAGGCAGGCCGAGGTGTGTTCCTATGGCTATGGATTGCAGTCTCAATACCTTTCTTTATAGGTTGGACTTTGTTACAGACTTTCTTTTGTTGGACTTGTACTTTTGGCCCAAGGTTTTACATTAATGTACTTTACTTTCCTGTCGTACTCTATTGGTTGGGATTTTAGTGTATGCATGCATTTCCGTTTTCAGTGGTTTTTACTTTTCAGCATTGTGGGCTTAGAGATGTGTGCGTGTGTGTGTACAGGTTTAAAGGCAATTCCTCTCATGTTAGTGACATGCCTACTTCGTGCTAGTCACAAGCCCCTGGCCTATTAGAGGCGGGCTTGGGGAGTTTCGGAACAGGCCTCACTAGGACGGGTCGTGACAATGTATGAATACCCATTACAATTCAAACTTTGAATTTATTAGAAATACATGGGAGATAAAATATTGAAATTAATGAGAAAATATTGATTTTTTTAATTATTATTTGATGTAATTGTGAAAAACATTAAATAGGGATATTATAAAGACCAATGAATTTAATTTATTGTATTTATTATCAATAAGGAACACTATTGAAAATAAGTTAAGTAGTAATTATTTTTTTCAATAGAATGAAGAGCCCAATGATGAAATTGATTAATATATCCCATGACTATATATGAGTTTCATAGAATTTTAGAGTGAATATTAAATTGAAGTGAGATATAGATTAGAGTTATGAAGATAACTGTATAGTATGTGTATCATTTTAGAGTTAAGGATGATACACACATAAGATGGAAAAATAAAATGAATGGTTGCTATGAGGAGATAATAAATGAAGATGAATATTAATTATTCTAGATTTATTTGAAGAATAATTTATATCTAATTATTTTTGAGATATAAATAATGATATTAATTGAAGTGGTTTGGGAAAATATGAGATCAATATCAACCACATGATACATGATTATTTTGAAAACATATCTATTAAAAAGAATGAAGAGCTATGATTGAAGAATGAAATAATATAGCTAGACGAGTGAGTGACCATCCATTTGTTTAAAATCATCTAGGATTTTATATGTATAGATAAATTCACTTGGATAATTTTCTGATAATTATTAAATTTAATATGGAAACGTAATTCTAGGGAAAATATATTGAAATAATGATCAAGTGTGTATATATATGAATTAAGTAGCATTGGGGATTTTTTGATGAAATTTTCTATGGTTTAGTATACTCCAAAAATAATTTGAGTTGTTTCTAGATAAATTGGTTTGATAAGACCCTACATTAGAATTTTGGAAGTGGTTTTGAAATTATTTAAAGAAGTTATGGAATTTTGGGTTGAATCCTTAAAAATTTAAAACTTCATATGTATATTTTTCTCCAAACTCAATTTTGAAAAAGTAATATAGATGCATATGTTATCAAAAAATAATGGGATAATAAATTAGAAAATAAAATTATATCACTATGATATTTAATATCTTTAAAATGGTATGTAAATGTTTTTTAATGATATGAAATTTATTACACAAAATACAAAAGGTATATTGAGTGATATAAATTATTTCTAGATAATAAATCATATTTAAAAAGATGATATAAAATCGATTGTAAATTGAAATTTGGTAAATTATTATATCTATTAGGTTTAATAAGATATTTTGGTTGATATAAAATAAATTTAAAGTCATGAATAATATTCTGTTTAGAATAGGTAAAATAGCCATGATCGTAACATATATATTATTGAGGATGCGTAAGATAATAGAGATTCCAAAAGTTGTGTATATGATATATTTTTTATTCTATAGATTTTATCATTATTTAAAATATAATAACTATGGATAATTAAATCAAAAGATGACGAGTATTTCTTGATGTGTAAGAGATCAGATTTCAGATGATTGAGTGACGATTCAATTTGAGTACGAAGATGAATTAAATGGAGGATACCGAGATGATCATAGTGTAATATTTTATGATTTAAAATAGAGTGATTTAACTAGTTATTAAAGATAATTGAAGGATATTTTATCAGAACCCCATTTAACTGGTTTTAAAATGAGAATATCATGATTCTAATTTTAAATATTTTCTATATTAAAATATTTATAATATCTCACATAATAATTTTGAGTATATAATTAAACAAAGGAATAATAATATGCCTAGATTGAGTGGAACGAAATGAACAAACACCATATTCATTGGAGATCTATCATGATAAGGATTGAGGAAGAATAATTTTGAAGAGGAATAAGAGGACATACTATCATAATATACATATATATATAATATTTACCAAAGGGATTAAAAATAAAGAATAGAGTGGATTAAAAAAGAGAGAAATGTTATTTTTCTACCTACTATATTTATATATGTTGAGACTCTATAAATAATGGGGATATTCTATAGATTTAAGATCATGAAAAGGCCTAAAAAGATTGAGGTGGAAAAATAAAATGTATGTTTTCATGATCTCATCCATACATAGATCATTCTAAAATAGATAGAAAGAGTTTAATTTGAATTCCTCTACTACCTAATATCCATTATTTATCAAAGAATTATTTTTTAGAAATAAGATATATTTTATTGTTTTTTGTTTGAATTTTTATAGGTTCAATAAGATATTGTTCTAAGATTTTGTAAAATTATTGTACACTATCATGATTCAATATAAAAACCTAGTTCCAGAAGATATTGTTCATATAAGTTAGAATATTATTATACCTTATCCCTACTAGTTCCAATACCACATATATTAACATTATTAGATCATATTGGAACACAATTCAAAGTAAGAAATATTTCCTAATTCAGTTTGAAGAAGAATTATTTGGAGCCTTCATTATGTGTACAATTAGTCATGATAATATAAATGTAAATATAAATTTTGAATGTCTTAGAGTCTTAATTGTTAATATATACACTAGGTAAAATTTCATAATCCTTCTATCTGAAAAGTGATATATTAAGGACCTCATAGTTAAAAACTATTCATATTTTCTATAGGCATAAATATTTCAACTATATAATTGGAAATACCTATGAATAAATATTTGGACTCATTAGTGACTCTAACATTTCAATGGAAAATTTCTATTCAGATTTTAAAGAACATGAAAAGAGATAACATGTACTAGTAGAGGAATTTGAGATGAAAATATCACATGCGAGACTATTCATTATGATGAAAAAGAAACAGCAAAGCCCTATAATCAAGTCATATAAAATATATTTTTATTATTTCCATTTATTATATGTTATTGTTTTATATGATGCACTTCATGAGGACTTACATCAATTTGGATACTCCAAATTTTTAAATATTGGATCCAATACATGTATTTCAATCAAATCAACCACCCTTGATAGCAATTGCGAATGTGTAATATTCTTCAATAAATATTTTCCTGATAAATATCAAATTATAGGTTTTAGATTGTTTTTCAATGATATTTTTGTTATGATAGGGTGATATATATATATAGGTTACATCATGGTATGAGTTTAGTGACTGGACATAAAAATATAATAGATTTACTTTAATGGAAATAAATTAATATATATATATATAGTAAAATTTAACTATCAAAACATCATTGAAAATAATTCATTTTTTTACAATTATTCTATAGGGTCTAAAGTAAGAAAAAAAATTTATTATTGATATTATGTTCGAAATTTATGAAATACATCATACACCATCAAAAGTACAACAATATCAAATAGGTTAAATCTAATGGTAATAACTATTTGAATAGAAATATTTCATTATCGTTAGTTTTTATATTCTTTCTCCATAATACCAATATTTATATCAATCTATATAATCAATATAGGAAGTAAATTTTAGTGATGAGGGGGTATTGAACATGGTGTTAGAATGATTACCAACATCTAATTTAGGTGATTTAATTTTATTCTTGATATCATGAATGTGATATAACCTTATAGATATATTTTGGATGTGGATAATTTTTATCAAAATGTTTTTTTTTCACTTAGTTTTCAAGGTGAATTATAATGGGGGTTACCTTATACTGATTCATAAAGTGCTAGTAACAAGTCTGAATCTACTCATGGTCTTGAGAGACTATACTTAAAGGCTTTTATAGGGAAAATAGAGATAAAGAAATTGGTAAATAATAGATATAGACATAATGAAATAGTTACATACAACTAATGATCTTGAATATTTTAATTGATATAATTCTTGGATATGAACAAGAAATTCTATGATTATTATAGAGAAAAAAATTCTCAAAAGAATATTTTCTAAAAAAAATGACATCTATAGAGAGAGTTTCTTAACACTATAGATGCGGGAAATTAAATAACACATTATTATGATAAAACAAATTGTGACAAATAAGAACCCCCACACTACAATTCGATTCATAGTGTGTCCAATATGACTCTATGTATATGCTTTTGGTTCAAAATCGACACTTTATTTCAAAAACACATGACATACTCAAAACTGAGATAACATTTTATGATTGATTTGATACATTAGGAAACAAAGTCATTTTTGAAATATATGAAACAAACTGAAATTAATATTATTTATGGTTTACATGATATATCATTAAGTGTATGTTATTAGTTTAAAATTGAAATTTTAGTTCAAAACACACGTCACATAATCGAAATTAATGAAACACATTCATATTGTTTTAGTAATTTGGGAAAAATATTTTTATTTAATTTGTGAAATATAGGAAGAAACACCTCAATATAAAATCTGTTGTTCCCTATATGACCGGAAGTGTATGTTTTTAGTTTAAAGTAGACATCTAGTTCAAAAAACATGTGGCATACTCAAAACTAAGATAACACCTTCAAAATATTTTTATACATTAGTAAATTTATTCATAATTCATTTTTGATATATTTTAATTGACTATAGAAAAATATGAAGCATGATGTTATTGGAATTACTAAAAGTTCATATTTTCAAAATAATAGTTCCATTTGAGTTTAAATCACACATCACATTTTCAAAACCAAGAAAATGAGCTCAGATTGTTTTCATACATTATTAAAATATAGAATTATTTATTTTATATATATATGAATCGATGACATGTCAATATGATTCATTATATGGAAGGTATGAATAAATGTACATGTTTTTAATACCATGAAATAATTTCAGTTTAAATTGAGAATCACCATCCAAAAATGAAAAAATGAGTTCATATTGTTCTAAAAAATGAAGAAAATGTTTATTAATTAATTTGTGATGTCTAACAATTAACCAAAATCAATCTATGTAATGAATTGTTTGGTATAACTCAATGTTCATGATTTCAATAAAATGCATCATGTTGGTTTAAAACATGTGTCACATAGAAAAAAAGAAAAGAAGACTAGATAATTATGGAACATTAAGAAAAAGTTCCATTAATCATTATTCATGTGTAGGAATAATAATCATGTAAATCCTACAAAATTTTTGGTCAGAATGAGTTGATGTTCATTTTTTCCTTATAAATGTTTCATTTTAGTTAAAAACACTCATCTCATATAAAAAACTAGAAAACAGATTAGATTGTTTTCAAACATTAAGAAAACTATCAATGATTAATTATTGGAATGTAGGACTTGAATTCATATCAATCTAAAAATATATATGGTTGGTTTGACTTGAAGAATATGGTTTCAATATAAAAATGACATATTATTTTAAAACAAAGAACGCGTATAAAAAACTTGAAAATGAGCTCAGATTATTTTTACTCTTTAATAAAACTATCCATAATTCATTTTTCATGTGTAGTTATTGACATGACATCAATCTGACACATTATGTTGTTGTTTTGTTATTATGTGTGTATTTTTAATATAAAAATTTCATATTAGTTCAAAATTATTATCATAGATACCCAATCAAAAAAATGATCTCGAACTATTTTTAAAATTTTGGAAAATGATCGATAATTTATTTATATCATATATGAATCCACTAAACATTAATTCAACAGATGACATGGTTTCCATTACTGGAAGGGCTTTTTTTCTATATTAAAGATACATTTTAGTTTACAACCCACATCACAATCGAAAAAAATTAAATTAAGAACATATTGTTTATAAAATTTAGGATAATGATATATAAATAATTTTTTACAAATATGAATCAATAACATGAAAATATAACACATGATGTTTCTAGTAGGACTCAAATTTCATGTTTTTAGTACAAAGTTTCATTCTAGTTTAAAAGATCTTGTAATAGATAAAATTGTGAAATAAAACATGCATTGTTTTAAAAAATTAATATGACCCTCCATTATTCATTTGTGAGGTGTATTAATTGACCAAAAATCGATCTGTCACAAGGTGTTTTTGATATGACTCGAAGGGATTGTTTTTAATATTAAATTTTTATTTTAGTTCAAAACTCATATCATAATGATAAGTGTAATAAAATTATCTTGGATGATTTAAAAACATTAGATGAATGATCTATAATTAATCTATGATGATTAGGAATCAACTTATTATCAATCATACACATGATGTGGCAGGTATGTCTTGATGTACATGTATTCAATATACATGTATAATTTTTTATTAAAACCCATGACACTAGAAAAAAACTACCCCAGATTGTTTTCAATTTTTGGAAAATAATCCATTATTCATGTTTTAAAAATAGGAATAAATCCTACATAAATCCAACACACAATGTGTTCAGTATGACATGAAGTGATGTATTTCAATATATAATTTCCTTTTAGTTTAAGACATATGTCACATATCCCAAACCAAGAAAATGATATTGTATTTTTTTAAACATTAATAAAATGATCCATAATTAATTTTTTACATGTAAGAATTTACTGTATATCTATACAAACACAAAATATAGTAATATGACCTTAAGTGAGTGTTTTTAATAAACAGGTTTTATTTTGGTTAAAAAATGCATATCATTGTAAAAACAAATAAAAGGAGCTCAAATTGTATTAATTTTTTTAAGATGATCAATAATTCTTTTTTGAAGTGTTGTAATTGGGAACCCATAAATTCCACTAATGATTACATCATAATATAAAAAATATATATAGTAATAAAGAATATCATTTATCGAATATGAATTATATAAAATTAAATTATAATGTTTTAAAACATTATTTTTTTCACTAAAATAAACATTGGTTATGTTATAGGGACTTGCTATAATAGAGAAATTGGTTATTGAAAAATGTTTTATAGTTTTTATTTTATATATGTTCTATAATTGAATTTGATTATTTGTAAATATGATATCATCCTAAATATTTAGTATGAAAATTTTGTATTTAAATGATTGAGAAATGTGATATTGTATTATATCTTGACTATATGTTAATTATTATTTCAATTTATATACTCTAATTGGGCTTATTTTATACGTATAATTCATGGATGAAGCATGGATTATATAGGTCATTAGTTGTGTTGTAGATGACATGTACATTATAAATGATATCAAAACCATTGATAAATGACAACATTATTAGGTATAGAAAATTAACTACTATAGGTGTCCATTATTTGATATTGAAAAAGGTATGAAAAATTCCCCCTATATCAGTTCTCGATAAATCATTGGTAATTGGTCCCTTAATATGTGCTAAAAATAAAGAGATAATAGAGGTCCACTTTATCATCACAAAAAAAGAACTAATATAAGGACCCTTTATCAGATATTTTTTTGCACTAATAAATTGGTCATGTATCATTGTTTTTTCTAGTACTATTAAAGGAATCATTTTTAATGGTTAATTGTTAGTTAAAAGGTTTCTAGGATATAAAATTCATTTAATCATATTTGAAGGCCTTGTCTCTTTTTATATTTTTGGATATAGAATCATAAGATTAATGGAATACATGTACCCTTCTCTTATAATAACAATTTTTAGTTATATTATTAATGTATCAAATATGAATCAATCATTGTAAAGGGATGTCACACATGTTGTGGTAGACCATATAAACTACCATGTGTTTTCTACTCACTTTCTATTTTGAATACATTATAATTTTTTTATATTAATCACAAGATATTAATTCCTCATAATAGTTAAATATTTTTAAATTAATGAAAGATTAGAAGTAACTCAATAATTATTGGTTTTCATCCATTCACCACCATCCAATGCAATTTAAATATCTTCTTATGTATAACAATATAAACATTTTATGTTATAAAGTGAAATACTTTGAATATTATGTTCAACTGGTTTAAAGTTTGGATTATGATTCTTGAGTCACACTATTATTAAAAAACCGTCTTTGTATATGTTAATCACTAATTTTGATCAGTGAGAGGTTTATCATTAAATCACAAATAATTATAATATGAATTTTATGGATATGGAATGAGTTTTAGAAATCCTTAAAATTGTTCAAAACACAATGCCTCTTTTTTGGCCTATATGATAGGATATTTTTTTATATTTTTGTTAAAATTGATAAATTTGTTTATGAATATGAAATACATCATGTTATAACAAAATTAGTTTCCACTTTACCATTATTTAATAAAATTTCCATACATTATGTTGTTTAAATGATAATTTTCCTCTCAATGTATGACTTAGCGTTATCATTAAATAATGTTTTCTTTAAAGTATTATAGGTATTGATGAATTCACATTGATAATGTGGGTATAGATTTTTAGGGAGATATATAGTAATTTCATGAGGCATAAATTATGTTTTATATTATATATGATCAGATATTTATACCTCATGAAGTGTTTTACACTATCTCATTCATTCATTAGGGGTGTATGTTAAATATTTGAACCCTATACTTGAGGTTTAAAAGATACTTTTTAGAAAAAAATTTGTAGATTGATACCTTTATACACAATTTTTGATGTTTTAATAATTATGGGTTGGTTTGGAATATTTCTAATGTATCTCTCTGAGACATTACATTGGTTTCTTTTTTGAATAAATTTTATTTTGTTGATAGCTAGCAAGGAATACAACATCGAATAAAAAAACCATATTTAGTCATGCTTTCACAGCTGATTCAATTGTTATATTCAAAGATAACTTTTATAGTAAATTAATATGTAATATATCTAATATTTTTTTTATGATAATCATTTAATAGTTTTACAAGAATTGGATAAGAAGAACCCTAATTTTACTCATAAACCCTATATTTTATAAAGGTAGTTTTATCGCATATTAACAGAAAACTTATATTTAATAAAATTTTCACACCTTTGTAAACATAATATTAGAGAATTGAATTCATTTTTAAATTCTAAAAATAAAATTTAAATTATTGGGAATATTCTTTATTTTTTGGAAAATATTAATTTTTTCATTAATAGCGATAAATATTGAATTTTAATTCAAAAGAACATTTTCTTCTAATATATATATATATATGTGATTAAATTATATTTTAAAATTATTTTAAAGTCATATTTTACCAATTATAAATAAATTAATTTGATTTATGTCATTGTAAAAATATTTTCATTGAAATTGGATATAAAAACATAGAAAACATTTTTATATTTTTACATTAAAAACATTCATTGTCGTCCTGTCTCAGAGATTAAGTTTAAATAATTTATATAACATCTACGAATAGAATTTGGAAAAATGTATACCATATTTTGAATCTAATTAATTTATAATATCTAATATGTTTAAATTACTTTTTCAAAAAAAATATTTTTGAATGTGATTAAAACTATTTACAATGATTAAAAAACTATTATCTTCCCAAAATTCTAACCCTTAAAAAGATGGCCAAAACAGAAATAGAAAATTTTAAAATATCCATTTATGGATATATTTCAAAAATATCCTTCTTTTTTGTATTTTTAGGTCACTATTTCATCCACTGGTCATAGGAAAAACATTGGTGGAATTGATTTTTCAAAAATTTACAAGAAGGCCGCTACTCATCAACTATAAAAAGGCACCCACCCCTCCTCATTATACACACCAATAAATCCATTTGGATTTTCCAAACTATGATAAAAAATATCCCAATATCCCACACCTCAATCTAAAATCCTCCATTTGTGAATAATTCAACATAAAAATCCCTTTGATGAAACCCAAGAGGAGTTACCTAATGAAAACAGGTCATACTGTACACCTAGTTTGAAATTCAAGGAGAATACACTTAGGATAATTCATATTATTTTTGAAAACCATTATGATGGATTCAAAACTAAATATTTCCCCAAAGAAAACAAAATTTATAATTCTTATATTTATGGTAAATAAATTTATGATATGTTATATAACAAATTTGTAATTAATTGTTCTGGCTTTATGAGCTAATATAGTGTATTCCCTTTTTTATAAATGTCACCTGGAAGGATGAATGATATCAGCACTCGTGGAGAATTTAGATATTTCCCTAATGACAAAACCAATATAGATAGTACTGGAATAAATAAGATTATGTTTGTTCAAGGGAATCATAATCATGTTTTGAGAAATAACCATGCGTGAATGTAGAAACCTATTCCATATATAGAATCCCCAATGGTGGGTCACATTATTTGATAAAAGACCCCATCGTTTAGGGGTAAAACTAATCCAATTGTATATGAGAAGTGGATTAAGAATTCGGAATTGATACTTAAACACTTTAGATGTAGTGAAATGGAAATTTTTACACTTTTGGTCTATTTTCTCTAAGGTGATGATGATCAATGGTAGTCCTTGATCAAGAATACTAGAGAGGATGAAAAAATATAACTCATTTAATGGAGGACTTTTAAGTATTGATTCTTAAATCAATAATCCCCTCATGATCAAAAAATCGAGATGAAGAGAATGTTACTTAGCTTAAATAAAAAATAAGAATAAAGTGTTCTAAATTATAAAGTTACCTTTACAGTTGTAACCAATTATGCTTTAGATTATATACTCAATACATAGTACTAGATTGAACACTTATTTGCAGGCCATAAGACAAATATCTGAAGGGAACTAGTTTCTAAGAATTTTTCATCATAAAAAGAAATATTTTCACGTGTTATGAAAATATATAATAAATTATTGAGATCCAAAGTAATTAATGGAAAGAAAAAGAAAATATTCCTTCTAAGAACCATGAAAAAGGGAATTCTTCAAAGTAGATTATGATGTTTAAAAAATTCCCATCTTTTGTAAACTGTATCAAGGTTCACCCTGTGAAATTCTTGTTGATAATTAATATTTTTCATAAATATGGTGAAATGGGTAATAATGGAAAATAATGAAAGGAGAATAAGGATAAAATTACTATTTATTTTTAAAACTATAAGGATATTTGAATGCACATAAGATAATTAACTTTAAATATGGGGAATATAAAAATAGATAAGGTCAAGGAGAGATGAACAAGCTTATGTGATCACTACAATAAAGGTAGATTTTCCAAATTATGTGGTTGTAGGTATATTAATCCAATTTTCAAATTTACCCAAATCCTTATTTGATTCTGGATCTTAAAAAATATTATATATCTACCTAATTTTCAAATAAAATTAGATACTTACCCTTTTATTTAACAAGATAAATGTTACAAAAAACTCTTAATAGAAGTCTCATTTTAAAAATATTGTGTCAAAAGGCCCCCTTATGACATATAAATGTGCTTTTCTACTAAACACATCATCATAATTGTGGTTTAATTTGATATAATCATTATTATATAATGGCTCTCAAAATATGATGTTAAAATTAATTGTAATATGTGGGAAATTAAAATTTATGAAGAAGATATAGAATCACACATCTTTAGAGGAGAAGTTTCCTCACCTCATGCTTATCTAGATCGACCCCTAATAGCTCCACTAAACAAAATTATAGGGGAAGAAGTGAAAAAAAATTCTTGTGATGATGGAGGTAATATCCAAATTTAGGATGTAATAATTTTTTAGGTATACATTGATATTTTTTCTAATATATTACATAGAAATCTACAAAAGTGTGAGGTCAAATTTACTATTGATTTAATCCCCAACAAAAGGCCAACATCAAATAATCTCTATAATATTTAAATTGTGTAATTAGTGGTGTTGATGAAACAACTATATTATTTGGGAAATATGGGATTTGTTATCTCATGTGTTTCTCCATGCTGAGACCATGTTATCTTAATTAAAAAAGATGGATCCCTGATATTGTGTAGTCATTATAGGTAAATCAATGCCATTTTAATAATGAACAAGTATCCACTATATTTCATGGGTAACATGTTCGATTAACATCATAAAATAAAATATTTTTCAAATATTGATCATCATTATGGGTATCACCAATTGTTAGTGAAGAAATTAGGAATCCAAAATACAACTTTTCAGACAACAAATGGAAATTAAAATACTACAGAAATTATATTTGGACTAACTAATAAAACCTCTATTTTTATTGATAGAATGAAAATATTATTGATGTAATATCTATAATCATATTTTTTATTCATTTATTATATTTTGTTGTATTATAAAACCTATTAGGACCATTAGAATCACATAAAATCATTCTTAAAACACATAAAAGGGAAGAGTTATATAGAAAATTTAGTAAGTGATATTTTGAGCATCAAGAAGATCATTTTCATGGTTATATTGTCTCCTATGATGGAATGTCAGTTGATCCTAAAAATAAAAAGTCAATTAGAGAATTTCCAACACCAAAAACATAACAAAGGTACATAGTTTCATTGGTTTGGTAGGTTACTATTTGTGATTTGTTAACTTTTTTGCAAGACTATCTAACACATTAAAAAATATTACATGTTAGGGGTTTGAGATTGTATATATGACTGAATATGAAGAATATTTTGATGATTTTAAAAAAGAACATGTCAATTCACTAATTTTGATTATACTATCTCTAGTTTATGGGTTTGTCATATATAGTGGTTGTAACGACCCAAAATTTCATTAATGGAAAATCCCTCTTGATCCAGTTAAATGTTTCTTTATGTTTTTATATTATGTCAACTTCTTTAGTTTAACGTTAAGATTTGTGACCGTTACTTTTATAGCCGTTGAATAGTGATCATCTGGGTAGTTTAAATATAAGGCTTTAACGAACCAATTTTCTACTCAGACAAAGGAAGCGATGGCCTCATCCAGTAGAATTGCCCCTTACGAAGCCCATTTGTCGGAGCTCGGAAAGGAGGTGGCATCTTTGGGCTTTGCCCTTGACCAAGCCCAAGCTGAGCTTCATCAAGTCAAGCTCGAACGTGATCGTCTACGGGAAAAATGGAAGTTGATAGAGATTACCACTCGAGCGATGTTATCCGAGCAACCCCAAGAGTCTGTCACCATCGCACACCTTACCCTTAGGTCTTATGCGGCTATTTTAAGGGGTTATGTAACAAATAAGTAGCACCATGTTCATGTACATTATTTTTGTATATAATAATGAATATAATTTCTAGTCATTTTTGATGCATTGTAATTAGTTTTTAAAGTACAAATGATGTTTTTAGTTATTATTTAATTAAGAATTATATTTTATTAAATTAAAGGATTTTTGAATTAAATAATATTTTAATAAAATATTATTATTAATATTAAATTAATTTTTATTAAATATAAATGATCTTATAATTTTATGAATGCAATTAAAATTTTTATTAAGGTTTGAAAGCCATTTCTGTCAAAACCCGTGAATTTTTTATAAATGTCGGTTTTTATTTTAAAAGTGAAAATTCACATATTTAGAAAATTATTTAGATAAAATAAATATTATTTTTGGAATCAGGACGTCCAAATTATCCAACGGTGAATTTTTTTCATAATTTTCTGAGACAGTCAAATTTTTGGGTAAAAATTAAATACCATTTAAATATATAATGTGTTTTATGACATCATAATGACCCAATGGTGATGTAATAAAATACCATAATCCTTATGTTCGGCCAATATGTGTTTTATCAATAAAATAATGCGGTTTTGGGTTTGTTTGACTCACTTTTCAAAGCATTAATGGAGCCCTCAAGACTTATTCAACACTTTGCCTTTTTAAATTAATTTCCATGGGAGTGTGACTCACCTCCACATAAGCAACCCTAATTTTTTAATAAGTTCGGACCTTGGCCTTGTAAAATATTGTTTTCCTCTTCCCTTTTCCAGAAACCATGGGCAAATACCATGGGATGATTTGTGGTTTGGATTATTTTAATATAAGGGGTCCCAAACCTAAATAATAAAGAATTATCTCACCTTTCCTATATAAACCCACCCAAGCTCCCACTTCCTCCTCACCCAAAGCCCTTGAAGTTCGTCCAAACTCTGCCCTACTCTCTCTAGAATCCTCTCAAGGTGCCCAAATCTCCCAAGAAGCCTCTCACAAGCCTCTCTCTAGCCTTTGGAAGTACACTTCCAAGTAAGGGTTTTTCTTCCTTTCTCATTTTTGTCATTTTTTCTTTAAGTTGTATTGCCCTTTTAATTTCATTTATGAATGTTGGGGTATGGTTTCTCACCTCTCCCATACTGCCCTATTATTGTTTGAATTATGGGAGACCCCTTTCTCTCTCATTAAATGCCTCCCATGTACACCCGTTACTATGCCGAAATTCCGAAAGGAACCTTTTTCTCCTCTTTTATATTCAAGCAATACTTTTGTATCATGAATCTAAATTCCTTTTCAATTGTTGGGACATGTATCTATATGACCTTCTTACTGTCCATTACATGTAAATATGATGAGTAACCTCTTTCTCTCTCATCAGCCTTTTTTATGAATTCTTATGTCACGCCGTTACGCTGCCGAAATCACACCGATTTCCTAAGCCAATATCATTGTGTAGTGAATACCATGCCCATTTCTCCATCAAGGGTATTCACCTTTATGCACATTTACTTATTGATTTTAAATTTTCATGTATGAATTCCAAATTCCTTTATCGTGGAAGAAATGATTATGTTTTATGAATCCATGTTTTATGATCCATGTGGCACACTTATGCATGAAATGAAATGTTTAAGAAGGGTGCACCCTGATAGCGCTCCAATGCATTGGGTAAAGTATAGTATCATGATATGTCATGTGCAATGAGTGTTGACTCATGCTAATTCAAGTGCAATGAGGGTTTACTCGTGCTTCAAGTGCAATGAGGGTTTACTCATGCTCCATGTGCAATGAGCCTTGGCTCATGCTAATTCAATGTTAAGTGTTGTTGCCACATTTCCATGTTATGATTATCATGCTTTATCATGCCTTTATGTTCATGTCTCTCTTATGCTCTATTGATATGCCTATTGCCTAACATGTATTGTACTCCTCATGTTATTCATTATGTACTCCCTTACTGGGCTTTATAGCTCACCCTTTTCTTATGCATGTCCTCAGGTTATCCCATGCAATGCTATGTACGAAGGAATGTAGTGGTCATGTAAAGGAAGTTTTCAATAAGGATGTTGTATTTCATGTTTAAAGTTTTTATGTAATGATCCTAAGCCCCAAAGACACTAAACCTCTCGATCTTCTTTTTTGTATCAAGTGAAGTTTTATGTAATAAAGCATGTTTAAGTTGTAATAAAAAGCAGGGTTGTCATAGTTGGTATCAGAGGGAGGTTTAGTTATTTTTGGGATTAGGAAACCCTAGTAAAGCCTTAGAGACAAGACTAAGCATAATAAAAACATCCCTAAGTTTTGGTAAATACTAAGTAAGTGTTTTATCAAACAAATACATCCATGTCTGGATACGAGCAGGTAGAGGCGGCTCTGGCACAGATGTATCCTAGGGGTAAAACCCGAAAACACCGCTTTGAGCTAGACTCGAACGGGAATTGGTGCACGACAACGGGCCTTGCTGCACTCTTGGTTACGACACTCCCGGGGGATATGTTTTGATAAATTCACAATCTTAGTATGAACCCTTATTAAGGGAAAAATGCCCCTAAGAATATATGTTAGAAGGAAGATCATGAAAAGCCTGGATTGAATCCTATAGACTCATGAGTTGAAGAGATTAAAGTTTATTTATAAGTCATCAACTTTTGTCTTTAGATTACCCTTTATGTGTTACCCCTAACTTTCCTTTTATTCCAGCCAATGGCCGGTAATAGGAGAACTCGGGCTAACAACCGTTGTGAAGATCAGTGTGATGATTGTACCAATGAGATGCCCAATCCAATGGGAGCGGGAATCGCGAACTTTTTCACGCTTCTCTCTCAGCTAACTCAAGTTTTGAATAGAAACACTGGTCAAGAGGAACGTTCAACCCCCCCCCCCCCTAAGAAAGAACAAGTTGCTATTGAAAGCTTCATGAGACAAAGGCCTCCTACTTTTAGTGGATCAGCTGATCCCACGATTGCTGAACAATGGATCGACTCCATTGAAAAGATATTCTCCATCCTCCAATGCTCTGAAAAAGAGAAGGTTCTCCTGGAGGCTTATCGTATGGAGGGTGAAGCTGATCAATGGTGGACGTTGATCAAAAATACGAAGCCTGAGGAGGAGATCGAGGCTTTGGAATGGAAGGTATTCCGGAAGATGTTTTTCGATAAATATTTTCCACGCACCCTCCGTCTTAAGATGGAAAGGGACTTCCTTTCCCTCAAGCAGAAAGATGAGGAATCTGTGGGAGCATACGAGGCAAACTTCACAAGGCTTGCACGATACGCTTCTGGCTTTGTCGTTACCCCCGAATGCAAGGTTGACCGCTTCTTTGGTGGGCTGAAGCCTAGCTTGCGGAAAGCATTAGCGATCCGTGACTTCGACAGCTATGAGGAAATTGTCCGATGTGCCCTTAAGGTTGAAATGGAGATCGGAGAATCACAGGGGTATCATGGGGACAAGAAGCGGAAGGTGGAATTCAATGCTGGTGGTCCGATGGATAAATCCAACGGCGCTAAGAAATTCCAGCACCCCACTTGCCAAAAGTGTGGAAAGAAGCACCCTGGAAATTGCCTTAGGGGGACAAGAAAATGCTTCAAGTGTGGAAGATAAGGGCACCTAGCTGTTAACTGTCAGCAAGAAGGACCCGCGGCTGCGACGGAGGGGAGGAACGCTCCGTTCGAACCTCAACGCGTTGTTCAATGCTTCAAATGCAAAGAACCGGGTCATTTTGCGAATCAGTGCCCTAATCCAAGGGTTATCGGAGGCAATCAACAACCTCCAAGACAACAAGGAAGAGCTTTTGTCATCACTTCTGCCGAAGTGAACCCCGACAACGAAGTGGTGACAGGTACGCTAGTTATTCATTCAAGAATAGCGAACGTACTTTTTGATTCAGGTTCTACGCATTCTTTTATATCTCAAAAGTTTAGTAGAATAATCCCTGCACCACCACAAGTCATGGAAGTAAAGATGTCGGTGAGTACGGCAAATGGGGAAATCATTGCATCCCATGAGTATAAGTCCTCCACTGTGATAATCTGTGGATTGAATTTCCCGGCGAACCTCGTCATACTCCCTTTGGTGGAATTTGATGCAATTCTTGGCATGGATTGTCTTTCCTTATATATAGCCAACATAAATTGTCGGGAGAGGGAAATCACACTCTATATGGAGAATCGACCCCCGATTCTTTACAAGTGTCAGGAGGAAGATGAATCTCCTTTAGCTCCATCATCTCAAGCATGGATATTACTACCTTATGAGCACGCATATCTGGCTCAGATGATTGAGTCCAAGGAAGAAACCACCCTTGAAGAAATGCCTATTGTGAGGGAATTCGCTGAAGTATTTCCCGAGGAACTTCCTGGTCTTCCTCCAAGAAGAGATGTTGAGTTATCAATTGAACTTATACCTAGGGCGCTACCAATATCCAAGACTCCATATAGAATGGCTGTGGTTGAGCTTGAAGAACTGAAGAAACAACTACAGGAGAATCTGGATAAAGGGTTTATACGCCCAAGTGCATCACCATGGGGTGCACCAGTCCTCTTCGTCAAGAAGAAGGATGGGTCAATGCGGCTTTGCATCGATTATCGTGAACTTAACAAAATCACGATAAAGAACAAGTATCCTCTCCCAAGAATCGATGACTTGTTTGATCAGCTGCGTGGAGCTCAATACTTCTGCAAGGTCGACTTGCGGTCGGGATATTATCAAGTAAGGGTGAAAAGGGAAGATATCCCCAAGACTGCTTTTCGTACAAGGTACGGGCACTATGAATTCATAGTAATGCCTTTTGGACTCACCAATGCTCCAGCAATATTCATGGACTTGATGAATAGAGTCTTTAGAGATTACCTAGATAAATTTGTGGTAGTCTTTATAGATGATATTCTGATATACTCCAAAACCAAGGAGGACCATGAGGAGCATTTAAGAACTGTACTGGAGACTTTGCGCAAGGAGAAGCTCTATGCCAAGTACAGCAAGTGTGAGTTCTGGTTGAAGGAGGTCTCATTCGTGGGCCATATCATCACAAGCAATGGGATATCTATGGACCCCTCCAAAACAGATGCAATTGAGGGATGGTCGGGGCCAACATCGGTAACTGATATCCGTAGCTTCTTGGGGTTAGCTGGATATTATCGACGATTTGTGAGAAACTTCTCACGATTGTCCAACCCTCTTACCAAGCTAACTCGAAAGGGAGTAAAGTTTACTTGGAGTGATGAATGCGAATAAAGCTTCAAGGAGTTGAAAAGGAGGCTTATCACTGCACCTGTGCTCACTTTACCCACAAGTGGGGAACTTTTTGTGGTATTCAGTGATGCTTCGAAGAAGGGCTTAGGATGTGTGCTGATGCAGAATGATAAAGTGATATCCTATGCCTCAAGACAGTTGAAAATCCATGAGCGAAACTATCCAACGCATGATCTGGAGTTGGCGGCGGTGATCTTTGCCTTGAAAATCTGGCGGCATTATCTCTATGGAGAGAAATGTGAGATATATACTGACCACAAGAGTCTTAAATATATATTCACACAGAAAGAGCCTAATATGCGCCAGAGAAGATGGATAGAGCTCATAAAGGATTATGACTGTTCAATACATTACCACCCTGGGAAGGCGAACAAGGTGGCGGATGCCCTAAGTATAAAGGATCCAGCAATTCTATCAATGATGAGAATTGAGAAGGATCCAATCTTCTTAGACTTGATGAAGATGGACGTGGGAATCATAAAGAAGGGAACATCATCAATCCTTTCCCAAATGATTGCTCAACCATCTCTTTTGGAAAGGTTAAAGGATGCTCAAAAGGATGATGCGAGAATCCAAGAAAAAGTGGAAGCTATCAAAAAGGGAAAATCCTCAGAGTTTAATGTTAATGAAGAAGGAATTGTGCAGTTTGGGAAAAGACTATGTGTCCCATCAAGTTCGGAGCTGAAGAAGGAACTTTTGGATGATGCACATAGTTCAAATTTCTCTATTCACCCAGGGAGCACAAAGATGTATCGAGATCTCCGAGAAAACTTTTGGTGGGATAATATGAAGAAGGAGATCGCAGAATATACATCAAAGTGCCTGGTGTGTCAGCAAGTGAAGGCAGAGAGGCAGAAGTCTAAGGGGATGATGCAACCATTGCCCATACCAGAATGGAAATGGGAGAACATCACCATGGACTTCGTCACTGGACTTCCAAGGACATCCAAAAGCAACAATGCAATCTGGGTTATTGTGGATCGTCTTACAAAGACTGCACACTTCATTGCTATTCGAGAGGATTTCTCTTTGGATCAACTGGCACGGATATATATCCGGGAAGTGGTACGGTTGCATGGAGTACCACTATCTATTGTGTCGGACCGAGATCCAAGATTTACCTCTAAGTTTTGGAAGAGTCTTCAACATGCTCTGAATACTGAACTGAACTTCAGTACGGCCTATCATCCTCAAACTGATGGCCAATCCGAGCGGACTATCCAAACACTTGAGGATATGTTGAGAGCGTGCTCAATGGACTTTAAAGGAGGATGGGATCAACATCTTCCCCTAGTTGAGTTCTATTATAATAATAGTTTCCACTCGAGCATCCAAATGGCACCATATGAAGCCCTGTATGGGAAAAGGTGTGGAACACCGGCATGTTGGGATGAGGTCGGTGAACGTAAGCTGCTTGGACCAGAAATGGTCGAAGAAATGGTGGAGAAGGTGAAAACCATTCAGCAGCATATCAAGGCAGCCCAAAGTCGACAGAAGAGTTATGCATATAATCGTCGACGAGACCTTGAGTTTAAAGTCGGAGACATGGTGTTTTTACGCATATCTCTGTGGAAGAAGGTCATGAGGTTTGGAAAGAAAGGGAAGTTAAGTCCAAGGTACATCGGCCCATTCGAGATTCTTGATCGTGTTGGGGCTGTGGCCTATCGACTAGCACTTCCACCTACTATGGCCAAGGTGCATGATGTCTTCCGTGTATCCCTCTTAAGGAAGTACATACCAGACCCTTCACATGTACTCTCTTCCGAGGTGGTACAATTAGAAGACGATCTTTCTTATGAGGAGCAACCAGTGAAGATCTTAGATCGTAGAGAAAAAGTTCTATGAAATAAGACAATGCCCCTCGTCAAGGTGTTGTGGAGAAACCACAAGTTTGAAGAAGCAACTTGGGAGTCAGAGGATATGATGAAGCTAAGTTACCCACATTTGTTTTAGTGTGGGAAAAGGAAAATTTCGAGGGCGAAATTTCTTAAGGGGGGAATGTTGTAACGACCCAAAATTTCATTAATGGAAAATCCCTCTTGATCCAGTTAAATGTTTCTTTATGTTTTTATATGATGTCAACTTCTTTAGTTTAACGTTAAGATTTGTGACCGTTACTTTTATAGTCGTTGAACAGTGATCATCTGGGTAGTTTAAATATAAGGCTTTAACGAACCAATTTTCTACTCAGACAAAGGAAGCGATGGCCTCATCCAGTAGAATTGCCCCTTACGAAGCCCATTTGTCGGAGCTCGGAAAGGAGGTGGCGTCTTTGGGCTTTGCCCTTGACCAAGCCCAAGCTGAGCTTCATCAAGTCAAGCTCGAACGTGATCGTCTACGGGAAAAATGGAAGTTGATAGAGATTACCACTCGAGCGATGTTATCCGAGAAACCCCAAGAGTCTGTCACCATCGCACACCTTACCCTTAGGTCTTATGCGGCTATTTTAAGGGGTTATGTAACAAATAAGTAGCACCATGTTCATGTACATTATTTTTGTATATAATAATGAATATAATTTCTAGTCATTTTTGATGCACTGTAATTAGTTTTTAAAGTACAAATGATGTTTTTAGTTATTATTTAATTAAGAATTATATTTTATTAAATTAAAGGATTTTTGAATTAAATAATATTTTAATAAAATATTATTATTAATATTAAATTAATTTTTATTAAATATAAATGATCTTATAATTTTATGAATGCAATTAAAATTTTTATTAAGGTTTGAAAGCCATTTCTGTCAAAACCCGTGAATTTTTTATAAATGTCGGTTTTTATTTTAAAAGTGAAAATTCACATATTTAGAAAATTATTTAGATAAAATAAATATTATTTTTGGAATCAGGACGTCGAAATTATCCAACGGTGAATTTTTTCATAAATTTCTTGAGACAGTCAAATATTTGGGTAAAAATTAAATACCATTTAAATATATAATGTGTTTTATGACATCATAATGACCCAATGGTGATGTAATAAAATACCATAATCCTTATGTTCGGCCAATATGTGTTTTATCAATAAAATAATGAGGTTTTGGGTTTGTTTGACTCACTTTTCAAAGCATTAATGGAGCCCTCAAGACTTATTCAACACTTTGCCTTTTTAAATTAATTTCCATGGGAGTGTGACTCACCTCCACATAAGCAACCCTAATTTTTTAATAAGTTCGGACCTTGGCCTTGTAAAATATTGTTTTCCTCTTCCCTTTTCCAGAAACCATGGGCAAATACCATGGGATGGTTTGTGGTTTGGATTATTTTAATATAAGGGGTCCCAAACCTAAATAATAAAGAATTCTCTCACCTTTCCTATATAAACCCACCCAAGCTCCCACTTCCTCCTCACCCAAAGCCCTTGAAGTTCGTCCAAACTCTGCCCTACTCTCTCTAGAATCCTCTCAAGGTGCCCCAAGCTCCCAAGAAGCCTCTCACAAGCCTCTCTCTAGCCTTTGGAAGCACACTTCCAAGTAAGGGTTTTTCTTCCTTTCTCATTTTTGTCATTTTTCTTTAAGTTGTATTTCCCTTTTAATTTCATTTATGAATGTTGGGGTATGGTTTCGCACCTCTCCCATACTGTCCTCTTATTGTTTGAATGATGGGAGACCCCTTTCTCTCTCATTAAATGCCTCCCATGTACACCCGTTACTATGCCGAAATTCCGAAAGGAACCCTTTTCTCCTCTTTTATATTCAAGCAATACTTTTGTATCATGAATCTAAATTCCTTTTCAATTGTTGGGACATGTATCTATATGACCTTCTTACTGTCCATTACATGTAAATATGATGAGGAACCCATTTCTCTCTCATCAGCCTTTTTTATGAATTCTTATGTCACGCCGTCACGCTGCCGAAATCACACCGATTTTCTAAGCCAATATCATTGTATAGTGAATACCATGCCCATTTCTCCATCAAGGGTATTCACCTTTATGCACATTTACTTATTGATTTTAAAGTTTCATGTATGAATTCCACATTCCTTTATCGTGGAATAAATGATTATGTTTTATGAATCCATGTTTTATGATCCATGTGGCACACTTATGCATGAAATGAAATGTTTAAGAAGGGTGCGCCCTGATAGCGCTCCAATGCATTGGGTAAAGTATAGTATCATGATACGTCATGTGCAATGAGTGTTGACTCATGCTAATTCAAGTGCAACGAGGGTTTACTCGTGCTTCAAGTGCAATGAGGGTTTACTCATGCTCCATGTGCAATGAGCCTTGGCTCATGCTAATTCAATGTTAAGTGTTGTTGCCACATTTCCATGTTATGATTATCATGCTTTATCATGCCTTTATGTTCATGTCTCTCTTATGCTCTATTGATATGCCTATTGCCTAACATGTATTGTACTCCTCATGTTATTCATTATGTACTCCCTTACTGGGCTTTATAGCTCACCCTTTTCTTATGCATGTCCTCAGGTTATCCCATGCAATGCTAAGTACGAAGGAATGTATTGGTCATGTAAAGGAAGTTTTCAATAAGGATGTTGTATTTCATGTTTAAAGTTTTTATGTAATGATCCTAAGCCCCAAAGACACTAAACCTCTCGATCTTCTTTGTTGTATCAAGTGAAGTTTTATGTAATAAAGCATGTTTAAGTTGTAATAAAAAGCAGGGTTGTCATAGTGGTGTATTGAAGAAGGGAAGTGGTTGTGTGCTAATGAAAAATGATAATGTTATTTCATATCAATTAAGGAAATTGAATTCTCAAGAACTGAAGTACCAAACCACTTATCATGAGTTATTGAAAATAATCTTGATTTGAAAATATAGTGACATTATCACTATATTCAAATATATGAGATATACACATATCATAAGAGCCAAAAAAAATATTTTATCATAAAAAGTGATCAATATGAGATAGAGGTGATAAATCGAGCTAATCAAGGGTTTTGATTTATCAATACACTAAAATTAAAGGAAAAAAAATATGGTAGGAAAATAATTGAGTTTAAAATGATCATGAAGTTCTGACCCAAATGATTATTGAGAAGGATCTTATAATCATGAACCTTGCAGATATGTATATGAGAATATATACGGAAGGTGATGTAGCAATCATTTTTAAAACAATTACAAGACCATCTTTTTTTGTGAGGATAATGAATTCTCAATCAAACGATGTGGACTTTAAAAAAAGAATTAAATGATGTAAAATTATTTTATACTGTATGTGAAGATGGTGTTATAAAATTTGGAATCATTCTATGTATATCATATATACCTATGATAAGAAAGTAATTATTGGATGACAACTATAGCATAAATTTCCATATGAACTTGTAGAACAGTGATGTATAGCGACATAAATGATTATTTTTTGTGGGATAACAAGAAGAGGGGAATTTATGATTATGTGTTTAGATTATTGGGTTTTAAAAAAGTAATAGTTGTGGGGAATATTCCTAAATGAGTCCTACAACCTCTTCCTATACATCTATAGAAATGTGATGAAATTAATATGGAATTTGTGAGGGGACATATAAATACTCCTAGAAAGAATGATGGTATATGTGTTACCATTAATTACCTAACCAAACATACACATTTCCTTACTATAACAGAAGAGCTGCATTTTGAGTGCCTATCAATGTTTTATATTAATGAATTTGTAATTAAACACGATGCCCCACTATCAATAATTTTTTATAGAGATCCCTACATTGCATCAAAATTATAGAAAAATACTAAGAATGATCATAACACTAAGTTTCATTTGAGAATTTTCTAGTATATTAAACATGATGGATAGACTAAAAGAGCAATTCAAACAACGGAAGACTTATTGAGGTCTTTCTCAGTCAACAATTATGTTGCATAGTATCAATTCCATCTTTTGATAGAGTTTTTCTTTAATAATAGTTTCAATTCAAGTATTTAAATGGAACGTCATGAAGCATTATATAGAATGAAGTTATATACTATGACTTTTTTCACTGGAGTTGGTGAATGTAATATTATAGGCCCAAAACATGTTAATGAAATAATAAAAAATCTAGATGCAATTCAGGATCATATTAATGCATCTAAAAATAGGTAAAGAGTTATGCCAATAATCGAAGGAAAGATTCAGAGTTCCTTGTGGGGTATGATGTTTTCATAAATGTACCTCCATGTAAGGGTTTTATCAGGTTTATTAAGACTGGGAAACTATGCTCCTGGTACATCAGACCTAAAGAGATTCTTGGAAAAGATAGACTAGCTGCCTATTATTTGGCGATGCTTCCAAATATCTCAAATGTACAAGATGTGTACAATATATCTCTACTATGGAAGTAACTACCTAATGAAGCACATGTTATCAGCTCCAATGAAAAAGATTTGGAGTATGAAATTTCATACTATGCAGAATCTATATAGATTTTTGATACCAGAGACAAAGTATTGAAGAATTAGACAAATTGTGTGGGAAAGGTACTCTTTAGAAAATAGAAATTGGAAGAAGGAATATTTGAACTAGAGGATTATATATAGGAGAAATTTCCACCTCTTTTAATGTAATAATTCTAAAATTTCAAGGATAAAATTTTTATTGGTGTTTAGAATGTTTCACCCCAATATTATACTACATTTTCCACTTAAAATAAATTTAATTTCGCTGATAGATAGCAATGAACACAGCACCTGGTTTAAACAAAACACCATTAAGTCATGTTTTTAAAAGGTAATTAAATTATAACACAATTAAAATATTCTTATAGTTAATTTATATGTTATATATGAAATAATATTTTCTTTATATTCATCCAAATGTTTCTATAGGCATTGGATATGAACCAATCCAATATTATTTATAAAAATATAATTTCTAAATGCAGTTTTATGTCCTGTTAATGGAGAAAATATTTTAAATCCAATATTTTAAACCATAATAAATTTAAGATGAAAAAATAACATTTATATTTGAAATATAACTGTCAAAAAAATTAGGGTGATTTTTTAAATATTTTGTGTGGAAGTGTCATTTTTTGATGGATAGTGAAAAATAACAAATTCTAATTCAAAATATATTTCCTGAAAATTTATTTATGAGATGAAATTATATTTTAAATTGGTTTTAAATTAAAATTATATAAATTATATATAAATTAATACAATTTAGTTCATTAACTAATTTCACTTTAATTAGATATAAAATCATAGTAAAATTTTGGATATTTTTACTTTAAAACCTCCATTGGTGTTCTATCTACAGAATTAAATTTAAATTAAATTTAGTTACTACTATGAATGGATTTAAAAAAATAGATTCTATATTTTGATTAATATTAAATTATAATTTATAATAATTAAAAACTAGTTTCTCACATAAAATATTAGTTAATGTGATAACAAAATAATAATGAGTAAGGGAAAAAAATTTGACAAAAGAATAAAACATAAACTTAAACTCAAAAATGACATAGAAAATTGTCCGAAATCCATTATATTTCCATATTTAGACACTAATATAAATTTAATTGTATTTGAAAAATTATTGCAGCCACTTTTCATAAGAAAAATGTTCGTGGAATTTCCTTTTAAATTTTTTTTCAGTAATGCCACTCCTCCCCCACTATAAAAGACACTCAACCCCCCTTACTAACACCTCTCATGACCTTTTTCTCACAAAAAATAACATAAAATAAGCTCCCAAAATCCCAAACCTCAACCTAGAATCCTAACTTTTATTATAAATACTTCCCTTAAAACCCATTGGTGCAATCTAAAAGGAATTACCTGAAGAAGAGTAAACCTCTTTCCTCAAGCTCTTTTATTTTATTTACATTCTTTCCCAAATAAAATCATCTAATTACATGATTATATATTAAAATAATTATAAAAAATATAATTTAATGTTGTAATTTTAAGGTTTATTCTGTTATATACACACACATCCATGTAATTGTTAACAGACATGTTGTTTATGTGTATAGCGAACTATCACCTCACGAGATGATAATTGTTCATTTTTACATTACCACCACTCATGGTGTGAATTATAATTAAAAAAATAAGTATATATTATAAATAAAATATCTATAATTCTTTTATTAATATTTTTGTTTTATATAACAAAAACGCTTTTTCTTTCAATTTTCTACAAATATGATACAGTCGTTCTGGATGGGCCAACTACCGCCTCCTCAAAGAGAGGCAATTAATTAAAACTATAAATGGAAAGTATGATGGATGGATTCAATAAAATTAAATTTAATGTGTGTAATATATATAATACTAATTAATCTATAATATACAGATAAATCAATTACTTTTTATTATTGTAAATCTAGAAAATGAAATAGAAGTAGCGTTTAAGAGTTTGTAAGACCTATCATCTCTGTGAACGAAACATATAATTTCTAATCTATGATAATTTTAGAATATTATAAATTAATTTATAATGGATATATATGATAATTATATAGTGTTTTATATAATAGATATTATGAATCCACGAAAAAAATAGGTTTCAAGTCAAAACATACATGATAAACGAGGCAATTAACACCAGAAATATTGTAAATAAAAAGATATTACAAGAAAAGTAATAAGATTTTACAAAATAATCCAATATGGTATCATAAAAATTAATATGGTTATTTAATATCTTATTAACATATTTAAAACAATTATATATTAGGTTATTGGATGGTAGGCCGAAAAGAAAATTAAAGGTAAGGTATTTTTATCAAACTTTATACAACTATGAGATAAATGTCACATTCACCAATTACTTATTTTGTGTGGTTTATATTCTAAATATTTTGATATATTATATCATTAGTACATTAATATTCATGGTATTAAAATTTTTCCTTTTAATTATCTCATATATGGGGTTATGACTTGAAAATTACCCAGTTGTAAAAGTTATCATTGTAGAGTCAATATCTTGGGTGATTGTTAACTCTCTTGAAATAATAAATTCTATAAAATAATTTTAGATTAAATTTAAATATTCTCATTAAATGTATAATATTATTTTATAATCCTTATATTAATTTTACATATGGGGTTAACTTGGACAATTATTCAATTAACTAGGGAATTATAGACAGGTATGTATCTTTTAGTCAATATGGATATTTGATAAGGAACATTGTTCATGAAATAAATTAAATATTTGATATATAAGGAATGTTTATCATTTATAGGTAATGAGTGTATCCCAGTTATAGATATCCCCTAGATGTATCAGTAGTCTTGTGAGCTGAATCATTTAACCAAATTAGAAAGGATTTTCCCCGATATGCTAAACCGCCTTGTGAAAGGTATTGACAGTAAAGGTACCATGTACCTAGGAAACAAGGTGTCTAATAATTGATCATTTAACTCATTTAGAATTTTTTTTATTTATCCATTACAATATTTCTTTAACATATCCATATATTCATTTTATTCTCAATTTATTGATTAAATAGCATGTTTTTTATTTTTTACCTTGATATATTGATAATTCTTCAACTAGTTATTTGAATGGAATTTGTTATTTGAAATTTAACTTTATATGTTGATTATTATAATCAATTAATTATTTATTCCACTATGCTTAAACTTATTTTGAATTTGAGCTCACCCTTATTTTTTGTTTCCTTTCCCTAGGTTATAATGAAGTAATCCTTGAATAAGCTTCAAAGATTCTATTTTGTTCATTTTATTAGGTATCATGTTTATTTTCTATTTATAAATTCAATATGGGTATTGTGTGTGTAATTTGCATTTCTAAAACTACTAAAATGATCGGTCCAATTGGATTTGATTACATGTAACCATGCTAATGAAACAAAATAATGCACAACCTCTAGCTTCTAGGGTTGGGGTTTTACAACTGATCATATAACTAGTAAATCCTTAACCATGAGAGGAATTTTAATCTCATATTAAGAGTATGAAATTTGGACCCTTGATTAAGTTTGAATATTGATATTTATATTCATACATATATAAGGCTCATGTGATGTACTTATCTACTAGTTAAGTCTATACAAAAATTACTATGAATTTTTTAGTTGTCTATGTGGGATGGATATTCACTCTATATTATGCTCACTTTATGTCATTGAAAATAATAAATACATTATTATAAATACTATTAAATTAAAAATTCAATATACACATGTATTTAGATAAAAATGTTTGATCTAGATCATCCTATATCCCTTTATATCTAGAGTATCATCGATGTTTTTCTTGTGTGGTTTATTTTCTGACATTAATTCATTCAGTATTTCTTAATTTTTTCAAAGATAAAAAGGACCATGGTGTTTCAATTCATGGTGGTGTGAATGAGGATCAAGTTATTCAATCATTTATAGTTTACCCAAAAAATCATGACATTTATAATAATATATGGACCCTTATTTTTTGCATCTAATAAGGAATAAAGTGGCATTGTACTATTTATAATAGAATATTAGGGAAATTAAGATTTTAATGTATGCAGTATATTAAAATCCAAAGAATAAATAAGTTCAATAAATTATTCCATGTTTAGTTCTAGAATTCTCTAAAACATATTGATTTTTTCTATGTCATGGATAATTTATTAATGATTATCACATTACACTATTATGTGTAAATTTATTTATTTATACATTCCAAATTCTATCAAATTCATTTATTAATTATGAGATGATGATATTAAGGAGTGGGAAGATTATTTATGAATTTTATAAATATTAAACAATTTATTATGAGGATTGAGTAAGAATTTTAATTGTTATAATGTTGATAGAAGTTTGTGAAATGTATCGTGAATAATGGGGGACTATTTTTTTCTTGGTCCGCTATATAAGCCATTTTTTTATTCTCATATAGTGTGTATAAATTGATATATTTATATTTTAAATTTATCTTATGAATATATATTTGTTTTATATTTTTTAAAATGGTATAATATAAAATAAATGAGACACATTATTAGAACCAACATAACATTATTTATTTAACATCGATAACAACATATAAAAAATTTATACTTAAGAAAAAAATTTAATAGTATAATGGGACAATAGAAATAAATAAACATATATTGTATTTAAAAATTCATCAGGTCATGGTCCCATAGAAATATCACACCACAAATAAAACTATTAAAAAATTTATATGTTTTACGTTTTTAAAAGGAACATGAGATAAACAAAATGAATGATGAATTAATAAAATGATAATTACTTATAAAATATTTATTGGTAATATGACCACTAGAATGGTTAAATTATCATTGGAATATTAACCTGATTGTTAGAATAATAATTTGATAGTTAGAATAGAATGTGGCCAATATGATAGTAAAGTAATTTTTAATAAAATATACTATTTAAAAATTGTATAAATATTAAAATTATAATTTTATAAGTTAAAAATTAATTTTAGGGAATTGAGATAATTATATGTTTATATATTTATTTCAGGAATATTTGTTTTACATTTTTTCTGAAACAATAATATAAATATTAATATTTAAATATTATAATTACATTATTTTGAAAATTATTTTGATAAAATTATTATATTTTTTATGAAAGAATCAAGTTTAAATTTTTTATTTTTTATATTTTTATAGTGTTATGTAAATGTAGAATTTTCTTGTTAATAGTAAAAATACTGTTTTTGAAACACTATATAATTTATGACAACATAATGATGTAATAATAGACTAATAATATTATAAAATGTTTTTATTGTCAAAAAATAGATGTAAATACGATAAATTATATAATTTATAAAATTAAATTTTTTTTCCACGCATACAAAGTTAATTCCATTGTTTAAAATTAGAAATTAAATCATTAAAATCCGTGTTGTCATTTTTAATCCATTATTTTAAATAAATAAATAAATTCATTTTAAAAAATAATTTAATGGCATTAAAACAAGAATGTTTAATTGAATACAATTTATAGACTCAAATAATACTACTATTTTATGTCTTGGTTGTGAAATAATATTTTATTATATATTTAAATCAAAAATTGGAAATTCCTTTAAGTATTAATTCCCCCTCCCACACCATGGAAAACCACATCTCAACATATTAAATTTTCCTAAATATTCTAAAATATTTCATTACAAGACTCTATAGAATCTTTAGTAGTGTTTGGCTCTCATCCAATCTCTAAACATCCATGAAATTAATCCAGTAGCAAGAAGTAACTCTAATGATGAGATAATATCCCATATAATCTCCATTAATCTCTTCCCATTCTTATTTTTTATTCTTATTTATTCTACTTCATATTCCACTTATTATATTCATAAACATACTAATTATATGTTTTATATTATTATAAGTATTTTTATAATTATAATATATATGTATAATATCTTTATATATCCATCTATTAGAAATGTTTTGTCAAAAGTCGATTTAACCATAGAAGTAGACATTGCCAGTTATTTATAGGTCATTGTATTATTAGTTGGTTAGTTTAGATTATAAGTTATATATTAGTAAATTTAAATTAACTTATTATATTATTTTATAAATAATTAATTTAATTAATAAAATCAATAATAAAGACCCATATATTTAAATGGAAAAATAGTATAATTAAAAACAACCATGGAACCTCAACATTATTTATTAATAAATGTTTTAAGGAAAATTAAAATCAAAACAAAAAGATTCATTATGACATAAATGGTAGTAAAATGACCCATTATTAATGTTTTATGAGTCATATTTTTGTTAAATAGGGAGATAATAGTTTACAATAATAAAATGATACCTAAGGTAAGGTGACTATCAACCCTTGCTTTCCCTTTTGGATTTATCCTCTCTTTCACTGATGAATCATTCCTAAACAACCCATAGTTACATGACCTAAATAAAAACTCCATTATAAAAAATTTAAGTGTTTATTTATGTTAGGGTCGTAGATAACAAGGATAAATAATCAAGTAAAAAACACATGTATTTTTAAATTGAATAAAATTTTCAAAATATTTAAAAAACTTCTAATACATAACAAGTTTTTAAAATCTCCTAACATTTATTCTCATAATAAACCCTTCAGGACTCCTCTTATGTTACCATTTTATTCATAACCAGTAGAAATGGATGCATAGTAAAAGGGTGACCTCAGTTGATATGAAAGGGTAAATAAAAGGAAAAAATTTCAAAGGTTATAAATTATCATCTGATGAGAATATGGGTATAATGAAGATTCAAAAAATCATACATAATAAATATCTGGTCATAAATCATTCAACATTTCATAATATAAAATAATAAATGAATTAAAAGAGTGATTCATTAATCAAGATCCATGACAGTATGACATTTTCATGAGATAAATCATAAAAATATGAAACATCGTTCAAATATAAAAAAACATTTGTATAGGAAACATTAATTTCCTGAGCTAGACAACTATTACTAAAGATTATCAGAAAAAAAAAGTATTTTTAAAAAATATATCCCATGAGTTATATACATTAAATTAATATATTAGAGGGTGATATAAGACCCCACTAGTTATCCTCCTTACTTATGGGTTCAACATAAAAATCATTCTCTCTAATCATATCATATATAACCCATGGAAATAAGATAGGTTTTATTACACATTCCAAATTAAAATCCTTTTATTTTATAGATAAAATGAAACATGGAAAATTTTGGTTTCTTTCAATGCATCTTAAAGAACTGATTTTAATAAAATTAGTTTCAATGGTATTAAATAACATTATTCATAAAAAAAATTCAATCCAAATAGTAATGTATATAATATTTCCACTATATAAGAAAATTATATATGGTGAAGACAATATTTCTCCCAAATAAACTGATGTATTGATTCTTGGTTAACACCCTTTAGAAAAAGTAATAATGAATTTAATTTATCTATGAACCATGGGTCTTTACTCCCCATGCAGATCTCTCTCTCAAATGAGGTCTTGGGTGACCACTTCTCACTCGTTGGTAGAGTCTTCTATCTCCAGAATTTGTTATGTCATCACATCACACTCCATAATCCTAAATTATTGTGGAATTTATTTTATTTCTCCTTGATTCCCCTTTTACCAACCTTCATTTTAGTTGGATATCCATTTTGATATTCTCTTTCAAAGGGATTCTTTATGAATTAAGGTTCTTTCATATCATTCCATTCGATTTTCCCTTCGATTTTTACGTTGTGTTGATTGGTTTTTTATATCTATTTATGTTATCTAACTGTATCTTATATTATCTTATGTTCATAACCTTTATACAAAACCCCAATTTCTATTTGCACGAAGGTGCTCCAATGGTTTTGTATTTAGTTGGTGATGATGCTTGGTGGCTCTTCCAGCTAGTTTTTTGCCAACCTCTACTCTTTCTACCTATAGTTTTGTACTAGACTTCATCTTGGTATGTTATAATATTGTTTTTTGATGTTTTTATATGAGGTTAGATTATGTATTATGTGTTAAGTGTGTGTCTCATAAGGGTTGTTCTTGAAGCATATACTTTTGTTTGTTGGATTTTATAATTTTTTTAATTTTGTGTGTGGTTCTGTTATAGTGAAATCATTTGTCGCGATGTGTTTTGTGTTGGATTTTTTTCCAGTAATAGAGGTTTATGGAATTTATCCCCCATTGATTCTGGGATTGTTTCTCCAAGTAATTTTGTACTGGCTTTTATCAATTCAGATGTTTCAAATATAGTGTGGTAGTAATCACTTGATGTGTAGTGATGACAACATGTTGTATTTATATAAAATGTACTACTTTTATGTGAATATCCACAAACACCATTATTGGATATATGATCTTGTTTTTTTACCCCTTGGTCTCCCTATAAGTTCAGTAATGTTTAATGGAATTTGGATTTTATCTTCATTGGGTTTTCAATGATCATAAGTTCTTTTTGTGAGTTGGAAGGATTTTATTAAGTATGGTGTATAGACATCATGTTTTTAGTATGTGTCTATGTTGGGATGTAAGAATTTATTCTCGAGGAATCTATTCTCTCTAGATCATCCCTGCATATTTTTTATTGATGATTACATAATGATGTTGGTTTCAATTTGGAGTTTTGAATTAGTTTTTTGATTTCATGGTTTTTCTTTTATCATACATGACTGTGAGGATACCACTCAACCAAAATATATATTTTGAAAAAACCAAAAAAACATATTGTGAGAAACAAATCATGAATTGGTTTTTCACATAGGAAATACATCTAAAGAAATATTATGATTATAATCTAAAAATGATTGTGTAAGATAAGTGAACTGTTGGATAAATCATCCAAAAAAGATGGATATTACATAAAAGGTCAAATAAATTAGGGTTGATTTAAAAAAATATAAAAAATATAATAAATGAAACTCAAAAGGATGTTGACCTAGATGAAAAAAACATTATTCTAAAAGAATTATTGGAATAGTATCACCCAATAATGGATAAAGAATCTAATTGTTCCATTATAAGAGTTAAATCACACATATTATATATATATATCTTTGAGAATAAGTCAATAATATAAATCACATGAGTGTGAATACATTTAAATATGAAAATGAAAATGAAGGTGAAAATATAAAAGCAAGTTTAGTAAAAAAAATTAACATAAAATGAAAACTGATATGTCACTTACAAAAACATACTTTTGAAAATGTGAATATAAATCTTTTGAAAACACTTATTTTTAACAAATAATTTCATATTAAATAGATTAATAAATATTTTATAAGAAATTTGGTACAAGAGATAATACATTTGATAATGAAAATAATGGAATCATTAGACTATTCATGAAAACCCACATTGTAAAATGTGTAAAAACATTTATTTATTTTAAAGATTTATTTTCTTAAATAAGATTATAAAATATCATATAATAAAATATTAGGGTGGGAGAAAACATGAATGGATGAGAAAAGTCAATTATAATAATTTACATAAAATAGTAAGTATTTTTGTGTTATTAATATCCCATATGTGAAAAAACTCTATGAACAAAGGAATATTTGAATTGTTGATTATATGTTAATTATTTCAATAATGGGAAAGTAAAACATAAAAAATAGAGGGTAGAATATAACCAACTAATATGAACTATGTTATATATAAAAATCATTACTTAGTGAATGTAAACTGTGTTACTAAAAACTCTTACGATTTAGATAACACTTGAATCCAAATAAATATGAAGAAAAGAACTAGATTTGTATTAATTTTTCACATAAATAAAATGAAAATAATTTATTAAAAAAATTTCTCATATAAAATCCATTTAACATAATGTTACTGAAACATGGACATAACATGTAACTTGTCTCAAAGAATTTGAATTGAGACAAAAAAAACTCGTAGGACATGATTATCACTTTAAAACCCCCATTAAAAGTGTGATCATGAAATTTAAAATAATATACAATTATAAAACTCTAATCGGTGATATGATATAAAAAACAGGAATTATACAAACTATATAAATCAAATTAGGTGCATATTACCAATAATTCGTTCAAAGGGTGTAATTTTTGATAACAACCCATACATTATTTTCACACATAGTCGATTTCACATTAATATTTTATATGAAAAAATAAATATGTTAATAATCTATTTTAAAAAATTATTTTTATAACTATCCTATCATTAATTTTATTTATAATTATTATATAAATTTATATTAGTTTCTTCATAAATTTTTTTTTATGTTGTGGGTGTGTAATAAATATTTTTTTACAATAGTCTCATAATAGAAATTTTTTATTCATTATTTTACAAAAATTAATAATTATATGTTCATTAATTTTACTATAATGACTGAATTATTTTTATTTAATATGTTTAAATTTCTTTTTGTTATTATGTTTTTCTTTATCAAAAAATATGAAATCGATAATGAAATTTTATTCAATAATTTTTTAAATATGAAGGGTGTTTTTATAAATGTGTTAAATATTTTTGTATCATTTTTAGAAAAATAATCATTATTTACATATTTATATATTATTATACCTATAATTATGTTTCCATAATCATCCTTGTAATAATTTTATAGAATTTATCATGTACGTGGTAAAACCAACATTATCATGAACATACAATGACTAATGGATGTCTATGAGGTGATTTAGTTTCAATATGATTATATTTGTAGAATAATTGTATAAATAATTAATTAAAATTACGATAAATTAGAATCATTAAGGACATATATTATTATTTAATGGATATGAAAATATTATATAATTTGAATTAATTATTTTCGATCTAGTATTCTTGTTTTAATGATTGAATTAACCAAGATTAATCATTTCTAATATCATTAATAGGTTAAAAAGGTTACATAGAAATAACACTAATGTTATAAACGATAATATTAAACCTTTGTAATCATTTTCATGACTGTCCATATAAGGATAAGATTAATTTTAAAACAAGAAATCAATCATTCCAGGGAGGCCATACTCCACATGTACACATGGATGATGAATTCTGTTTTCCAAAGAATGGGAAAGGATAAATATGGTTCATCATTTTATAATATGAAATATGTGTTATATTGCCATTTTAAATTTTAAATTACATATAAATTTGATTATTTTAAGGTAGGGAAGGGAAGTGAAACACATTATTTTATAGAGGCAGTAGTCGGTACAACACAGAACACACAACTCATGGTATCATTTTTCTTAATGGAAAAGTGGATGTTGGGTAATTATTTTTCCATAATTATAATTAATAATATAAATATTAATGATACTTAGTATAAAATTTTAGTATAATGAAACTGAATTTAAGGAAGAAGAAATGAGCATAATGAAATAGAAAAGAAAAAGAGGGGTTATTAACATATAAATCACGTATTATATCATGTCATATTTAAAGGAGATAAAACCATAAACAAATTAATATATTTATATTACTTGAACCAAATTAATGAGTCTAGGATGGTTTAAAATAGGGTTGTTAAGGCCTTAAACACACGTTTTCATGTGTTTTTTTAATTATGTATGAGTCCTTTTACTCATAGACTCTTCATATTCACTATTTTAGATATTTTTGTGGTAACTGGTTTTTATAAAGGGTAACATATCCCTTATTCCCAAAAATATGTAGGACCTTTTTAAATAATTTTTTCATTATAATTACAAATTTTAAATTAATTTTATTTTACTCAATTCAAAATGTCAAAAAACAATTAATTCTAAAATATGAAATCTATAATATAATATTTTTATTTGAAAAATATAACATAATTTCTATAATATTAATTATGGGTTTATATATTCACACCAAATTTTTAAAAAATATATATTTAATTTAAAAAATTTCCTTTGTAAAAAATATCATAAATTTTCAATTAATACTTATCTTCTAATATTTTAATAAAATACAAGGTATTTGTTAACATGGTTTTGGTCACTATATGCCTAAAAATAAATATTTCTAAAAAATTATCAAGAATTAACCCAATTGTAATGTTAAAATTTTAAAATCAACAATTTTACTTATTTTTTAAGAAATTTAAACTATAAATTTTATTATTTTTTCTAATTAAATAAAACTATAAAAATGAGGAAAACTATTTTAATTGAAAAATAAATTCATAAATTTTGTGTCTTTAATATTAATTAATTTGAATTTTTAACTTATTTAACCTTGAAAGTTTATTTATAAAAATATAAATATTCCATAATACAATAATATATTAAATAGGATCAATTTAATTTCTTAAGCTGATATACTACACCCTTTTTAAGTGGTAATCTTAAATTCATCTTTATTAATATATAAATTAAATAGAATAATAATATAAACTTATGTAAAATATTTCTAATCAATTTATATTTTAATGATTATATTCATCATTTATTTCTAATATTGTGGTTTATTTTTTGTTTTGTTTTTTTAGTTCAGTGATTCATCTTGAACAAGATATTGAAGGTATTAGTAATTTAAAGTATACAAAATCCCTGGTAGTTATATTTTCGAGGACATAAATATATTACATAATCAAAAATCAATTATTACTCATTGAATAGGGTTTTGGATGGTGTTACTAAAATATTTATCATTCAAAATATTACTAATAATACAAAATCTATGTTACTTTATTAGGCTATCTTGGTTAATTATCTTTCTTAAAAAATACTTGATCATTCATATAATTAGTTACTCCCATATACATATACCCTAATCATATATTATTCATTACATATCATTAAAAAAAATTGAATATCTCATACATTAAACCAAAGGGAAATCATATATTAGTCCAAAAATTAACTTTATCTTTAACACTCAATTGTACTGACCACTAGTTCATATAATCACACTACAGTCAATATATATCATTATCCAAAAAATGGAAGGAACATCCCCAAAAATATCATGGATCACTATTTCATTCTATTAATACTAAATATTATGTCTATAAATCCTATCTAAATGAATATTCATAAAATAAATTAAACCAGTATTACCTCAACATTATGGAAATTTAAAATTTAAGTGTTGTCCATAACTCAATCATGTATTCTTCAATAGTAATTCACAAAAATAACAAATTTTCATAAAACCAACCTTGAGGATTTTTTATACCATTTAATATAATTTTACAATCATTTAATGAATTTTTACTGAATAAACACTCATATATGTTTAACACAACCCTCGTAACTTTTAAACTATACCAGGATATCATTAGTAAAAATCAATAATTAATTAAAACAACCGTGATTATAAAAAATTTAAATCTATTATCCTATCAACCTAAATACCTTATGTAATACTATAAATGTCACCTTTTCTATCATAACATGAATATATTAAGAATATAAATTATTCCAGTATTTTCCTTTATTCAGTTATAAGACCTAGTATCTTTTTATATACATATATTTCTCTTATTTATCATCATGATTTTATTTCAAAAAATTATAAAACAAAAATTTTTATGATAATATCTAAATTAATAATAGTTCATTAATGTTAAAGATCAATTCTATAATTTTTCTTATAAATACACCCTTATAACCTATGGTACTTTCATATAAACAACATTGTACTTGGTTAATCTTATAAGTATCTTAGATATACTTAGGATACATTATTTTTTTTGTCTCATACTTCTTAAACTAATCACATTAATTAATTTGTAAATATTTCCATTATAACAGTCACTAAATAGAAAATGATTCAATGAATAATATCATCTGGGTGTGTCCATCTAGGTGTCCAGTTAGGTGTGTTTGTCATTCACTAGGACATAGTTTAGATAATTCCAAACAAGAGTTGTTATGGTTTATTAACCCTAGGTAAATCTGTTTCAGAACCAACATCCCCTTTCAAATATCTAAATGAGGGTCAATTATACAAGAAAATAAAAATTCCTCTAATTTACCAAAATTCCATGATATTATCCATCACACAAACATAAAACATATACTTTTCATAAGTTTTTTAGTAAATATCAATTATCCTAATCCCAAAATAATACCTCAACTAGATGAAATTCTTATATACACCATTCTTATTATAAACGACCATAACTTATCAAAATTTTATAAAATATATGAATCTTAGTTTTCCCCCAAAAAATATCATCAGAATATTTAATTTTATTTAAACTATAATATGATAAAAACTATGATGTCCTATAATTCATCATCCATTAATTACCAGATATAAAAGAAAAATACCCTTAGATATATTACCAATACTTTTTTTGTATAGTGTTTTGGATAATTAGGAAAAATTATGAACTAATAGAACACATATAATTTTAAACTAATTTAAATTTTCAAATATATAATCAACTGCTTAATCTATAAAATGTATTCAATATCACACACTAGTTATACACATAAGATAACCTTCAAAACTCACATTTCACAATACTTTTTATCATAAATTCAAAATATTGAAACATAAAAAGGGATTATATTATATTCTTAGTATGTTTAAACATGAGAGATAATAGTCAAAGATCATAAGTTAACATTATATAAACAAAAGGGTATTATCATGATATAAAATAAAATCAATCCAAAATATTCTTTGGTAATAAACCACTGCATAGATCATGGAATAAAATAGATTGTCAATAAATATGTTACATGAGTGAAAAACATATTAATGATAATAATAAAATAATTGTGAAATATATTTCAAATATTACACACAGGTTAGAATTAGTAACGTTACATTCATGATTCGCCCTGTAATTTCCAACACATAAGAAAAAAAGTAATCCTGAATTAATTATCTCAAGAGATTTAGTGTTTTAACCAACAAATTATAGTGTAACATAGTGTCCCAGAAATTATAATTTTACTTATGAGCGGTTTATCAAAATAATACACTTATAACATCATAAAGGACCCATGGAAGGGAAGTTTTTCTCATAAAAGTTTTTCAATGAAAATAAAACATTTTTATAGAATAACAGACTATTTGATCTGAAATGGATTTCTTTCAACACATTTTAAATTACCCATGGAAATTATTTGTGTTTAAATGACTTCAAGTATAATTATAGGTAAATACCATTCATTTAAGTTAATAATGCATATATTATTAAAATTACATTGATAAAGGATAAATAGTTAAAAAAATAGTTTATCATAATTAATATACATATTTAATATAGATGAACACCCTTTATTCAAATGATTCAATAATAGGGAACTTATAGAGAGAAGGAATTGGGTAAAAAAATTAATGTTACACATGGAAAATGATTAGGAAATACAAAAGTAGTCATTGACCTGTTCTGCAAAGGAGAGGTAAATTACATTAGCCGTATAGAGAAAGATTTTTCTTCTTAGTGAATTAAAATATCAAAAATGTAATAAATTAAACTCAGAAGTATGTTGACATAGATGAAAACATCATTGAGAAAGAATGTTTTGAATTGTATCACCCATGAAGGGATCATGAATTGATTTTTTTGATACTAAGAGTTCAATACCACAAATTATATTTTTATTTGTTTATTAAATAATATATTGTATAACATAAATCTAATGATTGTGGGTTATTTAAAATGTTTAAAAGAAAATGGGTGTAAAAACATGAAACATATTTAAAAGAAACAATTAACATAAAATTCAATCACACATATAGATTTCAAATGTATCGTTTAAAAATTTAAAGTAAGTATTTAAAAAAAATTAATTTTTAAAAATAATCTCTAATAATTGATCCTTGAAAATTAAATAAAGTGTTCCATAGGAAATGTATACCAAGTAATAAAACTTTTTATTCTAGAACGAAATGAAACTTTACAATACTTTGAAAATAAATTTATTGAAAACCCATATTGTAACATGAGTAATAAACCCTTAATTGTATAAAAAATTCATTTCACAAAATAAGATGATGATATTACATAAAATGAATTATTATTGTGGAAGAATCCAATCATTTAAGAGCAATATTTTTTCATTTTTCATTACAAAAAAAATGAAATTTGAGTTATCAATTTCATTTATCAGCAACATACTTTATATATCCTACAATATATGAATATAGGATTCAATTGTAAAATAAAAAAATGAGGTAATATAACATTATATTACTAAATTGGAGAATATATAAAACCATTATGAAATAAGGATATAAGGGAAATCATAAGTCAATGATTGGAAAATTTATTACAAAAACCCCCTTATAACTATGGTAACACTTTATTCAATATAAATTTAAGAGAAAAAATGATTTTTATTATTTTATCCCATGAATTATAGGGATATAAATTATTTAAAATTATTTGGATTTTAAATAAATAGAACAACATAATAATGAAACATAGGTAATAACTTGTAACCTGTCTTGAATAATTATAATTGAGACCAAGAAAACCTTTAATGCTTGAGTAATGCTTTAATAAAAACTCCTTGAAGGAGTGGGATTTTTATTAAACATAAAATACAATAATTAAAATGTTTTTCATGATATTATATATCTAATAGAACATATATTTACATAAATTATGATTACATTAATTTCCAATGGGGCTACACATATTTAATAATTAACAAAACACAGAAAACCTAACTACAAAAAATGGAACATGACATTTATGACTTTCAAACACACAAGGATATTCTATATACTAATAATTTACTAGGTTAATTGAAAAATAAAAATTATTTACAGATTTGAGAGAGGAAAAAAATTTATGTAATTAAATTGTATTAAATGAAGAGGTAATGCATGTCAGGATCAATGATTTTTTAGGTTCATGTGGAAGGGATTAAAGTGACTATGTGTTAATTCATTATTAATGGTGGAGTTGGGTCTTTAGGGATAATTGGCCGGGGTACTAAACACTAATTCTATAACTGAAAAATTGTAATAGTCATATACTAGGTTCAATCATCAAACATGGAAACCCAAAAAACCCTATTTAAACATATCTATCCTAGATTGAAAAATGGGAATACAAAAACTAGCGAAATTAATTTATGAAACAAAATTGAACTCATCAGATCCCAAACAATGGTCATGAAATATGATAAGAGGAATAATTGTAATAATAAAATTGAGTTTAATCAATAAAAAATATTAAAATAAAATATAAATATTCCAAAAAAACATCAATGTACAATCACATCACCCAAAACAGAACGATCTACTCACTCATGCTAAACATGACAAGGTAGATCAATATGAATACCTGATGAAGAATTAAAGTGGGGAAATGAATATAAGGTCTCTACAGTCATGAACCCATCATATATAAGTCCTATGTGTATCTATCACAACTATCATCCATGGTTCATTACCAAAGGATTGAAAATAAAATCATTTGTGAATAGATTCCTCAAGATATGACATAAAAATACAGACCTTATGATGGGTTAATGACATGTATTGGTTTTATGGTGTGTAATGAGTGGAGAAGACTTATCCAAATATGTATCTCTTAATAAATTAACATTGTATATTGTTTACATGATGTGAATGGCCATTTCATCCAAATAAATAGAATTCATGAACACATTTTTCATAGTATGTGGAGGAATCTAAAAAATTGGTGCATGACATCCAAATTTCACATCTTGAGGAAATCACAATGTGAGTGGATCTTAGGATGTAAAAAAATCTAGGTTTGAATTATTCATTTTCAATCCACGTTCATCCCAAAATTAATTTCATGGGTTTTCTCACCATATCACAGTATAGAATGATGTGTCTTTTATATCCTAAATTCTTCTCTTTCTACTCCATTTTCCAATATTCATAGTTACCTACAAACAATAAATAAACAAGTTAAACACCTATAAATTTCAAAAAAATTAGTAAATTACTTACACAAATCAATCTATTTGGAAACCCTAAAATATGTGCATGAAATATACCTACCAAATACCCATAACCTTGAATTCATACTTTTTCTGAATGTTGGAATATCAATATACTACAAAGAATATTCACCTTACCATGAATTAAATTCAATTTAAATATAAAAATTTAATGGAATTAGAAATTTATTGTTTAGGTTTCACATAATAAAATTAATCAATTCTAAATTATAATGGAAAAAAATAAAACAATTATTTAACTTATCTTCTTTGAAATTACAACAGATTTCTCTTCATCCATATTTTGCAGTATTATATTAACATGAGTTCCATTTAAAAATTAACTCACTTAAAATATTCTCTCATCATTGGTGAGTTTTTATGCATATAAGTCATCAAATACCTCAAAAAATTAAAAATATCCTAGTTTTATAAATAATCTATTATCTCCAATACATAAATACATATATCATAAATAACCCCCTTTGAAATTACACCTCTATTTATCATTTTTATTTTTCCTATTTTTTTATGTTTCCAAAAATCATGTTCAAGTTTCATCTTACATCCACCAAAAAACCAAATATGTTCTATCATGAGAATCACTGGTCAGTTAATGGTTAATTTTAAACCTCTTAATACAAAATCCATTTCTTACTCTTATTTATTTATTTTTTTATTTAATATTTTTTTAATAGAGAGGTGAATAATAAAATACAATTATTAATTAAAAACCTCTCTCTAAATAAAATAAAAATATAGACATAGTATTCTCAATGAAGTTATTATAATACACCATGGAAAGTCTCTATAACAAAACATATGAATTTAAATAACATGAAATATATTTTTAGGAATGTTTCAATTGATAAAATAGATCTGTAACTTGGATCATTTCCTAACACTGTTGTACAAGGAATTTACTAGATAAGAAATGATTAATATAATGTGGGTAAAAGGATAATGGGTTTTCAAAAATATTACTCAATCATCATAAATGTGATTCTGTTTTTCCGTAGCATTGATAAGATGCCAAACTAGTTCTAGAAGTGAACATTTCCAATAAAATTAAGAAATATTCAATAGAAATAATGGTTATGGTTGTTTTATAGGTTGTCTCGGTAATGATATTGGATATTTGGGAAAATTATCCAATGAAATTCACATCAATAATAAAATAAATTAATGAAAATACAAAAAATTCAATGCATGGACAAATCATAGAAATAATTCATCCAAAATCATTAATATACTCCCCAAAATCATGATTTTCATAATCCAAATAAATATGATTTTCCATACTAATTATTTTTACAATTTTCTCATTCAAATTTATTTTCAATGAAATATAAATTAATTGAATAGTTATTATACTAAGTGGTTTTGTTCTCCTTGTCATGTTGAGTAAAGTAAGATGCACATTTGGGTATGAAATTAGAATATCCAGGCCTAAAATAATTTAAATTTGTTGAAATACAATAGAAAATTCAGAATTGAATCGATTACACCCCTTTTAACGAAGCACAACACATGGATACATACATACTACCTTCACCAAATTCATGATGTGATTTTTTCTTACAATGTATATTCTATATATTTCATGGGTAGAATGGGTTCTATTCCATTTAGGGATCATACACCTTCTTTTAATTACTCATGAATCTTGATACCTATCTGGTTCTTGATGGTCCTACAAAAACAAAAAAAACAAGTTAATATACATGATATATCAATGAAATTTGTAAATGTATGAGGAAAGTGAATGGAACTAAAAAATATAAAATAAATAATGAAAAATACTAAAGATATCAAGTTTCCCCTAGATGATAATTTATTTTATTTATTTCTCTCTACATGATGTCATTTATCATCAAATCAGGTGACTTGTTATTAAAATGATTCTACCTAATTGAGTTCTAGGAATGATCTATATTGTGTCAAATCTACATTGGTCGGTCCCTATCCTTTCACTCTAAATCACATAATTCTCCCTGGAGGTATCAGTTTTATTATTTCCATTACGATGTTGCATAATTTCATCGACATTCTGTATGAACTTAATGGAATTCCATGTACCTTTTATACTTTTTTCCATTTCAAATTGGATGGAGTCTGTCTCTCTTTTGGTGTAATTATATAGACCTAATATATTTTATTTCTTCTTCTTTATACTATCATTTTGAGTCTTATCTTTAATAATATTGTCTACCAAATTTACTTCATATACATTGGTGATACCCTCAGGGTTGTCTATTTTTCATCTCCATACTCATTATTCTCTCTCTCAAATAACAGTTCTTCATTTCTTATGGAATGTTTAATGTTAATTTTATATTTCTTATATTGAGAGAGAGATATCCAATTTGAATGTCTATCAGCTGATTCATGATGTCTTAAAATAGTCCTCTTAAAAAGAAGAGGCTTCAACTCCTCTTCTATATCACCCACTAAGAAGTCAACTAGAATGTTTAATTTGTTTACATTTATGAGAAAATATTCGATTATTATTTAGGTGGGCATCAGTATTTTATTTACTAATAGATGTATAACTCTTATAGGTTTTAGGACCACCACTTCCATACTCTTAAAGGTGGTGAATTACATGGTATTAACACTCACACATAAAGCACATATATTTGGTCAATGTTTAGTTGAAATAATAATGGTAAGGATTGAAAACAATCAAATTCTTTTTAATGGAAATCCCTTGATACATCATCAAATAATTCTCTTGAGAGTAAAATTTTTCAGATATCTTTTATATTTATTTTTTTCATCAGATCTTTCACGAACTTTTAGTAAATTATAATATTTCCACAATGTTCTATAGAAGGAAAATTAATTTTCTATTTTTTCTATTTTACTATAAATTTTCATTTTTACACATACAAAATTTATTTCATTATAATATTTGGAAATAAAAGATTTCATTTTCATGGTGGTGGTTATTCCACTACTAATTATTCATCATATGAGTCCTAATTATTCCTTTCTAGCTCTTCATCTTATTCCTTAGATTAATTTTCTTGATCTCTTTTTCTTGTTTTAAGGTTCTTCTTAGTTAATTCTCGACTTCATAGAGTTAATATTTTTACATCATCCTATGGGAGCTATTCTAAAACCACTGGTAATACGCATATAGTCATCTACCTATGTGGTTCAATAATTTTTACAACTTGATGTTTCAGATTCTTCAATACTACTTTCTCAATCATTGTTCCATCCATTATTTCCTTGATTAAAACCCCAATAAAGGTCATGAATATATACACATATGATACAATAAGATTATATTTCTCACTGGGGAGTGAACTTATGGTGGTTGTTTTCAAAATTCTTATGTTATTTTCTGATTCCCTTTGATTTATTGTTATTTTTATATATACACATAAGGAATATTTTATTTATTATAATCAATATAATTCACATAATTTTTATTCTTACCTTGGGGATTGTTAAATTACATCAATGCGTCCATATATTTAGTTACAGACTCAACCTGAGAAACCATCAAGTTATTGTCCCCTATTTTCACCCCATGTTTCTGGGTGGGTTATTACTACCAAAGAAATATATTGATGGAAATATCATCCAAAATATTATAGCTCTATCAAGGTAACTTTCACAACATAGATGATCTAGATGTAGTGTCTACAATGGATCACCATTCTTTGGAATACCATTATAATATTTTTATATACGTAACCACATTTCATTCCCATTATGAGGGAATCTCATTGTTAAATATTTAATCCATTCCCATGAACTATACTGTTAATCAACATTGAGTAGATAAAAATTTAAAATTTCTAATGTGTTGTTCATTGTTTTTTATGGTGGAAATAATTGAGTAGAGAAGTTTCTCACCATCTCTTCCCATATACTTATAGAATGTGAATAGAGGCTTTGAATCCATTTTCTAGATAGTTACATTAATTAATATATAAAAAATATATGCAGTACTATATAGGTAGGAAATAACTTAATTGAAAATTATAACAGACTTCATGAAAAATACCTATGTGTGTGTTTAGATCTTCTTATTGTAGTTCTGTAAATTGGACTGAGTTTGATCTCATCTGGATGATTATATTCTTCATCTTAAACTAAGGTGTGTAAAGTAGTATAATAAGAATGTTGGGATGAATAACAATCCACGAGGTTGAAATATAATCCATAAGTCTGTACATTTCTAGTAGTGGTTGGAAAACTTCTCCGTCCATAATTTATTATGTTTATTCTACCTCTTCTGTTGAATTTCACAACTCCATTGGAGTATTCATGAAATGGATTATAAAGAAAACATTTATCAAAGTTCGTAATTAACCTGAAAATAATTGAAACAATCCAAAATAATGATGCCAAATATTTCATATTCCATATGGAATCATTAATTTCTTAAGGGGTTATAAGAAATTAAAAAAAATAAAACTCATAAAATATATCTAAAAAAGTGGTACTTGGAAGTCTAAGTGGAGACGCCACAAGGAAGTTTTATATCCTGTAATGAAATTAAAGGAGCTGAGAACTTTATTTATTGGTAGATTAAAGAGGGAGAGAAAAATTAAATCAAAGTAATCATTTGAAATAATTATATGGGCATGCCAAGTTCAATGAATTTTAGGCCAGTTTGTTAGGGATTCAATTAATTATGTTCTCATTAATAATTTTGTTTCACAATTGGGTCTTTAGTGGTCTTGAGCCATGGTACACTACACTGATTCTATAATATTATCATTGAATAAGTCATCTAATAGGTTTAATCACAAAACTAGGAAACCCAAAACCCAATTTAATCATTACAGAACAAGAATATGTTATAGGAATACACAATCAATGGAAATTAGTTTTTCGAAGAAAATGAATCTCATCATATCACTAACAATGTTCTTCTAATATGACAAGAATAATATTTGAAAATTGGAAATATAGTTTCAGTATTCCTAAATATAAAAAGAAAATATAAGTAATCTCTACCAAGACTTCTCTTAACAATCACATCACCCTATACAGAAATAACTACACAATCATGTCATACATGATATGGATAAGGAGTATGGATTCTGAGAGAATAATGGTGATTAATTATAGAATAAAAGGGATCTAAAATCACCCACCCATCATCTTGTTTTTATCTGTTCATCACCCAGGTCTATCAAAAAAGGTTTCTTGAAAAAGAGGTGAATATATAAGACTCCATGAAAATAAACCTTTCTCTAGAATTTAAAAATATTAAAATTTTGATGGGTTCATGACATGAATTAGTTATATAGTCTATAATGAGTAGTGAAGAAATCCAAAAATCTATATCACCCGAGGAACTAACTATTTCTATTGGTAACATGATATGAACCAACCATACTTTTGAATAAATGTAATCCATCAACTCTTTTTTACAATATGATGAGGAAACTAAAAAATTAGTTTGCAACATACAAAAATAACCTCTTTAGAAAATCATAATGTGAATTGATATAATTATGTGAAAATGACTATATTTTAATTCTTCATTTGTGGTCTAGCATTTTCCCAACTTCAATTTCTAGGGGCATGCAACCTAAAACCATTTTTTGGAAAAAAATTCTTTTTTATCTTATATTTGTTTCTTTTCCATCATTTTCATATACTTATTATTTCCCATAGAAATAACAAAAAAAAGTTAAACAGTTAGAATATAAGTATGAATAATAAATTATTTATTGAAATAAATGTATTAAAAAACCATAATATATATTCATGAAATATATATAACATATATAAAATAAAAAAAATGAATTTAGGAGCATAAAACCAATCATGTTTGAAAAAGATAAATTTTAGATAAAAGGCTTTGACTTATTTCCCTAATTAGTTAAACACACTCTAATATCCTATATAAAAAAAGGAAATATCATAAAAAACTATTTCAGAATTATTTTAATATAAATAAACTTTTATAAACATCATTTAATATTATTATATAAATATATATTAGTTTTTATTTATGTAATTTCAATGTTGGGTTTGGGTAATCTTGTTCATTTTGAACTAGTTTTGTAATAGATGTGTTTTTATTCAATATTATAACAAATTTAGTCATTAAAAGTTCATAAAAATTAGTTTAATAGTTTAAATATAATGATTTATGATGTCTGAATTTCCATACATGAGATCTTCAGTATTTATCTAAGAAAATAAAATTGTAAAAAAATGTTTTTTGGATGACTTTCAACATCCTAATTGTGTTTCAAAAATTAATAAGTTAAATATTAATGTATCCCTTGTATAAAAAGAATTATTTTTTTCATATTTATATCTTATTAAAATTATTATTATATTTTCATAATCAGAAATGATATAATTTTATATAATTTTTTATGTATATGGTAAAACTGGCCCCAAACATTAACATAACATGAATAATGAATGTTTTTAGGTGATTTAGTTGTAGTAAAATTAAACTAGAATAATAATTATAGAACATAATTTTTATTAGTGTGATAAATAATAATTCAGAAGGAATATTAAGAATAACTAATTTAAATGAAAATTATACATAATTTAAATTAAATATTTTCTTCTATTGTTCTTTTTTTAAATAATTCAATAAAAGATAATTATTTATTTTTCATTCAATTAATAGGTTCTAAAATTTCTAAAAAAATAATGTTATCATAAAAATCATGTTTATATTTTTAGACAACTATTTTATTCATCCATGTAAGCCATAGCTGAAATGAAAAGATGGAAATTGATCATTACCTTGAGGTGGTTTTCTACGCATACACATGGCAGATGCTTTTTTTACAAAGAATGGGAAAGATATGAAATTATTTATCATTTAATAAAATTAAATATATAATAAATATAATAATTTTATATTCAATTTCTTATTATGATAATTATTTTATAGTGGTGAATGAAAAGAAAACATGTTCCATCATTGAGGTGATAGTACGAAAAACATGGGATTTATATATTTTTTTCTTAACAAAAAATTGGAGGTGGTTAATTATTGAACCATAATTATAGTACTGTACCAAAATTATAAAAATATTTGTGTTTTTATTTTATTATATATTAATAAAATATGATAAATTATAAAATAATGAAAATAAATAAAAAATATAAACATAGTATGACAACTTATACCTAGCTTCTTAGATTAGATGCTTTGCATATGGGGTTAATCCCTTGAGTTATAATATTTTTTAAACCAGATAACCTAAATATGATGTATATTTGTGTTTAGTATAGGTTTGTGAAGTTTTTGGTCTAAAATTAATGGGGGGTTTTTGAGGGGATGTGATGATAATATTTCCTCTTTTATAAGTGAATAAGAGTTGAAATTTAGTAAATTGACAACAATTTTAAAAAAGGGTAAGTAATTATCAAGGAAAGGGGCTCAAAATTTGATAAATAATGGATATAATAAGGTATAATGTATATTAATGACTCAACCTTGAATTCCTACACATGAATTAAACATGTTTGAAGTCTTTTACTCATAGATTCTTTACTTTCACCAATTTATCTTTTACCATGGTAATAAATATTTATAGTGTAACATTTACTTTATGCACAAAAAATAAAAGGTAAATTATTAAATAATCAATACCTATTAATTCAAAATTTTAATCCCATTTTATTTTTATCATATTATAAATGTGCTATGTGTAGTTATAAAATATTAAATTCATAAATTATTAAAAACTATTAGTTTGAAAAAATTAACTTAATATCTAAAATATCATATATGGGTTCTGAAATAAAAAATATAAATTATTAATTAACTTATAAAATTAATATTTGGACTAATAAAAAAGTTTTATAAATTTAAAATTTGTACTTATATATTAATAATATCAAACTTGCTATTTTTAAAAACATTATTACTCACTATACACCGAATAAACATTATTTTTAGAAAAATATAAAAAAATACATAAGATTAGTAGAAAATTATATATTTAAAAATGATTTTATTTTTTACAATTTTAAGTTATTAAATTTTTATATTTAATGATATAAATAATAAAAAAATAATAATAAAAACAATATTTATTAAAGAATCACTTCTTAAATTTCAAGTTTATTTATTTGTATTTCATGTAATCCTCTAAATAATTAAATAGTTAAATAGTTGATTAAAATATTTATTTTTCTAATAATATTTTATATATAACAAATTTAATTTATAAAGGTAATACGCATGACACTTTTTTTATTAGTTCTTCAAAATATCTTATTTTTCAAATATTAATTAAAGATAATAATAGTATATAATTATATTAATTTATTAGTATCCTTTTGAACACTCTGTATTTTATTATTCATGTACTTTTAATATGAAATGGTTCATTTTAGTCGAGTGTTGTATTACCTCATTTTTGTCGGAGGCATAAGCTGTTGAGGATAATGCTGGTTTAAAGGATCCAAAAATCATTAGTCATTACAATTTCCCCATATTTTCTCTATGAATATTATAAAATATATTCTAAATATACATTTTTTATTTACCTTTTTTTTAGTATATGGAATATTATAATTTATTTAGATGAAATATTATCAAAGGATTTTTAAATATTTTTAAATAATTGTTTTTCTAGAATCCTCCCATTTTTTTATATTTATTATCCAAAACATCGTAAAATGTAATACTGTAATAGTAAATGAAGCATTTGAATATATAAAATGTTGTTTTACCTTTTTTTGGGAAAATAAATGTCAATTATATGACATAATCATTAAAACATCAACATGTAACCCATTATTCTCCCATGGGCTCATTCTGTGTTAAGAATTTGAATATTTATCTTTTCTCTAAAATGTGAATGATTATGATAATAGTTTGATGCAATGGGTGGGACAAATATTATTTATCATTCCATTTCATTGGGTAACATTTTAGATATTATGATAATATTATGTGTAAACATGATGTTATATTGGTTCACATTTTATGTTTTGAATGGTATACACATATGTTATACATGAATATGAAGGTTTATTTTCTCACATTCAATGTGCAGGATTTTCGAAAATTTTTATGATCTATCATTTCTATGAATTTGAAATATTTCATGTCTACTTTAAATTATTTATATATCATTATGGAGATTATTTTATTCTTATGATATGAAAATGATGATTATACTCATTGATTTACATATGTTGGTTCATTTAGTTTGTTTGTACCTATTATTCCTCCACATATCAATTTTTAGCTCTCCTTTTATTATTTCTGCGTCTCCATGTGACTAGATTTAATAAGAGTATTATAAATAGAAATTATATGACAATGTTTGGTGAATTTAATTATTTTTAAACTGTTTTATAGATTCATTTTGTAGGAACATCATTACCCTAACACACAAAACACATCTATATTTAGAGTTATATTGTTATAAATGTTCATATTCAAAACTATATATTAATAAAGTATGAAAGATACATGAAACTATATTTTGAATCATATTATTTTTGATTCAATTTTTATAAATTTTTGTTAAATTAAAACCTAGGATTCACTTATGTTAATCATATGTTGAGGCATTATCACCAATTTACCCACATGTTTAACTTTATTGTCCATTTTTTATTGAATTGTGTATTTTTCTATCTATTTTATAATATACCATAGTGTCTCTATTTGATTTATTATTTATTTACTAATAATTTAAATCCTTTTACTATTACTTGAATGAAATGTTTAGACTATTTTTAAATTTCATACAATCAATGGTTTGAGAGTAGTTTTATCAAACCATATTTAAGAGTCCTGCAAGTAAAAATTCTGATTATATTAATTGGTTCATGGTTTTCTAAATTAGGAAACTATGTAATGACAAATATAAATCATAAATATTTTTTTATTGTAATTTATTATTTATGTGTTCTGTAGTCCTTTTTTCTCCTCATTACATTGAGAATATCGCATGGTGTTTACAACCCTGTTCTTCCTAATTTTTAAAACATCTATTAAGGAAAATCCATAAAAGTGGAGTGTATCATTCATGTATGTTCATTGTATCCCGTTTGTATTTATTTTTTCTTTATTATTATTATAGATTTCATCTCTCTTATGTTCATAACATCTTGGGTATGTGCATAGATAAATTTGATTTTGTGGTTCTCTATTTTGGGTTTCCAAATAATTATATGAGAGTAATTTTTTGATTGTTTTATTGGATTACAACTTCTTCACACTTTTTATATTTATCATTATCGGTGACCCAATGTAATTTCATTTTTTCATTGATTATTTTGTTCTTGATTATTTTCAATAAATGAATTAAATGACATAAAAGCATTATTATATATATATATATCATGATTGTATATCAAAGGGACATGGTATCTCTTTTTAATTACAAATTTCATAAAAGGTATTATTCATGTTTTATTGTTTAAATATATTTTTCATGAAATAAATTACTATAAGGTGTTCAATTAAATGTCAATATTGGGTTTTCATGAATTTATAAAACATTATCACATGAAATTTTTTCTTATGAATTTTATAACATTAATAACATGTTATTGTAAAATATATGAAATGAATATTTCATGTTTTTTCACTTTTAATATGATTACCATTTTCCAATTATAATTTGATTGTAATTTTCTTCCATTGAACTAAAATAATTTATTTGGTTATTAAATATGACAATTGATGTTTTTCATTGTAATTTTTGGTTTTTATATCTCCTTAGATATGTTTTGTTAATTAAAATTAAATTGGTTATTATTCACACCCTTAATGATAATCCCATTTTAGTTATTAAGCGTAATTTTTACTGTTATTTTATTATATAATTTACATAGTTAATGGATATTATTATCTTAGTGATGTTGATATAAATTAGGTTTCATATATGTAGTTTTTTGCAATGTGACAGTCAGTTATAAATATTATTTATTATTTTTTCATTAAAAAATTGTATATTATATTTCCCTCCTCCATTTTCATATAATGGAATACCTTGTGTGGTCAGAAGATAAATCTTTCTATAAGTACTCCACTATCCATGATTAATCACTTTATAGTATACATAAGTATAAACTATGTAATACTTAGGTAAGTTTTCCTCTTAGTCTTCCAAGGAAGTTAATAACTGGGTGTTTTTTATGTTTTATCACAAAAGGAATAATAATTAGATGGAATTTAAAATTATATTATTGTTCCTAGGGATAATAGGTATTCTCAGTATGATTTTTTATAATTATCGGAATGGTTATTTATTTATATCCACTAATATAGGTTACATTTTAAATCAAATTACCATAAGTATATGGTTTACATAGAACATGATAGGGAAAATGTATTTCTTCTAAAAGGTAAATATTTACATTAAAAAAATTTTTTAATGGTAATTAATTATACTTATATATTTTATTCACATTTTTATAATCATCTTCTCACTAATAACTTCATCAAGAGACAAATTTTTAATAATAAATGTGTTTTTAAATTTTTAAAAGGATTCATTGATTTTATAAGGGTTTCTTTCAAGTATAATGGAATTTGTATTTATTTATGTTATATCAAGGGATAGTGTACCAAAATTATATCTTATTAATTTCTTTAAATAAACTAATTTTATCTGATAGGTTTCGTTATAAGAAACACTTAGTTTTAAAATACCGTGACATACATTAATATTTTCATAAAAAATTGATCATTAAAACTATACCATTAAATTTGGAAGTATGAATTAAAAAAAAAATTTATAATTATGTATAAAAGTTTTAGATAAGTAAAATATATTTATTAATAGGAACTTCATTTTTAGTAAAGCATTTATATTCTTATGAATATTTTGTTTCTCAAAGAATTATTAATAGTTGTTTTTCTAACAAATAATAAAAATAAATTATGATACATTAAGAAAATTTATTTATATAAATTAACTTAATTTTTTTCAATCAAAATATCAAAAATATCTTATGGTGAATTTCTGAGAATTGTATAAAAATTTAATTTTAAGATGAATAGTTAAAATACAGTTTTTTTAAAAAATTATCATTTCATTTAAGGAATATACAATTGATCATTTTTTTAAAACTTTTTAACATCAAATTAGTTTAATTATTTTATTTTTAAACGAATTTACATTAATGGAATAAAATTTATGTTGAATTTTTATGTTTATACATTATAATGACAGCTTTCACTATGGAAAACTGCTTTTTTATCAAAGTAGTGGGTTTAATATTAAAAACATTATATAGCATATAATAATGTCATTTTTAAAAAAAATTATATATTTTTAATCAAATTAGTTGATTTTAAATTATAATTGAACATAATTTTATCTCCAAATGATTAGTAAAATAGTATTTACTAATAACATTTTTATGGTTAAAATAGTTTTATCAGTAGTTGAACTAAAAATAAAATTTTTAGAAGAATAAAAAAATGATAAATTCCAAATTTCATGGCAATATTTTGACTTTAAAAAATTTAATTATTGATTATCTTTCATTTTAAATCATTTTGATTTGTTTAAAATATAGGTAAAACATTTTCCTTATAAAAAATCCTTGAGAGCCCTCTCCCCTCTTTTTAAAAATGCACACACTCTCATCTACTCTCTATAGTTTCAAAACCATTTTAGATTACAAAATACCTACCAAAATATACTCCTTAATTCTCCACCAAAATCTGAGAAGCCATATTTTTTTTAGAAACCCTCTTCAAGAGTTTTTTTTGGAATCCTAAGGATGTTGTTCTAAGAAGATTTAATATTCTTAATTGATTATTTATATTTTTTTTTTGTAAAAATCATTAATATAATACTCAAATACCAAAATATAATAAATGAATATATAAAATATAAATATATTTTATTATGTTAGTGACATAACGTGCATCCATCTCATCTTATATCAAACAGAAAATGAAATAGTTTATAGTGTGTACAATGAACTACACATTGCATACAGATGTAATTTTTTTTTCATAACCTTATCTCACCACTAAATATAATGATATTGTTAATTTTTAAATATGATATTTATGAAATATTTATAATTATGTAAATATACTGTCATATATATATGTTCTTACATTCCATTCTGTGGGATTATGATAATTTCAACCATGATTACAGTCAACTATAGCCTAACAATGTGACATGATTCATTTTTCACTTATGATTTACATGAAAGGATATAAGGATAAATTTAATATATATCTCTATTATATATGAAATAAAAATTACTCTATAAGGGCGATATATTATTTAAATTTTGTTAAATCCATTTATTAAATATAAAAAACATTCATGCACACATTTGGCCTACCGTATCCATGAATGGTGTAATTCATTTTCTATCATTAAAATTTATGGGTTAATTTAAATACATATATAATTAATATATGTTACATTTATATTATTTTTAACATTAATGATATTGTAACACCCTATGTTTTTATGGACCATTTTTAATAAAGTAAATTTTAATTTAATTATTACAATGCACTAAGTCAAGCATTCCTTTCAGACAGAATAGAATTATTTTACGTAACACAAAACATGATCATGATGTATGCTACAAGGAAAATCTACCTGTCATATGTCACATGGAATAATGATGTTTCTAGGAAACATCATTTTATAGATATAATTATTTAAACAAGATAATTATAACCTACCAGTTAATCATAGTGATATGAATAGTAATAACTAATTTTCAATTCTTTTATAAATTTTTTATTTAAGTGAATCAAATTGATAATGAAATATTTTATTTTTGGAAATGTCATTATGTGTTTAAAAATACAATTTTCTCGAAAGATATTCATTTAATGTCTTCCTTTAAAAATTAATAAAATTAATTTTAGATAGTTTTATAAATTTAATTTAAAAAATAAACTTAATTTTTTAATTTTTAATTTTCAATTTATATTGGGGTTATTTATGGTATTGTTAAGAGAATAATCATTTTTTGATGAATAGTCAAAAATTCTGCTTTTAGGTTAAAAACTTCCTTTTCGTTAAAATAATTATTAATGTTAAATTATAATTTAATATAGATTTATCGTCACATTATATGAATTGTATATCTATTAATACAAATAATGTAATTGGAATCAATTTCACATTTAATTTTAATATAAAAAATTAAAAAAAATATTGGAACTTCTTTTTACTTTAAAGACCCGTAATTTCGTCTCATCTATGGGATTATAATTAACCATAATTTTCCCCTTCTATAAACTAAATTTAAAAAAAATCAAAGAAAAACCATTTTAATCAGTATAATATTTATAGTCTAACTAGTTTATGTTGATTTTTGAAAAAAAATATTAGTGAAAGGGATTAAAAGTAATCACAATGATTATGGTCAATCTAAACATTATTAGGGACTAAACCATCATATTGGGGATCCAAATGACCTATCCACTTTTCAAAAATCCATTTTATGACCATTATTCGGCCATAAAGCTTTATTTATTGATTTATGTTGGTTTGGTATGACTTTTTAATGTAACAACATGTGTTCACCGAACTTATTTTCTATAATTCCAAGTTATTCCTTTTAGTTTCCTATAAAAGGCCACCACCTCTTCTACATTATCACATCTCTAAAATCACTTATGTTTTCCCAATAACAACCCATCAAACATCCCATAGATCCCCCATTCCACCTATAATTCTTTCCTTGAGAATAAGGTAATCTAAGAAATTCATTTGGCACAATCCAAAATGAGTTACTTGATTAAGAGGTAATGTATTCTCTCATGTCCTTTATTTTATTTTTTTTACACCCCTCCACATTATTTATCACATGATTTTATAAAAATAATAGTATCTTAAAAATATTATAATTTTTTTATAAAAAGGTTTCAACTTTAAATTACACACGCCTCCATATAATGTATGTGGAATGTACTGTTTATGTGTACGACAAACTACCACCACACTAAATGATGATTGTTCAATTTTCCTTACCGCCTCTCTTGGTGGACATTTTGATGGGCACATTACTTATATATTTTTATATTATATTTATTATATCATTAATCTTATTAATTTATTTTTACAACACATATCCTTTTTACTTTCCATTAGGTGTTAATATGATAATTTTATTTTGACGAAGTGTGGACTACTGCCCCCAAAGCGATATGATTCATTCATAAACTACATGGAGTATATTAATGATTGTTTTTTTGAATACACAAGGAATATATGATGTCATAAATATAATGTAATAATGATATATATATATATACATACATATATGACATTTTTACTTTCCATCTTTCAACACGATAACTCAATGGAAATAGTGTTCTTGCGTATGTACTGTCTACCATCTCTAGGAACGATGTATTCTATTTCATATATATATATTCTATATATTATTAAAATATAAAAATAATTTATATACACGATATTTATATCATGTATAAAATTATGGAAATCATGATATAAATTATAAATAACAAAGATATATCAAATGGATACATATATGATGAATATTGACAATACTAACCTATGTAAATCCTTAACATAGTATTGTTAACAAGATGGTAATATATGGCCCTAGTCAAACCTTATATATAAGAATAATATTCTGTTAGATATTTATAATAATTTTATATTTATTATATAGGTGGTTTGAATGAGTACAACGAGAGTGAAGACACAAGGTAAGGGGATTTCATCTCTCCATTTATATCTAAGAGATACATGCTATGTTCTCCAATATTTCCTTCTGTGTGGTGTATGTACTACCCATTATTTTATCCTATATATTTTATAAATAAATTTATTTCTATTCACATATTATATATATGATCTTTCTTTCATGGGGTTTATGTTTCATATGTTTCCAAATAACTAAAATTGGTTTGTCCCATTTTGACTTCTTTGAGACTCATGTTGTGTTATGCACATAAATTATCTTTTGAGGTGTATATATATCCATTTTAAACATTGTATCATGAATTTTATTTCATTCATGATATTTTATACTCCATGAAATTTATGTTTATTAAATGGAGAGTATTATCCCATGATACCAAGTTATAAGAGTTTATTAATACAATCACAACACTTTTTGAGATTGTTTATGTGTGTGATTCTTATGAGGAAATCTTATGAAAAATATCTCAATAACAGTCTTGAGATTCCTTCTCGTTTGTTTATTAGAGAAATATCCATGCATTAGTACCATTTTACTACACTTTGATACTTAATATAATATTTTTATGTAAAATATGACCCTCACATTCTTTGGTAGAAAATATATTGTATTCAAAAACAATATTTTCCAAAAAAATCTAATTTTTTCATAAGATAATTGAAGGCCATTTTCATGGAAAAATGATTTAAAAATTTTTTTATATTTTTCAGTGCTTCTCTTATATGTTTTAAAATCTATTTTCGATGAAAAAGTTTTTAAAAATGATTTTATGTTTTTAAAAAGAGTTTTTAATACAGAAATTATATTTCCCTCAAGAAACATTTTTAAAAGATTTTTCGAAATTATTTCCCAAAGAAGATAAAATCCATTAGTTTTACTGAATACTTATGGGAAAATTATTCAATATTTCCATTCATATTCTTTCTTTGAATGTATTATTAATTTATGGTATGATGTTGATGAAACCCATTTCTATTTAATGGGTTATATGCTTGTGAAACCCTTTTCTTTTCATGGGCTGTGAATATGATGAATTGTTTATGAATCCTATCACTTGCACCAGTTACAATACGATTACATGTTTATAATACCTATTTCATTTCATGAGATATGATATGATATTTATGATCTTGTTTCATATGTATGTAATATTTCACAATGAAATGGGTGGGTCCTATATCTCCCTCCAATACATTGAGTTAAGATTTATATCTCTGAAGATAGACTAAGACAGTCATGTTTTATAATCATATTCTCATACCTTTAAGCTCATACTATTGCTTACCTGACACACTTTGTTACCCAAAATTATCATTTGAGCTCACCCATTTTTATGCTTCCTTCCCTAGGGTATGAAGATATGTATTATGTTCGATGCGTCTAACAAAGGATATATTCAAGAAGAACCTCATGAGAGATTATGTAGCTCACTTATTTATTAGTGTATATGATTCTATTTTTTCAAGGGAAATAAACAAATACTATATGTGGGAATCTGTTTGTATAATATTTTAAGTATTACAAAAATGTAAAGTTAATATTAATGTATCAAAACATAAGGTCTCTATAGTTGGTATCAAATCAAAAGATTATTTATCCTTTAGAAGCAGGGATGAGAAAACCATAGTGATAACCCTAAGGACATGCCTAGGGATAAGTATAAGGATGATGAAAAGAATAGAAAATTTTCCTTGAATTTTGGTAATGGATAGATTTTGTGGTTTTCTGAAAATATATCCATGTATAGATACTGTAAGTGGATGTATCTCTAACATATATTTACATCCAGATAACAACTCTGAAAATATTTTCTAGGCCTGACTTGGGGTAATTTAAAACAAAAAATGAACCTTATTGCACACCTGGTTTGACACTCCTGGGGGGTATTATTTGGAAATTCACAAACTCTTTAAGAACCACCATGAAAGATTTTAAAAAAAAATGTCTATGAATAACCTAGGATAAAACTAATGATTTATAGTTTAAGTATTGTGTCATAACAAAGACACACTATCAGTTTCTTTTAATGATTACATGTTATCTTATTATATTAATTGTTTATTACTCTATGATTTTTGTTTTAGTAAAAGATTGAAACACAAAGGAACATCATTAATGTTTATTACAATGGAAAATTAATCGATTTTCTTATTAATCAAACGAATTATATGGGAGTTGGAATAAATAATCTCACTGTTATGATCACAAATCTTTCTCAAGATATGAATCATAGTGGTCTCCTGAATGTTCAATGGAGAGAAAAAAATTCTTTTGATTATTTCATGGGGTGACATCCACCTTCATATAAAGGGTATTATGGTCAACTTTTGGATTAATAATAGGCAAGTACTACTAATAATATTTTCTCAATTCATGAGTGTTAATAGCACAAGAATGTCACTTTATCTCTCTATTGCTTGGAAGGAAAAGTAGACCATCCGTGGAATCTAGTTAAAAATATGAGGCAGTAAGATGATATTGAATACATGGATTTAGATAAGTTAAAGAAATTATTTTTTGATAATTACTTTCCTAATATTTATCATACCAATATGGAGAAAGAGTTACTTGAGTTAAAGAAAATGAATGATGAATCAGTTGGTACCTAAAAGAATAATTTCATGAGACATACGAGGTATGCTTCATGAAATATCATCAAACCCATATGTAATGTTTATAGGCTCCTAAATAGTTTAAATCCTTTCCATAGAATAGTGTTTTCCATAAAAGACATTTGTATCTATAAAGAGATTCTACTTTATTAATTTAAAGTTGAAATCGAGGTTGAAGTCACGTATCAATTTCATGGTTTGGAAAACAAGAGTAATATAGAGTTTAATGTAAAATCTAAAAACCATAAAGAGGTGAAGATAAGCTTACAATTATTATCCAAGTATGAAACAAAATCATGAAAGAAATTTCTTTAAGGGGTCTAATAAATATTTTATGTATGGATTGGAAGGACACCATTTATTTGATTACACAAGTGATAGGAAGAAGTTTGATGTTGTTGTGAATGGGGAAAAAGTAGCACAAAATGAACCTCCCTTGATTTTGTGATACAACTGTAAGGAGAATAAAAATTATTATAACCACTACCCAAACCCAAGGGCTATGATGTTTATTGATGTCTGCAACCTCTTAAGCTAATGGATAAGTTTAAATCTCATAAAATTTCTATATCTAATGAGGGGTGCAATAACGACATGATGAATGGTATATTTACCCACCACATTTGAACATTTAATGTCATATTTGATTCTATATATACCCACTATTTAATATCTATAGAATTTCATAAGGGTGTTATGATTCATCCAAAACAATTAGATGTGGAATTTTTAGTGCAAACCCTTGATGGTATGATGATTTAATCTCATGAATATGATTTCTCTTTGATTGATGTTTATGGGAATGTGCTTCTATCAAATATTTCCATTATTCCTTTGGTTTAATTTTTTGTCATCTTAGGCATGTATTGGATTTCTTGGAATAAAACCCACATCAGTTTTAATGTAAGGGATGTTACTTTTGGTATTTCAGACCCCCAAATGATCTTCCATCCATGTGATGGTATGTATGAACTTCTTATGGACATTATATCTAGTGTATGGGTCATAATTCCCATTTAAAAGGTTTTTTTATCTCAAATGGTTGGGGAGAAAATATTCATCGATGATATGCCTATTTTTCGAGATTTTGTGCATGTATTTCCAAAATAGTTTTATAGTCATCCACAAAAATCAGATATTGAGTTCTACATAGAACTCATACATATTTCCACAATAATTTCTAAAAATAATTATAGAATATACCCAATTGAGATACAGGAATTGAGGAAACAACTCTATGAAAACCATCATAATGGATTCATTCATCCTAGTGTGTCACCTTAGAGTGCACCCTTCTTTTCTAGTAAAAAATAATGGATTAATGAGGCTTGAAATATATTATAGAGAGTTGAAAATGATCCAAATCAAGAACAAGCATCCTCTTCCCCATATAGATGTCTTTTTTGATCCACTGCGCAGAACTCAATACTTTTCCAAGATATACCTTCAATTTGTATATAATAAATTGAGGGTAAAGAAAATGTATATACCCATTAATAAATTCATTCCAAGTTATGGACACTACGAATATATATTAATTTATTTTTGTCTTACTAATATCTGTGATATCTTCAAGGATATAATTAATAGAGTATTTAGAGATTAACTCGATCATTTTGTGGTAGTCTTTATAGATGAAACTGTTGTCTATTCGTTGGGAATGGATGTGTGTGAATATCACTTCAGAATTGTACTCAAGAACCTAAGGAATAAGGAGATATATCTATAATTAAAAATTTCATAATTTTATCTTCAAAAGTTTTCATTTTTGGGTCACATAATCTCAAGATATGGTATAGCAGTAGATCCATCAAGGAAAGAGGTAGTTAAATACAAGCCTATATCATCAACGGTGATTGAGATCAATAACATTCTTTGTCTACCAAGATATTATCGACTATTTGTGGAAAATTCTAACAAATATCTAATCCTCTTACCAAGTTAACTCTAAAGGGTGTCAATTTCTTCTAGATAGATAAATGTGAGGTAAATTTAATGGATCTAAATTGAAGGTTATTCATCTCACCTGTGCTTACATTACATTATATTGAAGAAGTGCATCCAAGAAGGGATTATGATTTGTTATTATAGAAAACAACATAGTTATCACTTATGCCTTGAGATAGTTTTAGATTCATGAAACAAATTACCCAACTCTGATTTAGAGTTAGCAACATTAATTTTTTCATTAATGATATAGAGGCATGATATTTATGGAGAAAAGTGTGATATATATTATGATCAATAATGTATGAAATACATATTCAAACAGCAGTTGAACATTCATCAAAGAAGATATATAGAGTTGATAAAGGATTACTACTACTCAATACATTACCACCCTGGGAAAGAAAACAAGGCGGACAATTCTTTATGCCAGAAGAATCATGATAGCTTATCCATTTTGAGGATCACAAAAGATAAAAAGTTTCTATATTTGCAATGGATGGATCCAAAAATCGTGAAGGATGGGGGAAAATGTTATCTTACTCAAATGAATGTTCAACCCTCTATCCAGGTGCAGATCATGGAGGTGAAGATGGATGATATAGAGCAACAAAATAATTTCATAAAAATTCCATAGTTTAACCTTGATCATGATGGAATGATGAGGTTTAGGAACTATGCATGTGTTCAATCCTTTCCATATTTGAATAAAAATCTATTAGATGAAGATAATAGTAATTAATTATCTATTCATTGTTGATGTACAAATATATATAATTAAATTAAATAATACTTATGTTGGAATGGAATGAAGACGTGCATCGCCTAGTTTGAATGTCAGTTCTTGGTATGCTAACAAGTTAAGGATTAAAGGGAAAAGTAAAGGGGGATATTGCATCCATTAAAAATACAAGAATGGAAATAGGAGAACATCACTGTAGATTTTTTTTGGAATACCCAAAAGATCTAAAGGGTTTAATTATATTTGAGTGGTAGTCGATCACCTTACAAATCTAGCACACATCATCAATATTAGGGAATAATTTTCTGTGGATCATTTTTCTAGGATATACATTTAATACGTAGTAAGGTTGTATAGAGTAACACATTCTATTGTATTAGATTGGGATACAAGATTTACCTCAAAGTTCTAGTGAAGTCTTCATCAAGCACATGATACAGAATTGACATTCAGCGTTACTTATCTTCCCTGAACACATGTTCAATCTAAAGAACAATTCAAAAACTGGAGGACATGTTGATATATTTCCCTCTATATTTGAAAGGAGGTTAGGATGATCAAATTCATATAGTTATAATTTTTTAAAAAATATCATTCATTTAAGTATTTAGATGGAACCTTTTGAACCCTTTTATAGGAATAAATGTAGACCTCAAACCTGTTGGGATGAAGTTGAAGAAAGAAAGCTATTGGGACCTGAGATTTCTAATGAAATGGTCGAGAAGGTAAGAACCATTCAACATTATATCAAGGTTACTCAAAGTCAGCTTAAAATATATGCTGATAACCATTGATGTGATCTAGAATTTGAATTGGGTGAAAAAATTGTTTCTATGAATCTCACCATGGAATAATGTTATATGATTTATGAAGAAAGGGAATCTAAGTCCTAAGTATATTATTCCCTTTGAGATTAATGAATGTATTGGGATGGTAGATTATTTCATGGAACTTCCTCTAAATCCTTATCAGTTATATGATGTGTTCCATTTATTTCTCTATCGGACGTACATACATGAACCATGATATGCACTAAACTCAAAGGTTATACCACTGGAGCACAATATTTCTTAAGATGAGCAACCTGTTAAAATCTTGGAGTGTACAAAGAGTGTTCAATGAAACAATACCACTAACCTGGTCAATGTTTTTTAGAGAAATCACCAGATAGAGAAAGGTATGTGGGAAATTTCATATTTGATGAAGCATAAGAATGCTCATTTTTTCCTGAGTGATGAATTTTATGTGTAAAATTCATTTTAAGGGGGGTATAGTGTAACCCCATGAGTTTTTATGGTCCTTTTTTCAAATAAATTAAACAATCATTTATATCCTGCAATGCACTAAGTGAATCATTCCGTTCCCACAACATAGACATGGGATATGTAACATAAAACACAATCATGTCATATGTTACATTGAACATAGACATATAGTACGTTTCACACAACAAAAATGTTTCTACGAAACATCATTTTATTGACATAAATATTTTATCGATATAATTAAAACATAGACATTAAAAATATTTTTTTGAACAGTATTAACTAATTTTAAAATATAGTTTAGAATTGTTTTATACAAATAATAAATATTTATATTGAAATATATAATTTCTTGTAATGTCCAATATGTTTAAAAATACCTTTTTCTTGAATGAACTTATATTAATGTCCGTCTGTGAAAAATAATAAAATTAATTTTAGACACATTTATAAATATTATTTGGTAAAATAAACTTCATTTTTTAATTTGGAAGGTTGAAATAATCATAGGTTGAATATTTGGAATTGGTTTTGAGAAACATCATTTATTTATAAATATTAAAAAATAACGCTTTTAGGTTAAAAAGTAAATTTTCATTTGAATAATTTTTAATGTAAAATTATATTTTAATTTTTTTTCTTGGTCACATTAGATAAATTATACATATATTACTAAAATTTATGTCATTAGAATAAATTTCACATTGAAATTGAATATAAAAACATAACAAACATTCAAACTTATTTCTACTTTAAAGACACATAATTTCGTCACATCTATGGGATTAGCATTTATTTTAATTTTTCTAAATCGATGAAATGATTTTCAAAAAACCAAAATTCGCCATCTTAATCAGTATAAAATTTAGCAACTAATTCAATCAAGCTGATTTTTTACTAAAATTATTAGTAAAATGATTAAAATTAATCACATTGATTTAGGTCAAATCACGCATAATTAGGGACTAAACCATAATCTTAGAGGATAAAATGACCTAAAACCAATAAAAAATCTATCATCTAGCCATTCATCCAACATAAACATCAAATTATTGATTTATGCCTGTTTTTTATGACATTTTAGGTAAGAACATGTATACACATAATTTGATTTCAGAAATTCCATGTGAGTCCTTTTGCTTCCCTATAAAAGGCCACCGCCTATCCTACTTCCTCAAAACACACAAAACTAATATTTTAAGCCATTTTCTACCCAATATACTTACCAAAAATTCCCCCTTACTCCTACAATAATTCCCTTGGGATGAAGTAAATCAAAGTAATCCTTTTCTAAAAAACCAAGAGGAGTTACCGGATTAAGAGATAACATCTTCTGTGAAGCCATTAATTTTATTTTCCTTTGCAACCCCATACTATTTATTTTTTCTACTAACTAATAAAAATAAATTTATATTAAATATACTAGGATTTTATTATTAAAAACTTTCAACCTACACTTATACACACCTCCATCTAATGGATTTCCAATATTCTGTTTATGTGTACGGTGAACTACCCCCTCACTAAACGATGAATCTTTTATTTTCCTTACCACATCTCGTGGTGGAAATTATGATGAAAATTATATTTATATATGTTATATATTATATTTATTATATATTTAATCTTATTTATATCTTTTTATAATGTGTACCTTTTTTACATTTCCTTTGATGTTAATATGATAATTTCGTTTGTGGAAGTGTTAACTACAACTCCCTCAAAGTGATATGATTCCTTCATACACTACATGGATTGTATTAAATATGGTATTGGTGAACATATAAGAGATATTTAATATCATAAATCTAATTTTATTAGTATATATATACACATGTACACATATACTTATTTTTCTTACATTCTTTCAACATGACAATTAAACAGAAATATATTTAATGCGTACATATGATCATCTATCTCTATGAATGGTGTATTTGGTTTAATACTTATATATTCTAAAAATTATTATAATAAAAATATGATATATCTAAATTATATTTATATAATGTTTTAAATTCCTCAAATCAAGATATAAATTATAAATTCCTAATATATAACAAATTAATACACATTCGGAAAACAAATCCAATATTACCCGAAGTGAAACTTTAACATAAGATTGTTAACAAGAGCATAACATAATATTGTAATAAAAAATATATATATTAATATAGTTATTTAAAAATTTATAATAAATTTATATTTATTATACAGGTGGTTTGATTGAGTATGAAGATATTGAAGACATAATGTAAGTGGATTTTATCTCACTTTTTAGTTGTGTGAGATACATGCTATGTTCACCACACTTTCCTTTTGAGTGTTGTATGTATAGATCATTGTTGTACTAAATTTTAATTATATATAAATTTATTTGTTAGATAATTTTTATTTTGTGATCATTCTTTCATGGGGTTTATGTTTCAAATGTTACAAAATTGGTAAAAATCGTTTTGTCTCAATTTTCCTTCACTGAGACTCGTGTTTTGTTAGGAACCTAAATTATCTATCAAGGAGTTTATATTTCTATTTCATATGTTATATAATGAATTTAAATCCTCTATTGATATTTTTGATTCCTGTAATTTATTTTTCTTACACGGAGAGTATGATCCAATGTTAACAATTTATAAGTGTTTATTGAGACAATATCACCGCATTTCAAGCTAATTTATGTTCATGTTTCTTGTGATGAAATAATTTGATCCATCTATCAAGAACAGACATTGTTTTTCTTATCCCTTATTTATTCATGATATATCTATGTATTCATACCATTTTTCCACTCTTTTCCACATAATATAGTGTTATTAAGTAAAATATGACAGTCTCCCTCTCCGGTCAGAAATATAATGTATTCAAAATACATGTTTTCAAAAATGTTATAAAAATGTTTTGATAAAATTTTTGAAGACAATTTTTATGGAAAAATTATTTTAAAAACCTTTTATAGTTTTCAATAACTCTTTGATAAGTTTTCAAATCTATTTTCATGAAAAGGTTTTTCAAAAACCTTTTATGTTTTAAAAATAAATTTCAATGAAAAAATAATATTTTTCTCAATATTTGTTTTAAAAATATTTTTCAAAATTATTTCATGTCTATGAAAACATTAATTGGTGTTAATCCTGCCTTTTTGGAATATTAATCAATGTTTCCATTAATATTATTTCTTTTAATAGATTGTTTATGGAAGGATGTTAATGGAACCAATTTCTCTTTCATGTGTTATATAATTTTGAAACCCACTTTATTTCATGGGTTATGTTTATGATCAAATGATTATGAAACCTATTTCATTCCAAAGGATATGATATGATTACTTGTTTATAATAACTATTTCATTTGATGGGGTGAAATATGATTATTTATAATATTGTGACACATGTATGTTTGATTTCACTATGATATGAGTCAGCCCTATATCTCCCTCCAAAAATGGGGTAATGATATATATCTCATGAGATAGACTAAGATAGACATGTTAATTAACAATAAATACTATAATTGACAGGGGTGAACAATGACAACCAATATGGAATGAAGACTAAAATCATGCTACAAAGATATCCATGGGAGTGAACCAAGACTTCCATGATGGTATGACGAGTGAACTTATTCTTCCAGTGTGGTCATGGACACAATTCCTAGGATATTATAGAAATCATATTTTAGGCTTATGTGTCTCCCCCAATTCCATATTTTATTCCTATGTTATTCTTTCCTAGATTAAATTCTTTATTTATTTATGATTCATGTCATATAAACTGCCAATATTTATTCCATGATTCTTGTATATGATCTTTGATATTTAGGGTTTGAACGTTTATTTTCAAGATAATTTTCTAATACCCTTATGCACATTGTTATGATTACATATCTCTCTTGTTTACACTTACTGGTCATTTTATGTCACCCATTTTCATGTTTCCTTCTGAATTTTTTAATGATATTTATTTTCTTTAATGCATCATAGAGGGGTTCTATTCAAGAAGAACCTAGTATGAGATAATTTAGATCACTTATACATCAGTGTTTCTATTTTCATGTTTCCATGAGAAGTATACTATTATGGCCTTGGGTCATCTGTTTCTATAATGTTTTATGTATTCATAAAATATTATATAATGTTAATTTATGAAAATTAATGGGATATATATATGATTTAATAATGATCATAATAAAAATAATGAAAATATAAAATAGAAATATTCATGAAAAAATTAGTTATTTCCTAAAACATGATTTTTATAATGAATTGTCAATAATTGGTTAAAAACATGTTTTAATAAAATCATATATTTTTATCATATATATGAGTAAGGTTTTGTAATATATCTATAATAAACATTTGTTTCTTATACAATAGATTTTAATGTGTATGAATAATGTCGATACTTGTGGTAAGGTATTTTCATTACAAATTTATGCCTATGGGATAGATACTTTATACACCACTTATTTATTTTGTGTGGTATATATACTACTTAAGAAATTATTTTCGGGTTTATCTAATTAAAATTATGGTATATAAATATTCATCTATGGTTACCTATTTAATGTGTGTTATTATTCAAAATTTACCAAAGTTAAAGTGGTTTGATGTTGTAATAACATTATTTTTTGGGATTGTTTTGGATTATGATTTAGATGATAAAATTTTATGATGTGTATCTAAAAAAATTATAAAATATATTATTTACAAGTTATTGATCAAAAATAATTTTTTTTACTTCACCATCCCCTATTTATGTAGTTATGAGACCTGAAGAATGTTTTCGAAGTAAATTTACATTTTTTCTCTCTTTGGTCAAAAGAATGTTTTTCTTCAATGTCTATGTTGTATAAAAATGTTATAAAGTACGTTTTTACTAATCCCCACATATTTTTTGATGTAATTTTTATCCATTTTAAAATATTTAACATATTATATTGATGGAATATTTTATCATTTATCTAAATTAGTAACTTATGACGTATACTAAAAATTTGAATGAAATAATTGCTTTAAAGTGTATTACAAGAATGGTATCTCTTGAAAAAATAAACAGTAAATGATTTAATGATTACATTTAATATTTTACTAGTTTAATTTCAAAAAAATCCTTTAATAATTAGAAAATATAGAATTTAAATATGATATTTCAATGTGGAAATGATATTTTCCTCAATAAAAGTTACAAGTCATCTCTAAAAACAATTCTCCACATAAGATGGAACCCTTTGATGTTACTTAATTATTAACAGGTATATGATCCAATATTACTATCATAATTATATCACTAGATTTTTTTATATTCATGATAACAATATTTTGATGAACTGGTTCCTTTTCCACAGGTCATGCTACAATGAAATGTTTATGAAAACCATTCCTTTTCCATGGGTTAGGGTATAATGACATGATGAAATGTTTATGAAACCCATTTATATTCATGGGTTTTGATATGATGACGGTATTATAATATTAGGGAGGCAATATTTATTTTATTATTTTTTAACAGTTGTAACCTATATCACTAACAAATGAACTATGTGATGTTTTATATCTCATAAGATATTTATGGTAAATAAGATGATATTTTTTATTCATATTGATAAGTATGACAATATTAATGATTCACTATGGGAAACACATGATGATCCATTATCCATTATGAAATGGGAAATGATAATTGATTCATAATCCATTATGATTTAATGTTATTGGTTGTTAACCTTAATATTTGAAATTGTTTTTATTATTATGTTGGAAACATAGTTATAGGGAAATATGTTATGGATCATGAATTATTTATGATGATTTATCACTCTTATAGTTCATGTCATTTGAAACTGGAATGTTTTATTGCATGGTTCATGTTTGGTAATATTTGATTTATTGGGTATGAACATTATTATTTATACTCATAGTCCCATACTGTTGTAATAGTCTTACGATTTTATATGATCATCAATTAATAACATCCATGTTTACCCTTAACAATCATAGTATCTAATGATTTCTTAGGTTTTATTTCCATGAGGTAATGAAGAAAGGTTTAAGTGGGATATATTTATTGAGATAACTAAATAAAATTATCATTACGGGAAATAATGAAGATCATATAGGGAATAAAAATATGTAGAATCTATCTTAAATGAAACTATACATTTATAGTCCCCAAGAATGTATATTTGAAATTTAAAATGTATTCTTATATTTATTTTTAATATCTATGAATTAATGGTTTGGGTATTTATAGATTGCATCAGATGGATGTTTTAGTTGACCATTGAAAACTAATGTGACAAATCTATAGTGATATCCTTATGAATTTGTCTATTAAAAATTATAAGGATAATTTAATGTGTGGAAAAATGTCCTTGAATTTTGGTGAAGATTAGAGTGAGAGGATTCTATGTAACTAGATCATTGTCTTGATATTACAATTTTATTTCGAATTATAATATATTTAACATGGGAAATAACTATGAAAATTTCACAGTTAGATGTAATTGATCATATCTTGGTGAATGAAAATGGGCCTCGCAACACACTTGGGTTGAATCACTCTAACTAAATTCTTCAAAAGTTACCAAAATAATTTTGATGAATCATGAAGGATTATAATTATTGAATATGAATGAACTAATTTTAACCTATGGTTTAATATATTGAAATTAATATGTTATGATTTAAAAAAAATTATAAATGAAATTTCAATATTGATATGTGGTTTCCTCTATGATTATTATTGTTCACACTATGTTTTTTATTTCTAAGTAGTGTATAAAACCCAAAATAATCATGTTAATACTGAATATGATGTGAAATTTAATGATTTTCCTCTTCGGTAACCAAATGTTATTTTATATTGAATTAAAAAATCATTTCTATGTTCACACTACTTTCTCAAGATATAAATCCTAATGAAATTTTGAGTTATAAATAGAGGAAACATCATTATGTTGAGTCCTTTATGAGGAAACAACCACCTTATTTTAGTGGTTCTACTGACCCATTAGTTTCTGAGAATTGTATCAATAAAACAAACAAGTTTTTTTTCCATTATTCAGTGTTTGGAGCATGAAAAAGTAGTTTTTTCTCTTTATTATTTGGAAGACGAAGCAGATTAGTGGTGGAATCTTACCACGAACATGAGGGAACATGAATAAATTGAATCTATGATTTAGGATGATTTTAAGAAATTATTTTTTTGATAATTAGTTTTATTATATTCATTTTACAAAAAATGGTGAAGGAATTCCATGAGTTGAAGTAGAATGATGACGAATCTGTTGGTACATATGAGGGATATTTGAACTAAGTTATGAGGTATACTTCTGGTATTTTCACCCAACATGGATGTTTGGTTTATCGATTCTACAATGGACTAAAATCAAGTCTCAAAAAAGGTATTATATTTTAGAAACTACAGTAACTTGTAAGAAATTGGTTGATGTTCATTGAAGATGGTAATGAAAATTAAAGATTCCCATATTTCCCATTTTTTTGACAGGAAATAGATAATTGAGTATTATGAAAACTCATATAAATTACATAGTGGAATGAAATTCCATCCATAAATATTCTATAAATATGGTATTAAAGAAAAATATAATTACCTGAATAGATCTGTGAGGTGCATAAAATGTGGATGTTTGGGTCATAAAGCCTGTGAATGATGAAATAAAATGAATGGGAAGGTTGTCATAATAAAATATTATAAGATAATTTCTAAAAACCCACAAATAATCTAATTTTAGTTATTCTAGGTGTATTTTAATAATGCTAAACAATGAACAAATTTTATTGTTAGTGATGGTGATCGACATCAATAACCTCTTAAGCTTAGGGATGAACAGAAATCTCACTAAATAAATATTTTTGGTGAGGGTTAAGATAATGACAGGGTGAAATGTACACAAACATACAATCTAGAACTAATATTATCTTATTTGAATTTAGATCTACCAAAATTTTATATCTAATGAATTTTAATTAGTATCCAAAAATATCCACAATAATTGGATGTAGAGTTATTAGAGAAACCCCTTAATGCTAAGATGATGTTATCTCAATTGTATAATTATTCAATAGTTTAATTTTGTTGTATATGTGGTTCCATAAAATATTTTTATTCTCTATATGGTTAAATTTAATGTTTTATTTATAATTTATTTATTTTAACAATAGAAAACTCACATAAATTACTAAGGAATCATAGTCACATTTGATATTTCATATCATCCTATGATATTTTATTCGTTTGATGATAAATACGAACTTCTAGGGGAAATAAAATTAATTTTAATAAGTTTTATTCCATTTAAAAAGTGGAATTAATCTCAGATCGTTTAGGAAAAACTCTACTTCAATGATATAACAATTTTGTGGGACTTTATTAATGCCTTTCATGAATAATTCCCTAGTCTTATACCGAATCGTGATGTTGATTTCTAAATTGAACTCATACCTGATGACTCCCCGATTTGAAGTACTCCCTATTGAATACCCCATATCGAGTTACATGAATTGAAAAACCAACTCTAGGACAACCTTAAGAGGGATTCATTTGGCCACGTGTGTTACAATGGGGTGAACATGTTTTTTAATAAGAGAGATGTGTCAATGTGACTATTCATTGATTAACAGGAACTGAACTATATCACAAACAACAACATGTATCATATTCCTCATATGGAAGGATTATTTGATCAAATTCAGGAAGATAAATACCTTTACATGATTGAACAAGATTTTCTATATCATAAATTGGGGCTCAAGAAGGACGATATACACTATACAACGTTCCGTACAAGTTATTTACAATATAAATATATAGTTATGCCATTTGGTCATAAAAATTATCCAACTATCTTTATGTATTTAATTAATAGAGTGTTTACAGAATGCATTTATCATTCTTTAATAGTATTTATAAATGCAATTCTTACATATTAAAATACAAGGTAAGAGAATTGATATCACATGAGAATTTTTTTAAAGACCCTAAAGAAGGACATGTAACTTGAAAATTTTAAAAAGGGATAATTTTGGATAAAAAACATTTCAATTTGGGTCAAATAATATCAAGAGAGGGTATATTGGTGGATCTATCAGAGAACAAGTCTATTGAACATTTTCCGAGACCAAGAACAATAACTGAGACATATATATTTCTTATCTTGGATGAACATCTTAGTCAATTTTTGGATAATGTTTCATTATTTTCTATCCTACTAACCAAATTAACTTGTGAGTTATCCATGTTATTATAGATGAATTGATGTAATGAATTTTTCATGGATCTGAATATAATATTAGTCAGAACAACTAATCTTATAGTACCCTATAATGTGGAAGGGGTTTTAATCTATTATGATTCATCTAATAAATATTTGTGGTTTGTTATCTTGTATAATGGTATGGTTATAAATTTTGCCTCGGGAAAATTGAATGTTCAATGGAAAAATACTCAACTCATGATTTAGTGTTTTATAATACATTTATTTGATGTAGAGATGTGGAGGAATTATATTTATGGATAAAAGTGTGGTATATATATTGATCAGATAATTTTAATGCATATAATCTCATAGAAATAGCTAAAAATGTTCCAATGAATATTATTATAGTTGATTATTCATCATGACTGATCAATACATTACCAACATTGTCACAAAACGTCCCCTGAGGCCTGTATCGTGACTACCCCAAGCCCGCCTTCCATAGGCCAGGGGCTGGCGACTAGCACCAAAGGCGTAATTCCCTAAAACTGGGAAGGCATTGCCTTTATAAAACATAAACACAAACAACCAGAGTACAAGCGGAAGAAAACACTATTTAAAGATGTATAACAAGTGTGCTGAAAGTAAAACGGGGCCAGAAATACAAGCCCAACAAAAAGGTACAGCTACAACTGAAAGAAAGTATAACTGAAAAATACAAACAGCTAAATGGTGAAAGCAACTCCTGGATTGTCATCCTGGTTCCTACCTGAAGAGTAGGTATAGATGTCCTCCTCTACACTCCACATATATATTTCCACTATGTGTGTTGTCATGAAGAGTGGTCCACCTCCGGGTACCATCCAGTCCTGGCGCTCTCGGCCTCCATCTGCACTCTCTGTCGTCTTTATCCAATACAACGAGGTGCGGACATAGCCCGTATAGGGGTGAGTATAACAATACTCAGTTGGGACCCCGAGACCCTCAAGATCTCACAAAATCCATAATGGATAAACAACAATGTATGAAATCATCGGATAACCATTACATAGATATATGCCCATACATATACCTAAGTTATCATGTAACTCATCTCAATCAGGAGGAAGACACAGAGGTCATTGAATCAGCTCAAACCGGGATTTTCATTATCGAAACCACAACTACTGGAGAACCCCTCCACTATTGAGTACAGTGTCCCTGTCATGACTCCGAGGCGCTACTCACTAACCTTATACTACGGAGGTACTCCTCCTGTCGAGTACCACAAGCCTGCTGCCAAACCGGGCGCTCCTCCGCTGTGGGTCTACCGCAAAACTGGGCTCTCCCTCTAGTAGTCGTCAGAGGTACTCCTTCTGTCGAGTAATGCGGGTCTGCTTCCAAACCAGGCCCTCAGTCTGCCGTGGTTCTGCAGCCAAACTGGCTGCTCTATCCACTGGGCTAGTTGAATCACTCTGAGTCGAATCAGTCAAGAATTTGTCAGGTCTACCGCTAAAAGGCCTCTGCACTCCGTATACTCATCCCCAAGAGGATCCACTCCATGAGCTACTGTTCGACACTCCAATTGTCATGAAGTCTCGCGTGGAAGTATCTCAAAGGACTTCCACATCAAAGGGGTCTTAACGCAACAGACGGAACGTCAATCGGATGCCCGATCTGTGCGTTATTAGCATTTTAGTCCCGGGGGCCTAGTTGGTTTTGTGTACGAACCAACCTGACCATAACTTAGCTATACCCCGAAATCCCATGGGGAAATCTCAAAGGGATGACAATGTTCCAAAAATACTAACGCCATTGACGGTTCATCAAACGGACGTTTGGTATCAATGATATGGCCCAAGAAGGTAAGGAGTCAGTAATGGGCTCGGGTCTAGTCTAAACCTCATGTGAGGTATACTAAAAGAATTGTCTCATAAAAAGAAACCCTACACGACAGAGGGTGCATCAATCGGATTCCCAGTCTGAGAGTTATTGGCTTTTCCGTTCCAGGGGCCCGGTTAGATTTACGTTCGTTCCAAACCCGGCCGTTTTCCAAAGTTTTGCAAAACTCACATAGAGTATCGCAATAGGACAGCCTCGTCGTGAGGATCCTAGTGCTGCAGATGGCGTGTCGATCAGACGCGCAGTCTAGAAGTTATTCATGTTTAAGAGAAACGGGCTCAGCCCGTCAAGCCCAGTGGGATGGCGGGTCGGGTCGATCTGGTTTGGCGGGTCTGAGTCGACTGGGGGTCGCCCCGGCCCGGTGGATCGTGGCCCACACAGGGACCCGGCCCGGCGTGTCCGACCCGTTTAGGGCGAACCCGGCCTGAGGAGCGGGCCGGTCCGGTTCACTCGGCGGCGCTGCCCCTCCCTACTGTCAGGCCTGACGAAGCCGGCCAGTTTGTCCGGAGTGAGCGGCCCGTAGTTACGGGCCACGGTTCATCCGCACGCGACACCCTTAGGCGCCGCGACTCCCTTCAGCCCGACCGGCAGGTCGCCAGACGGTTCTCCAGCTGAAGCAGCCCGCCCATGTGGGTCGTGGTTCCTCCGCAGCACGGCACCGTGGCGCGTCGCGGTCTTCCTTGCTCGGCTGGCTACGGCCGGCCGGTTCGGCTCAGCAAGTGGCCCACAGATGTGGGCCGCACCTCCTCCACGCGGCACCTTCAGGTGTCATGGTTCACCAGCCCGGCCAGCTATAGTCGTCCGGTTCTTCAGCCCGAGCAGCCAGCGAATGCAGCCCACAGTTTTTCTCAATTCGGCCGGCGCGCGGCTGCCGCCTCCAGTCGCCTTATCTTCCAATCTCCATCACCTTTTTCCCACACTGCTTCCATGTCCAATACAAACAACGATCAATGGAGGGTCTTTAGGCCATGTTTGTTCGGCCTGCGCCCTCCGCGTTAGGCAATAAAAGCATGCCAAAGACAATTCTGAAGCAACATAAAGAACAAGAGTATAACATTATTCATTTAAATCATATTCAAACCCCCTACCTCGATTAGAGGTATGGTGCACATTGACGAGCCGCGGAAAACAGTGTTGCGGAAGTCAGGTGTCATGGAAGACGGATGTTGATTCAATTGACATTATTGTTCATCCAAGGAGGAAGCGTAGCCGACGTTCCTTGAGTGTGTCTCCTCCTCAAGTGTCTTGGAAAAAATCGAAGTCGGCTTCATCGTTCTTCGGCAGTTCTTCGTTGGAAAGAGGAAGCTCTCCTCTAATTCTCCAAAGGTTCCACCACAGAATATTTTCCAAGACAATATTTGAATAAGGCTCCCCAATTTAATAATTCCATGCATTTCAAATCAATTCAAACATTCATTTTAATTAATGAAGGTATTAATTATATGTGTTGGCACAATTTATGGTAAGGGAGAGGAAGAGACTCCACCAAAATAAATGAGGGGTGTGGTGGCCTCATTAACTCAAAAGGAGTGTTTAATGGGAGTTGAGGGGAGTTGAAGAGTTATGGTTTTTGTGGGCCCCACCAAAATTATCCTCTCATGGGAGGTTATATTGGTTGTGGGCCCCACCTCTAACTCCTCTTTGGAGAAGTTTACCACCCACTTAACAAAAATTATGTAACACATAATATTTATTTATTTTAAAGAAATCCCAAAAATTAACTTCTCCCCCCGAGCATACACAACTGTGATAAAGGTCCCCTTAGGAAAATACTAGCGCTGCGAGTTCATAGGTGTCCTGATATTTCAATTACAAGCACCAGTTAAAAATATAGAAAAACCCACATGTGCGTTTACTGAACGTACCAAACAAAACATCAGAATTTGATTCCAGGCACACGGGGCCTCAAAATAAAGAGTCGTCAGAAACTGCGGACTCGTAAAATTCCAAATAATTTAAGAAAAAAAAATTCCTTGAAATTTTAAGGTCTTTAAATTACCACCACCTCAGGGATTCACGTCTCTGTAAAGCTACAACTCACACTAGGGAAATAAATGGGGGTACTGAGCACGCATCTGCGCCTCTCGCTCCCATGTTCTCTCCTAGAGGTTCTCGTGCTGCCACCGAATAAGCACTAGAGGAATCGACCATCCACATAGGACCCACTCTTGTAGATCCTTGATCTCTACTAGGACCTCCGTGAATTCCTCCCCATCAACAATGTCCAGCTCCTCATGGTTGATGATGTGTGTAGGGTCATGCAAGTATCTCCCCAGCTGAGATACGTGGAAGACGTCATGCACACGGTGTAGATGAGGGGGAAGAGATAAGCGGTAAGCCACCTCGCCTACTCTGCTGAGGACCTAGAATGGTCCGATCAATCTCGGAGATAACTTGCCTCCTCGGCCAAATCCCCATAGACCTCGTCGAGGTGAGACCCGTAGAAAGACATGGTCTCCATCCTTGAACTCTAGTCATCTCCATTTCTGGTTTAGAATTGAAAACTCAAAACTGGTGCTGCCACGAGGGTAAGGCTGGCCGACTCAAGAGTGATCGGCTACACCCTCCTAGGCATGAGCTTAACCTATGTTACCTAGGTTTCCTTTTTCGCCGACTAAGGAAAACATCATCCCAATGTTTTAGTTAAACCACAACCTTTTTTCCTAATACTGTCAATATGTGTATGAACTGTGGTTGCCCAGTCCATACCCAAACTAACGTCATAAGGCCTTGATGCTACAACCAAGAGGTTCCAACCGAAACTCTCACCTCAAGGCTCATATCACACCGTCGAAGTTTGTATGATTATCGAGTCTCCTCCCAAAGGTATATCTAGAGATGAGGGTAAAGTAAATGGTTTAACCGGAAACTCTAGGTCTGGGACAAGATTCATTGAAGAAAAGAATGATTGGTATCTATGTCTATTGATACAGAAGCTAGTTGTATACACAAACTGTACCTCGAATCATACCTAGATCCTTTCAGTCACACTCCCTGACTGTATAATGCTACTCTCTTTCCCGGCCCTCCAGCTCCCTAAGGCAGGTGGGGACTACAAAGATGGGTGGTTGTATCTTGTCGAAATTTACACCTCCTCATTCACTGGATGTATTCACTCATCCAAATAACATTCAACCATAAAGGTTCTCTCTAGCATCCTAACATAAGTAGGAATTCAAATAGGAGTATTGATGGCTTGGGCATCCTTAAACACACCTTTCATAGAGGTCCGAGCTCTGAAGCACTGATCGTATAGTATTCATCGAGTTCCAGGAATGGTCGGTACGCCTTGATGAATACTAAGCTACTGACATGTCGTCCTACCAAAGATGTAGAAGCTCTAGAGAACTCTCATCCACCTCCTCAAGCCAGTTCTCAGCCTCCTGTGAGTCATGCTCACCTTGGAACCTGATGGTTATCTGGTGCTGAAACACATGTAAGGCACTAAGACTACAAGTGTCCTCTACCGGTACTATCGGTCGTAACTACTGATCAACCGGTAGTGATATAGCTGACACACTACCCAAAGGTACTATCCCAGGCATCGGTCCACGTACTGAATCTTCAACACTATGCGGACCATCTACATGGTCACTCACTGAAAAAGACTAGTAGCTAAGACAGCATCTGCTCTACTAGTGTCTCATTTAGGAAAAAAACTTTAGCAATCACCTCCATCCAGTCCTCTATTTCTTGGGAATCTGCCTCGCCTCGAAACCTCAGAGGCCACTATAGTTGGGACTTGTGCAATGTGCTCAGTCGGTGTGCAACGTCTGCCTGTGTGGATGGTGGTATCTATTGCCTAACGGGTGGTGCTACTGCTGGTACACCACCCGAAGGTTCCAAGATAGTAAGAGGTCCCTACACGCGAGTCTCATTGCTCGGTGGGCCGACATCATGTACTCTCTTGGATCTCTAACTGGATGTCTTCATGGAGGCATCCTAAACAGATGCGACATGGTCAAAAGACTTTACCTTGTGAGCTGACCTGGTTTTATCTGTCTTAAAGAAAACTTTTGAAAACACACATGCAATCAGTGTTTTCATGCACTGAGTCGGAAATCAGTAGTTAGTGTCCTGGTGTATGGATACGTCGGCCACCACACCAACACTGGACTCCCTGAACTGAAAACCACACTCGGTACCATTAACTCTATTGCTTCACAAAAAGGGAATATTAGTGTCCTAAGTAATGTGGTAGAACCAACTCCTTTGATACAAATTTTTTATGACCCGTCCCCCAGGGCCCGTCTTGTGACTATCCCAAACCTGCCTTCCATATGATAGGGGATGGAGACTAGCACCAAAGGCGTAATTCCCTAAAACTTGGAAGGCGTTACCTTTATAAAACGTAAACACACACAACCAGAGTACAACAGGAAGAAAAAAATAAGTAAAGTTTTATAACAAGTTTTCTGAAAGTACAAAGGGGCCAGAAATACAATCCCAAAAAAAAGCTACAGCTATAAGTGAAAGAAAGTACAACTGAAAAAGACAAACAACTGAATGTTGAAATAATCTCCTGGATCATCCACCGGTTTCCTACCTGAAGGGTAGGTATATATGTCCTCCTCTGCACTCAACATCTATCGGTCCGCTCTGTGTGTCTTTACGCCGAGTGGTCCACCTCCGGGTACTGTCCAGTCCTGGCGCTCTCGGCCTTCGTCAGCGCTGTCCGTCATCTGCATCAAACAAAATGAGGTGCGGGCATAGCCCGTGCAAGGGTGAGTATAATGATACTCAGTAAGGACCCGGAGACCCTCAAGATCTCACAAAATTCAACAAGGATAAACCACAAAGTATGAAATCAACAAATAACCATTACATAGATATATGCCCATACATATACATAAGTTATCAAGTAACCTATCTCAATCATGAGAAAAACACAAAGGTCATTGACTTAGTTCAAACTAGGATTTTCATTATCGAAACCATGGATACTGGAGAACTCCTCCTCTGTTGAGTACAGTGGCCCTGTCGTGACTCCAAGGCACTACCCACTAACCATAGACTGCTGAGGTACTCATCCTATCGAGTACTGTGGGTCTGCTGCCAAATCGGGCCCTCCTCTGCTGTGGGTCTACTGCGAAACTGGGTGCTCCCCCTAATAGCCATCAAAGATACTCCTCTTGTCGAGTATCATTGGTCTGCTACCCAACTAGGTGCTTCGTCTGTCATGGGTCTGCCGCCAAATCGGGCGCTCCTTCCACTGGGCTAGTTGAATCACTCCAAGTAGAATCGTTCAAGTAGTCATCAGGTCTACAGCTATAAGGTCTCTGCACTCCGTATGCTCGTCTCTGGGATGGTCCACTCTACGAGCTACTGGTTGATACTCCAAGTGTCACGAAGTCTCACATGGACGTATCTCAAAGGTCCGCCACGTCAAAGTGGACTTAACACAATAGATGGCGTGTGAATCGGATGTCGGATCAGTGAGTTATTAGAATTTTAGTCCCTGGGGCCCAGTTGTTTTTGTGTACGAAGCAACTTGACTATATCTCAACTATACCCCGAAATCCCATGGGGAAATCTCAATGGGACAACAAATCTACAAGAATACTAATGTCACTGACGGTTCTTCAAACGGACTTCCAGTAAAAAAGATATGGACCAAGAGGTTAATGAGTTAGTAATGGGTCGAGGTCCGTTCTAAACCTTATATGGGTAAACAAAAAGAACCTTCTTGTCAAAAGAAACCCAACGCGACAGACAATGCATCAATCAGATGCCCAGTCTGAGAGTTATTGGCTTTTCTGTTCCAGGGGCCCAATTGGATTTACGCTCGTTCCAAACCCATACATTTTCCAAATTTTTCCAAAATTCACTTAGTGTATCGAAGAAGGACTGCCTCGTCGCGAGGATCCCATTGCTGCAGACAGCGCGTTGATCGGATGCGCGGTCTAGAAGTTAATCGTGTTTAAGCAAAATGGGTCCAGCCCGTCAAGCCCAGTGGGCTGGTCGGTCGGGTCGATCCGGTTTGGCGGGTCCGACCCGGCTAGGGGACGGACTAGCCCGGTGGAGCGCGGCCCACCTAGGGACCCGGCCCGGTGGGTCTGACCCGTTCAGGGGGTCGGCCAGGCCCGGTTGGGTGCGACCCACCCACGTACCCGGCCCGAGGAGCACGCCGGTCCGGTTCGCCCGGTGGCATCGAGCGGCGCCGCCCCTCCCTGCTACCTAGCCGATTTTTCCGGCGTGAGCGGACCGCTGTTGCGGGTCGCAGTTCATCCGCATGCGGTGCCCTTAGGCGCCGCGGCTCCCTCTAGCCCGACTGGCAGGTGGCCGACTGGTTCACCCGCCGAAGCGGCCCGCCCAGCGCGGGCCGCGGTTCCTCCACAGCATGACGCCAAGGGGCGCTGCGATCTTCCCAGCCCGGCCGCCTACGACCGGCCTGTTCGGCTCACCAAGCAGCCTGCGGTTGCGATCCGCACCTCCTCCGCGCAGCACCTTCGGGTGCTGCGGTTCACCAGCCCTGCCGGTTCTTCAGCCTGAGCAGCCCACGGATGCAAGCTGTGGTTTTTCTCCATGCGGCCACCACCTTCTATCACCGTCGCTTCTGGTCGTCGTCACCATATTCCGACACCGCTTCCATCACAAATACAAACAAGGATCAATGGAGGTTCGTCAGGTCGTGTTTGTTCGGCCCGCGCCCTCCGCGTTAGGCGATAACAAGAGGCCAATGACAGTTCTGAAGCAACAACAAGAACAATAGTGTAACATTATTCATTTAAAAAATATACAAACCCCCTTCCTTGTTTCAACGTATGTTTCATGTCGACGAGCAACAGAAAACGACATCGTGGAAATCAGGCATCGGGGATGATGGACGTCGATTCCATTGACATCGGGGTGCGTCGAAGGAGGAAGCACAGCCGATGTTCCTTACGGGTGGCTCCTCCTCTTATGGATTGGACGAAAATCGAAGTCGGCTTCGTCATTCTTCGGCAGTTCTTCATTGTAAGGATGAAGCTCTCCTCTAATTATCCAAAGGATCCACCACAGAATATTTTCCAAGCCAATATTGAAATAAGGCTCTCAAATTTAATAATTCCATGCATTTCAAATCAATTCAAACATTCAAATTAATTAATGAAGGCATTAATTATATGTGTTGGCACAATTGATGGGAAGGGAGAGGAAGAGACTCCACCAAAATAAATGAGGGGTGTGGTGGCCTCATAAACTCAAAAGGGGAGTTTAATTGGAGTTGAGGGGAGTTGAAGAGTTAGGGTTCGTGTGGGCCCCACCCACATTATCCTCTCATGGGAGGTTATGTGGGGTGTGGGCCCCACCACCAACTCCTCTTTGGAGAAGTTAACCACCCCCTTAACAAAAATTATGTAACACATAATTTTTATTTATTTTAATGAAATCCAAAAAATTAATATCTCCTCCCGAGCATACGCAACTGCTGTAAAGGTCCCCTTAGGTGAATACCGGCGCTGCGAGTTCGTCGGTGTCCTCAGATTTCAATTCTGAGAACTGGTTGAAAAGATAGAAAAACCTGCACATACTTTTACTGAACGTACCGAACAAAACTTCAGAATTTGATTCCGGGCACACCGGGCCTCAGAAATTGGCACCGACAAAAACTACGGACTCATAAAATTCCAATGAATTTAAGAAAAAAATATTCCTTGAAATTTATGGGTCTTTAAAACCATGGGAAAGGGAACAAGGTGTCTGGTGATATTAGTTGATCTTATAACACCATATTATCCTTGATGTGGGTAGAAAAGATATAACATTTCTAGATTTTCAAAGGATGGATCATGAAACCCAAAATGCGGTAGAGAAATATTATGATTCTCAAATTAGGGTTGATAAATCTTTAAAATTGAATATTAAAGATGTTTAATAAGAAGATGAAGAGATATAAAATAAGGTGTGAAATGTTCCTGTGTTTAACCTCAATTGTGTTAGAATGATATAGTTTTGGAACTGAGTATGTGTTCTGTCGATACTCAATTTAAAGAAGGATATGTTAGAAGAGCTTTAAAGTTATTCATTCTCTATTCATCCTGATTGTTTAATGATTTATTGTGATTTGAAATAGTATTTATTGAAGGATGGAATAAAGATAGATATCATCGATTTTTTATATCAATTATTGTTATATCAACATGTTAAGGAAGAGAGAAAAATTATAATCAGATGAAACAACCATAACCCCTAAAAAATAGATGTGGGAGAAAAATAGCCAAATTATTTTTCATTTGAATCTAAAAGATATCGGATGAATATAATGATGTATGGATTGTAGTGAATAAACTTATAAATTAAGAACTCCTCGTTGCTATTAGATAGAATTTATATTTGTTCTAGACTTCTAGGATACACATTATGGAAGTGATAATCTTGTATAGAGTACCAAATTCCGTTGTGTTTGATCTGGATATGAGGATTACATCAGTTTTCAAGAGAAGTCATCATAAATCTATTGTTTTATAGAAGTTTTGAACAATATGTATCATCCTGATATATTAGTTCATTCTATATGAATAATTCATAACCTATATGATATTATAAATTTTTTTATAGATTTCAAATTGTTCTGGGATAAACACCATCAATTGCTTTATTTTTCATATAAAAATAGATTTCACTTGAGCATTCAGATGCATTATTATGAATCCATTTATTTAAAGATGTGTAGAATTGAAATTTACCAGGATGAAGCTGGTAAAGAAATATCTTAGGAGATGGTATATATGAAAAAATTGTATAGAAGGTAAATCTATTCAGTAACACATATGGGAAATACAAATTCAGAAAAAAAAAAGATTAGCTTGAAATCACTAGTGTGATCTAGACTTTGATGTTGGTGATACGGTGTTTCTTTGAATATATACATGGGATAAAATAATGAAATTTAAATATAGTAAAAAGATAAGACCTATGTATATCAATTCCATTTAAATTATTGATCATATTAGGACGGTAGATTATCTGTTGGTGCTTCCACTCTACGTCTCTCAAATCCATGAGGTGTGGCATGTATCTATCTTGAGGAAGTAAATACATGATTGTTAACTTATAAGGAAATTAGAGGATGTAATTCTTAACCAAGATAATTATTATGAGGTAAAACCATTAGATCTTGTGGATCATATAGATAAACTTATCTGAAATGAGGTCACTCATTATGTCATTATTTTATAGAGAAACCACCAATTTGAAGAAGTTATGTGTGAATGCAAGGATATGATTTGGAATAATTATGCTTATTTTTTAGTATTAGAAGAAAAATAGTTCTGGAAAAATACAATTTAATGGGGTTATAATGTGAGTCCCAGATATTTTATGATTTTCTTAGGAATAAATTTAATTTATTCGATAGCTTGTGTAATACAAAACACCGAGTTTTAACAAATGACAATATACTATAAAAATTACTATATAAACATAACTACTATAAAATATGTATTAAATTTATGGGTATAAATATGTTTATTTTTAAAAAAATTATGTTCAATGGTTTTAGATAATTATAATATATTTACAGATATGTACTGAATTTTTAGGAATTTATTTATATGCTTTGAAAATACATTTTTATCAATAAATGATTTTTATTCATTATGAAAAAATAAAGTAATTAATTAATGAAACTATCATAAAATTTATTTGAATCAATTTACTTTTTAGGGAATCATAATTTCAAAATTATCATATGTGTTTTTTTAATCTTTTGAAAAGACTAATATTTCTTTAAATAGTGAAAAATAACGACTTTTATTAAAAACTACCTTTATTGTTTAAAGAATATACAAAGCTAAATATTTTTTAAAAAACATTAAATTTCAAATTATTTTAACTATATTAGGATGAAACCAATTTATTTCATTAGAATAAAATTCATTTTTACTTTCGATTTTATGATATTTTATCCTTTTGAAACATTTCTGTCAAGAAAAATACTTTTTCATCACATCTGTTGGTTTAATTTTAAATTTAAATTTTTAATATTTTAAATGTAATTTATAAAAATTTAATCCATATTTGGAATAATAATATATAACATTATACAATTTTTCCAGCTTAGTTTTTATCAAATAAAAATTACAAATAGTGAAAATCAATTAGCATGGTTAATGTTAAAACAGGTTTAGTAGTGGTAAACTATATGATAAAGAATAATATAACATAAAAACATGATCAAATATAATTGTATGGAAATATTGAGACCTCATATAATATATGTTATTAAAATTATCTACTTTAGATACTTTTATTTTAAAAACATGGGTACACCTTTTTCTTTTCTATAATTTCTAGTGAGACCTCCCCTAGTTATAAAAGTGAACCCCCTCTCCTATCTTCATCCAACATAAAAAACCCTATGGTTTGTCCAATGCCAATAAAAATATCTTCCATAAGTCCCTCCACACTTATTATAATCGTTATTTTTGTTATAAAATCCAACCATTCTGGATTTTGGTGCAAACCTATGGAGGTAGTACAAAGAAGAGGAAACATTCTTAACTGAGCATCCTTAAATTATTTATACTTCCACCTCAATAAAATTTTAATAAAATATGGTTATATAAAAACATTATTATGACCAATATATTTCAATTTTATTATTTTACTGAAATAACACATATATATATATATCCCCTTTTTTAAATGGAAAATGAAACTCTCGATCATGGATACATTGGACTACCACCTCACAAACCGATGTAATTCTCTTTCCTTCACCACCACTCATGGTAGGATATAATTATATAATTATTTTTTTATATATTATTTATTTTATGTATTTATAATTATATCATTATTATATCACATGTGTATTTTTAATATCAATTTCATGGGAATACAGTCATTTTTCTCGTGTGTACGGTGGACTACTATCATGCAAATCGATGTGACTCATTTATCACATGAACATTGAATGGAATCTAATAAGGATACATATAATGAATTTATATTATATATATGAAATAACTATGAAAATAGAGATTCCAAATTTTATTTTCCTTCCTTTCACCCCATCCATTGTTAAATGGATGAATCATTATTGCACACATACAACCTTCTGTCTCCATGAATTATGTAACACATTTTATATCATTGAAATTTAAATATAACTATAAATAAATATATATAGAATATATATGATATTTATTTAAATTTTAAAATTCATAATATGGTACAAAAATGATAAAAATAAATTTACCAAAAATACTAAACCCAAACAAACATGAGAAACTAAGTAGTTACTACTCAAAACGTGATTTTAACAAGGAAATGTTTATAAATAGGAACAGAAAGGTCATAAGTAAATCATAAATTCTGTCATATATATGGGTATTTTTATGTTATATATAAATAATAGAAATATATTTTTTATAAAATAGGATTTAATGATTATAAAAAAATCATGACTTAAGGTAAGGGATTTTGGTCTCACATTTATTTTTTGCAGGACACATAGTTTATACACCAATTGTTTTTTTTAGTGTACAAACTATCCCTAAATGTCTTTTATGATTTGTATAATAAATATAATGGGATATAAATTTCCATATATTTTTATATATTTCATTGGTCTTATGATTAAAAATATACAAAATTCGAATGGGTTTTATGTAATAATTTAATTATTTATATAGATTATTTATGAGTTTTTATTCAATGATAAAATATTATGATATTTCCCTCAACAAAATCATGAATTTTTAAATCCAATTTATTTAATTAAAATAAAATTTTCACTTCATTGTAACGTATTTATGTACTATGTGTCCCAAAGTAATACTTATAAATAAATCTAACATTATTTATTTATTTAGTTGAAGACACCTTTTTCTTCCATACCTATTTTTTCTAAAAAGGATTAAAGAATTATTTTAAATATTATATGAATAATTATTAATGTAATTTTTACCCATGTATAAATTTATAAAATTTATTTCAATGGAATAAGTTTTTCAATTTCTGATCAAAGTCTGTTTTGACTTCTACTGGAAATGTGAAAGCAACATTTTTTAAGGTCTGTGAAAAGTACAATAATTTCCTCAATCACAAAATATGAATGAATTAATTATTACTTTCCATGTTTATATGGTTATTTTCAAAGGAATTTTTTTATTTAATATTTTTTAAAAATTTTAGAATATAATAAGTGATTTCAAAGTGTAAAGGATATGTTAATCACGAAAATTTCCAAGTGATCATTCAAAATAATCATACAATATTTCATCATTTGTTGTCGCCTAATATTTACTAGGGATATGATTAATCGATACTATTATTATTATTTCCCTACATGGTTTATATTAATGATGAAAATATGTTTCTAAAAATCAATCCATTTACATGAGTTATTCTGTGAGGAAATTATTATGAAACCCATTCCTTTTACATTAGAATTACTATGATGAAATGATGAAATGTTTATGAAACTGTTTATTTTTATGGTTTTTGATATATTTAATTTACTATAATATTTTGGTACCCAAATGTATTATTTTAAATAAAATCATGTTGATATATATCTCACTCCAATTTCTGGGTAATGTTTTATATCTCATAAGACAATGATAAGAAACAAACTGATGATATTTATCTGATATGGGAAATATGAAATTGTGATTGATACATTATGGGAAAGATGTGTTGATTCCAGATCCTCTATGAAATGAGAATCATGTGTTCATGCCATATTCATTATTATTTTATGGTCTTAGATACTAACAATGATATATTAGATTATTTTTGTAATTATGATGGCTCCACACATATATGACATGATATTATCGGTAATGAATGATTTATGATGATTTATCACTCTTATGGTTCATGTTATTTTAAATGGAATTTTTTATTCCATTTATCATGTTTCCAACAGAACAAATATTGGGTCTGAAATTTTTATGTTATACATATAACTTCATACCAATATTCTTCTCTTATTCTTTAATATGATCATTGATGGATATCATTTTTATTTAACGTTACTAAACATATGATATCACCCTTTCATATGTTTCCATTCACCCAAGTTATAAAGAAATGTTTTTTGTGGATTCAATATGATGGGTACTAAGTGGGATGATCTATATGGAAGAATTTGAATATGATTCTTGAAATAAGAATATTGTGTATCTATTCACCAAAGACACTAAATATTCATGGTCTTTAGGCATGTATTTGTGAAATGTGTTAAATATTAATTTATTAATATAAAATATATATATATTTGAAAATAATATTTAATTATAGATATATTTTAATATAAATTAATTATAATATCCATTTATGTTTTTCATTAAATACAATTGTATATTTACATTAAACATTGTAGAAGATCAGATATTTCAAAAGTCATTTTTTAAATTGGTTTAAAATAATTATTCCATTATATCCACATGATGGTACATTCATACATGTTTATTTTTATTAGTTAATGAGAACATGATTTATTTAAAATTAGGGTTTATATATGAAAATAACATTTTACTAGTATTATTGATAATTGAATGTATACTTTCATATTTTTGTTTTAATTAATTATACAATGGTCTGATTTTTAAGGATTTCAGATGGACTGTTAAGAGGGTTCCCATTGAGAATTTATTCTCAAACCCTAAAAACTAAACAAGTGAAAAAATTTATTTTTTATTATACTTAATGTTTACATGAATCAAAAATAACACCCATTTATTTAATGTATATTTCCTCTGAAAAAACATTTTGAGTATTCAATTATTTTCCGTACAAGAAACCCCAAGTCTATATGAACCGTGATATAATAAACCAGTTTAACCTATCCAATAATTTGGTAGGTGAGGATCATAATAATAATATCACGAAAAATATTTATATTATTTTTAAATAGTGAAATTTTTTTAAAATATGAATATTAAATAATTACTTAAATTTTAGGTAATGTAATTCTTGTCAGAATAATATATTTTACTGAAAACATTTGTTTTATGAAATTCTTTTCAAAACCAAATTATTATTAATTTACATATTAAGTATAAAAATAATTTTTCTAAAGTAATATCAATTTTGAAATAGTAAATTTCATATTTTATTAGGTTTATTTTTTTAATTGATTTTAAATATTAATTTTCTAGTGAATAGTTAGCATACAGATTGTTGTTAAAAAAGTCATTTATTTCAAATTGAAAGTTTCATTATGCAATAAATTTTATATTAATGTAAATTAAAAAATATTTTTATATAAATAATATTTTTTATTATATATGACTCATCATGATAATTTATTTTTTTATCGGTTAATTATTTTGTTAAAAACACATTTTTATAAAACGAAATTTATATGTAAAATGTGTTTTTCATTTAATAAAATTAAATAATCTATATAGATTAATTTATTTATTGAAATTTATATAATTTTTATTAATCAATATATTTTATCTCTAAATTTATGGATTATGTATTGAAATGAATGTTTGTAAATTAGTTGTTGTGTTTAATGATTAATTTTGATAAACCATGTTTTCATTAAGGGTTACACGATTATTTAAAATTAAATTCATATCATTATAGAAATTAAATAATTTAAAAAGGATTCAATAAATGTAATAAACATACTTAATATTATTTAATAGTGTATTCATAATTTTTTTAGAGGTAATAGTAAAAACAATAAAATTTTGTGATTGGGGTTAGGGTTAAGAAATGTTAACATGTGGTAAACTAATAGATAAAGGTATTATTTTCAAAAAATATATAATTACTATTTTTTGTAGATATTTCACAATTATTATTTCTTATCTTCGACTCCCTAGACATTTGGATCTATATTCCCAAGAAATATTCATTTTATCTTTGAAAATATTTATGTGACCGAACGTGTGTCCCTTCCCTCGATTATAAAAGGGAACATCTTATGCCTCATTGTTCAAAAATATGAGGATTATATATCCTAAAATACCTTATCTAAAATCATCATATAATACTTACCTTGAAACTAGATATTCTTTTATTCTACTAATACAAATCATTCAGGCTTCCAGTATAAGCCAATGGAGGTATCTCAAAGAAGAAATATTGAACTTAACATAGATCATTAAATTTTATTACTACTTTTAATTCATAAAAAATTACAGAATCCATAATAAAATGATGAATACATTGTCATAAAAAATGAGATTTAATTATTCTAATGTAACTACCATTTTGAAACTCTTATTAATCAAATTGGAGATGAAAGTATCGATTGTAAAGATGTGTTGACCACCACATACAAGTATTGATACGATTAATTTTACACCACCATCGTTGCTGGATGATTATTATGATAGAATTAATAATTATTTTTTATATTTTTGTTATAATTGTTATTATTTAAGGGTGAATAATTATTTTCATTCTTTTGTTCTACCAATCAAAAAATTAAAATGTCACTCATGCATAAGTACATACTACAGTCTTTACATAGTGATATAATCCATTTTTCATCATATATTTCTATGAAACATTATAAATATTTATATAATGAACATATATGTTAATTATCTTACTAATGAAATTATTTAGATGAATAAAGAAGTACCAAAGTGTGTGGACCATAACACCAGATCTAAAACATACATAAAAAATTAAAATGGGTAACACCGAATTTGATGATGATAATGAAAGATTGTTAATGAACACTGATAGGATGTCATATATATATATATATTATGATATTATATGAATTTATTTGCTTATATTATATATTTATAATAAATTTACATTTATTAAATAGGATGTTTGAGTGATCGTGAAGTACAGTGGACTTGAGGTAAGAGTTTTATATTACAATAACATTCGTCGTATGGATGGATTATGATTAATTTCATATGATGAAATTATATGATATATATATCCCAAATATAAAAAATTCTTTATCCTAATATTATTTTATTGTCCTACATTTTTTAATTTCATTTTCTTCTCTTGAAGTACTCATGATACTGAAATATTGATTTTTAGGATAATTGAATTATTTTCTCTATCCATTGGGGAATATTTATTTCCATGTCCATATATTTTTAAATTTATTTTTCAAAACTATATTCTGTATTATGAAAATATTAATTCATTTAATTTTAAATATACATTTCGTTCGTTAACTTTTTTAAAAAAAATCTTGAAATTTCCCAAGAATTGGTTTTATAATTTTTAATAAAAAAATGTGAAAGACATTTTTAGTTTATTATACAATGCATTAATGAAAACTCCCCACCATCATAAATACACCTTAATTTTAAAATTCCATCATAATATTCCTTGGTTATTTTAAATAAAATCACTTAATATTGATGAATATTTATATTTTAAATAAGTGGTTTCAAAATGAAATGGCCTTTTCATAAAGAAACGATCAAGAGATATTTTTAGGATATTTTCATCTATTACAACATTCTTAGTTTTTTAAAATTCATTTATGTGGATATGACCCAATGTTAACATGCATATCCTTTTTTTATGTTTAATGTTTATTATTGTTAAATGTTTAAGAATATTTTTTATATTCTTTATGCAAAGATTTTATATAATGATATATATTGTCATTATCTTGTGGAATATATAAGAATGAATTATGTTTAAGTGATATGTGGCTCCCATATAAACCAAGATTGGTTGGGTTAGTTATCAAACTCGAATTCATTGGATAATGATGTTAGAGTTTAAAAAAACCTAATATATAAAAAATTTAATAAAAAATTAATATATAATAGATTAAAATCAATGTATGGTGTTCCTAATATAAATTTAGAGATAATTGGGTAGAGATTTCGCTTATATGACATTAATAATAATGATAGTCTAGTGAGTGAACCTTTAAAAGGTAGTTAATTTTCTATAATATTTTTAATTCCAAAAACTTCTACCTTATTCATAGTTTATTTTCTCATTTATTATTAGATATTATTAATGATTTCATTCTCTAATTTTATATGACTTTTGACTGATAAACTGTTGTTACATGATTAAATATTAATGATAATTGAATGATTTGGTATGATTATTGTATATTTTTACCATTTCCTTATAGACTTATGATTATATTATTCTCAATCATGATCTTTGATTCCTCTCTATTATGTTTAACCTTATATAGAATTTGTGATCACCCCTTCTTATGTTTCACTTCCCTAGGTAATGATTAAACAATTTTACATATGATTTGTCAAAGAATGATTCTAATTGTGAAGAACCTGAAGGGAAATTATTTCGAACATTTATGTAATACATTATTATGTAATAAATTTTTCAAACAAATTTTTTTTATCATTATAGATTATATTATATTAGAATATACTAAATATTCATCTACTAAGATGTAAAATTTATATATGTATGCTTGGGGTCATTATTTTTGGTATCATACACATGTATAGTTTTTTTAGAAATTAGGCTGACTAAATTTCATGATAACCACTAGTAAAAGGATATTTATTGGGTTAAAACTAATGTTATAGTAAGGGATTTATTTTTTTCATAGGAAAACACATCCCTATCTGGATAAGACATGTGACTATTCTGTTGGCATAGACCCAACTATGGGTAACAACCCAAAAATAGATGGACAAGTATATCTCAATCTTAATATTGATTTATTGTTAATGGTATTATGTTGTACATTGATTTTTAAAATATAAGGGGATATTCTAAAGATAAATTAATTGTTTTTTGAAATTTTCAGAATAATTCAGATAGGGAATGAACTTTGAGATCAAGGTTCGCAAAAAGGTATCATAGTTTGAAAATAACATTTCATGATTAATACATATTAGGAATAATTTTTCCATGTTTAAATAATTTCCCACTTTCATTTATATTACACATAATATTAGTTTTGGTTTTATTTAATGGCCAGATTATGAAAGAATTTTGTTAACACCGGGCTTGATAAAAAAATCTAATGATTTTAATTCTAAAAAATCAAATTTTATTGGATATGAAATGAAAAATATTATTTCTAAATATACAATAAAAACATTAATTAATGAATTAATTATAAACATACAAATAGAAAAGGAAGGAATAATATACTCTTGAGTTCATCATGAGGAAAATCCCAACAACTTTAACAATGTTCACTGATCTACTTATTTATGAGGAATGGATTGGCACATAGAAAATATATTTTCCATTAACTTGTTCCCAAAATATGAAAAGGTTTTATTATATTGTTATCGTTTGTATGGTGAATCATATAAATTGTTTTCTCTTATCAAGAACGAGAGTTAACCAGAAGAAATTGACTCCACATACTAGGATGTGTTTAGGTTCTTAATTTAAAAAATGTATTATCCCATCATTATTCATATAAAAATATAGAAGGAGTTACATAATCTAAAGATGATACTGTATGAATATGTTGGTAACTATTAGTAAAATTTTACAAGACTTTTTATGTAGTATTATAGTCTTTTTGTCAATACTTAATGTACGGTTGATGGGTTCAATAGTGGTTTAAAACCATGTCTCCAAAGGGAATTATCTATTACGGACCATAGTAGCTATGAAATAATTGTTTGGTTTTCAACAATAAAAGATATATATATTTGATTCACCCGTAAATTATATAGTTTTTATTAGAAAAGAATTATATAAATCAAAGGAAATTGTAATATCAAAAAGAAAGAATAAAATAAGTTGATATTTCATTTATTCTATAAGTTTGTAATGATAATGGATGAAATTGGACTAAGGGGACATGTATAATAACTATGTGTGGAAAGGAGTGTCTTCTAAGAATATTGTGAAGATGTGATTATAAGAGTCATATCATTTAAATTTAGGATGAAAAATCTAAAAATAATGCACCTCCCACACTCTAATGTTTCAAATGCATGGATTTTTGGCATTATCCAAACTAATGACCCAATTTTAGGGTAAGTGACGATGATCAAAAAAATTACCCTCTAATATAAGATACAAATAGAAATCTATTTTTGTCACTATTGTTGATGTGGGGAAATATAATGAAGTGGTGAATGGTACACCCACCATCCAATATGGAACAACTATTATCTTATTTTATTATGGTTATCCTATATATTTTATATCATATTTGATTTATAAGGGCATAAATTTTCCACCTCAATGATTAAATGATTAAATTTTATTAAAATATATATATGTTATGATTATCAAAACTCAAGGTTATGGTTCTTCCACAATTGATGTTTTTTGGAATGTTCTTCTTACAAATCATGTTCATTATTCCTGTAGTTGTATTTGATGTGACTTTTTAGTTGTATTATATTTCATTCCTCAAATACATCATTAATTATATAATAATGGAAGTGAAATGTTATATTATTTATGAAACTTTTATTATATATCAATGTAATGATAAATATAAACATCAAAAATAAATTAATACCATTGCATAGGTATTGAATCCTCTTTAAAAGGATCATTTCTCTCAAATGGTTGGGTAGAAACATAACATCAAATATATTCCTATTTTATGGGATTTTATTGATTTATTTCTAGAATATATTCCTATTCCTCACCTAAATTTTTATGTTTATTATTCAATAGTAATCACAACTAGTGATACTTCTATTTCAATAAATATATACATAATTTCATTTATCAAATTGTAGAAATTTATGAATGAAGTCTAGGAGGATATTGGTAAGGGATTCATTTAGTTTACTATTCCTCCATGTGATTCACCTATTCTTTTTTCAAAGAGTAATTTTGGTTCCGTATGTTTCTATATTTATTATTGGGGTACTAACAAGATCACTATCATGAATAAGTATACTCTTCCACATATTGATGATTTGTTCGATATACTAATAAGAACTCAATATTATAACATGATTGTTATTCAATCCAAAAACTATTAATTAATGTTCAAATTTAAATAAAAACTCAAAATATACATCCAATAATATAATCTAGACTATAGATTTATAGTGATTCCATTTTTCCTTAGTAATGGCCATGAAATCTTTATAGAATTAATTAATATTTCTTTAGAGATTACCTTGATTATTTTTGCGTATCATTTATAGATTTAATTATTATATCATAAAAAAGAAATGTGGAACATAAAAATAACATTAGGATTATATTAGAGGCACTATATAAATATTATTTTTATGAAAAATTTCAAAGTGTAAATTTTGGATACATAAAGATTCATTTGTTTCGTCATATAATCTCAATTAAGGGTATATTTTTGGATCCCTAATTGATAGAATATATTGAAAAATGGACAAGACTAAACCATTTTATATAGATCCATAGTTTTCTTGGATTGAGTGGTTATTATTGATATTTTGTGAGTGATTTATGAGAACTATCTAATTGAATAAAAAAGATGGATTTAAAATGAAGTTAAGTACTATTGAGGATATGACTATGATGAATTTTTTCTAGAACTAAAGAGGTGTTTTTCCAGTAAAAAAATAATTATAGTACCCAATAGTGAGGAATAATTTGTGATTCATAATGTTAAATTAATGAAGGGTTTGGGTTGTGTTCTAATGAATAATGACATTGTGAAAGATTATGCCTATGAAAAATTTAGTATTATTTAAAACAAATACCATACACATGATTATGGGTTAGTAGTGGTAATATTTTTATTAAAGATATGAAGTAATTATCATTACAAAAAATTATGTGAGATATATATGATCATAAAAATTTAAATTTTATAATCACATTTAAATAGATGAATATGTTCCATTGAATAAGGTCAAAGTTGTATAATGATTATGACTTCTCAATACATTACCATGATTGGAAGAAAAATATTATGGCCAATAAATATAGTCTAAAGGATCATGTGATATTATATAAAATGAGGATATTAAAATATCTAATATTTATGTATATTAACATTAATGAATTTGAAATACATAAGGAAGCGTGAAAATATTATCATTATCATTTAGGGTTAAACGATCTATCCATGTGAATATTGAAGTACTATAGAAGGAGGACATTGAGCTATAAAAGTGGGTGAGAAATATTTTAGAGGTAAATAAAGATTATTATGGATTTATTTGGTTGAATAAATTATTATATGTCCCATAACTACATGGAATATAGAATGAACTATTAGAAGAATCTCAAAGATACCCATTTTATGTTCATCTTTGAAGTATGTAGAAAAATTGATATCATAATGTGTACTTATGGTAGGAAAAAATTACAAGGTATTATATGGAGTATATATCTTAGTTAATTGTATAAAATTATCAAAAGGCTAACATAGATAAGGATAATAATTTTTTCATCTATTATACCCTCCCAAATGGAAATAAGAAACATCACCACATATTTCCCCACTAGACACCATAAAAGAATTGGATGTCCATAATGAGATTTGGGTTACAGTCATTCGCATTAAAACTACAATGATATTTATTACTATTAAACAATATTTCCCTCTTGATAACATTTCTGGGATAGAAATTATGTAGCTGGAATTTTCACCTAGAGTTCCACATTTATATCTAATTTATATATGTATATTATCTTGACGTTTTAGGGAATAATTCAATAATGTCTAGATATAGAGTTTAGTTTAAATACTATTTATCATCCTAAGATAGATGGTTAGTCTGAGAAGACTATTACAAACATGGAATATCTGTTGAGATCATGTTCTCCTCATTTTTATGGTTTTGGGATCATCACCTCCATCGTGTGTGATTTTCTTACAACTATTTATTTCAGACGAGAATTTAGATAGATCCCTTTGATTTCATGTATATAAACAATAATATATCTCATCTAAATTAGGATAAAGTTAAAGAAACAAATATATTGTGACATAGTGAAATTGAGGAAATGGTAGATAAGGTTGTATTTATAAATCATTACATCAAGGAAGCCCCATGTTAAAAAAAGTTTTATGATGAAAATCATCATCAATATATAGAATTGAAATATAATGGGAAATATTTCATCATAATTACATCATAGAATAAGTTTATTAGATTATGAAATAAGGTAAGGTTGATATGTAGGTATATTGTTTCTGTTGAAATTCTTGATATGAATATTACTAAAACTTATCACTAGGTACATCCTCCAAACCTCTCTTTGTTCACGATGTGTTCTATAGATAACTCTTGAGAAAGTATATAAATAGATATCACATATTCTAAAATCAAAGGATTTACCAATGGGACATAATCATTCATATAAATAAAAACTAAGAGAAATTTTATATAATATAAAGAATATTCATCATAACAATAATATTTACCTATGTAATATTTTTTGTGGGAATCATAAATTTGAGGAAGCTACCTGTGAACCTAAGGATGTCATGAAGAAAAGGTGTCATCCTTTGAATTTTTATATATTAAAAATATTTCCATTATTTAGTTCATTATATGGGTGTTAGAATGTAACAAAACATGATTTTAGATTTAATTTCATTGAAATAAACATTAGGTATTTGATAACTAGCCATACGCGTATCCTAGAGTCAATATGAACATAGATCAGGTAAACTGTTATAATATATCCATAAAATTAACCTGTATATATACCGACCCATGATTAAGAAAATGGATATCACATAAAACATGATGAATATTCAGCAAATTGGAAATTTACCTGCTTGAGGGCCATAATAGTTTAGTGACATTGGAAACTTCTAATAAAATATTTTATCTGAGTGAAATATCTTCATTATTTCTCACAAAGAACTTCCAATTTATTACATCAACTTAAAAAAACTTCTTCATAACTTGAGGAAATAAAATAAAAAAAATGGTGAACAAAAATGATGATTAAGGGTAAAAAATAAGATACATAAGCATAATAATAAACATTTTGGTATGTGAGAATTACCATAACATTATAATATCTTACCCTACATATCAAAGATGATATACATGAGTCATGGAATAAATATTGGCAGTTCCCGAGACTTGATTCCTAAGGGAATCAAGGTCATAAATCATGAAACCATAATATAGATATAAGATAGGGAATTTTGGAATTAATATAAACATGTAAAATCATTAATTATAAGTCAAGGATCATTGCACAATACTTATTAGAAAACTTCATGGGGACCACAAATACCGAGTGGGACACAAAACCATCCCTAGTCATAGCCCATTCCTCATAATTTATAGTTTTAATAATCATTCCACAGACGATCAGCTTTCCTCTTCTTCCAATAGTGTATTAGGTTTCCCCATCCGCCTATATTGGATCCGGTTTTCCCATATTCTTATAGTGGACTAGGTTTCCCATATTTCATTGTAGTTCATTCTCACCAATTGGTTTCCCATCATTATATCATGAGATATAAATCATTACCAAATGTGTTAGAATGAGATATATGTCCCACCCATTCCAAGATAAATTCATACATACATGTTCCACAGGATACTAAAACATGAAACAAATCATGACCCATAAAAGAGATGGGTTTCATAATCATCATATCATAATCCCTGAAATGAAATGTGTATCATAAACATTTCATCATATCATTAAATATTGAAAAGGGATAGGTCTCAAAATCATTTCATCAATGCATAACCCCTGAAAAGCAAAGGGTATCAAAAGAATAAAAACCATCGATGAGAAAAGGGTTTCTAAAACATTATTCCAGAAAACATAAATTATTAAATAAATAATTTGAACGATATTATTAGATCATATTCATATTAAATTTTAAACTAAAAATGTAGTATATTAAAGATGGATATAGATTTTGAAAGATCACATGGGACATTTCTTAATGAAAATAGTCACTATTTGAAAAATGTTTCATAATACCCTATAAAAATTATTCAGTTATAAAGAAATATTTACAATTTCATTTAAAACTTTTATTGTGGAAAATTTTTTTTCTATGAAAAATGCTTTTTAAAACATAGTTAATTTTTAAAGCCTTGTAATATTAAAATAGCTTTGGAATATATAAATTAGGATTGAAAATATTTTCAAAACATTTTTTGTTGAAAAATAATAAATAAAGATTGAAATAATTTTCAATTATTTTGTTCAATGTATATTTAAAAGAAAAACAATTAAGGATTGAAATCATTTTGGAAACCCTTTTATTTGAAAATGACTTTGAAATATTATAAACAATGCTTGAAATCATTGAATTAATTTTCCTTGAAGATATATTTTTGAAATCAAATAATGAAATCTTTAAAAATATATTATTTACTTTTCAAATATAACACATTTCTAAATTTTTTTACAAAATACAATTTTGAATGAATGTAGATTTCTGACCAAAAGTAGAAATAAAGTTGGATATTATTAAAATTATATTGTTAATTATTTTATGTACCAAAGAGTTGAAAACAGGAGCAATGATATTTATATAACATTAATAACTATAGGAGAATAAAATTTATGAGAGTTATTAAGATATGTATTATCGAATTTTTTCGATGGAAGAATAATCATAAACACTTCAAATAAATGAAGGGATTGTAGAAATAAACTCTTACTACTTTGGTAAAAGTAAATCACAAATCAAATCAAATAATAACATTACATGAAACTTAAAATATCATAAAATGAAGAGTTTGATAAAATAAGATTTTAAGTATTTTCACCTTGTAAAAGAATATAGGCGCATAACATAATGTACATCTAAAAAATGGAATTGAGATAAAAAACCATTACCTTAAGTATTGACATTCCTTATACTCATTTACACCTCCAAAATAATAAATATTAGTTTATTATAATTATTTAATTGAACCTTGTTCATATATATCATTCCATATAAGATTTTATAATTAAAGTTATTATGCATTTATTAACAATTATATACTAAAATTATGTTTTGGGTAATAACATCTTTGTTTTTCATATATGTTCTGATTTTTTATATATTTTTCGTTTTACTTTAATCATGGCTACATCAACTCGAGAAATATAAACATGATTTAAATATTATTTATATATATAGTATATATGTATGTATATTAATAAATAATATATTGTTATAGGAAATTAAATACACCGTTTATGGAGACAGTAGGTCATACGTACACTTGAACGTTGCTTGAATTTTTTTCAGATTGAAAAAAAGAAAAAAATGGCATATATTATCATTAAGGAAATTAATTGATATATATTATCATTCCAAAATAATATTTCATATTTATCATTTTTTTACGAAACTCATCCTTAATACATTCCATGAAAATCATGAAAGAATCATAATGCTTCTCAGGGCAGTATTCCACCATACACAAGAACAACGTTATTGCATTCTCATATAATAGAAAACATGTAGGTATGTGTGATATAAAAATTATATACTTACAATAACATCTTAAATATCATATATATCATATATAAATAAAAATTTGTCATTATGATTATCCTAGAGAGGTGGTAATGAAAAAAACAACATCATCGGTTCGTGAGCTGGTAGTTCAGCGTACACATGAATGATGATTTTGTAACCCATTTGATTTATGTGGAGATGGTTATAAGTGATTAAATAAAAAAAACACTCTGTATATAGAATATACTAAGTTTGTTATAAAATCATGATATAAAAAATATAAGGGGGTGGATGAAGAAACAAAATAAAATAGCTCATTGATGAATGTAAATTATTCATTAATTTTATTCCCAACATTTGCAATAAAACCCTTCCTGTGATGGATTTATGAAAAAAATAAGGACACTAGGATGAGGATATGGGCGTTTGGGAAGTTATTTGGGTTTGTTTTTATAAACCAAATATGTTTAATTGTTTTAAGAGTAGAGTAGATCAGATTGCCTTTTATAAGTGGCGGAGAGGACACTTGGTATTTTTGAAAATAAATAAGTTCTCCCATGTTTTTTTATATCAAAATGATAAAAATTAAGATATTATAGAACTTTATAGGACCAAAGGTAAAAATATATCTATAAAATTGTTTTTATATAAGTTTAAAGGATATTTTTTCTGTTATCTTTTTAGTTTAACCCCTAGAAAACTCATTTTTACCTTAACTATGGTAATTTTTTTATTGATTCCCTATTAAATTAGTTAAGAAAATAAGTTTTCTTAATTTGAAATTATAAATTATTATGATTCCAAATATAGAATAATTTTTTATAAATTCCATTCTTATAAGTGGAAATAAATAATTTAATATTAATCCCATAGATCATACGAGAATACCAGTTTTTAATGTAAAAAAAGAAAATGTTTAAAAAGTATTTATAAAAAAATATATAATTGCTTATAATGATATAAATTGTATTAAATGATACAAAATGGTATAATTTAACTTTAAAAAAAAATAAAATATAATTTATCTTCATAACTAATTTAAACGAAAAGGTAGTCTTTTAAATTAAAATTCAGTATTTTTCACTATTCGTCAAAAAATGATTCTTTTTGGGAAAATACCAAAACTTTAGCCAAATATATTTATGAAATTACATGATAATAAATGAAGATTATTTTAACAATTAATATTCATAGTGTTTCAAAAAAATAATTTTGTTATTGTTCAAAAGAAGATATAAAAATTAGTTTATTAGAAAATTGTATTTTCAAAACATATAATGTATTTAAGATAAATTATGGGTTTTATTATAAAAAAAATTTATATATATTAAAACATTATAATTAATATTTTAAATTTAGTTATTATTATCCATATCACTATGTTTAAAAGATAGGTTATAATGGTCATGATTAAATAACTATATTTGTAATATGTCATGGTTTTTTTAAAACTTAGTGTTTTGTGTAATGCGTGCTAATACAACATTTCATTTAGTGAATGAAAATTTTGTGTTTCATGTAATTCAATCCATAAAATAGATATAATTTATTTGGAAAGAATAATTCAAAAATATATGGGGTGTTATATTCTACCACTATTGAAATTAATTTCTCCATCAAAATTCATCACTCTGTTATAAAAAAAATAAGGATACTTCTGCCTCATCACGTTATCAAGTTCAAACATCACTTCCCCAAAATGATGGTTTTGCAACAGAAATCTATCCAGTTGAGTGGTATTGTTTCATATAAATATATATGTATTATCCATAATCTTTATAGTCTCCTCATCATAAGAAATATCTTACTCCAGCAGTATGACCTATGGGTTTATTACATGTGAAGGGTCGAGTATGTACTTCCTAAAGAAAGATAAAGAGAACATGTCATAGACTTGAGTGGGGTCTGGTGGAAGTGACATGAAACTTGCTACCATCAAAATATGATCAATACTTTCAAGGGTACCAATATACCCAGGGCATTGTTTCCCTTTCTTCTCAAATCTCATAACATGTTTCCCTGGGGAATTTATCAGAAATACCTTATTAGAAAACTTAAATTCTAGATGACATTGGTGATTATCATCATAACTTGTCTACCAACTATGATCTTTCTTGTTTTGATTCTAAATGGATTTAAATAAATATATATCATCTATTCATCTACCCCAGGACCCTAGAGATTTATTTCTCAAACTTCATTCTAGCACACCAGAGTTCTAAATTTTAATACATATAGGGCTTCAAAAGGAACCATGTGGATGATTATATGAAACCTATTTTTTAATAAAACTGAAGTATATGAAGGTGTTGACCCCAACCACCTTTTAAATACAATTAATAATATATCAAAATATTCTCACATGTTTGAATTTTTTCTTCAGACTAATTATCAGTCTAAGGATGATACATAGTGCAGAAACTCAAATCCATATCATGGTCATGATAAAGACTTCACCATAACAATGAGGTAAACCTCATATCCTGATTATCTATAATAAAATGTTGTACTCTATGAAAATTTACCACTTACTTAATATAAATCATGGAAATATGACCCTAATAGAAGCGTTCTCTAATAGCGATGAAATGTGCTAACTTAGTAAGGCGATCAGCTTTAACCCATATAACATTATTCCTGTTAGATTTTTTGGGAGTCCAATAGAAAAATACATGGCAATGCTTTCCAATTTCCATTGTACTATGGGAAATGGATGCAATATCTATAGATAACATGGATTAACATACATGGATATTAAATAATTTTATATTAATATTTAGGATATTATTAAAATAAATGCTCTAGAACCATTATTTTTTAGTGTCTTTAGAATCATGGAACACATTATTCTAGTTCGGTGGATGATATTAAACATCTTCTTTAAATATCTTCCCCTTTAGTATTCCTTCTAAAAGACTTTATTCAAAAGTTAGGTAAATAAAACATAAGAAAGCGGTGAGTTTGAATGCTCGGTATGGGTAAATATTGAAAATTCATAAGCATATCATGAACATTAATGTATGAGAACAGGGAATAACTTTTGAAGATCATACCCTACATATAAATGAACAGAAACATAATACCTGGCATAAATATTGATATTTCATGAGACAACAAACATAAGATAATCAATAACATGAACCATGTTATGATATCATAAAAATAAGACATATAATTTTTGAAAAACACATAAACATGTAATATTGTTCCATAAATGTGAGGGCTCATTTCCAAAAACATATTAGGGAACATCATGGGGACTACACCAAGAGAGTGTAACAGACCACCATACCCATTCATAGTCCATTCCATATAAGGGATCGGTTTTCCCCATCTTCAAATAAGGGATCAATTTTCCCCATCTTCCCATAGTGGATAAGGACACTCATGTTTCCCATTTTAGATTTTGATGCACTAGTTTCCAATTTTGGATCAAGCCCATCAACCAATTTCCCATAATTTTCTCATGAGATATAAAATTTTACACAATTAATTAGCATTAGATATAGTTTCATCAAATCACAAAATAAAATCATACATAAATTTTCCATAAGATAATAAAACATGCATCATATCATGACCCATAAAAATTGACGGATTTAATAAACATCAAATCATAACCTATGAAATAAAAAGGGTATGATAGAATTTTATCAAATCATTAACTATAGAAAAGTGGTAGGTTTTATAATCATTTCATTAAATAATATCACATGAAAATAAATGGGTTTTAAAAGAATATAACCTGATAATGATAACCAAGTTTCGTAAACATCATTCCATCTAAACATAAACCATTTAAGAAAGAATATGAATTTTATTCTTGGATAATTTCACCAGTAAAGCATAAACTATAAAAACTTTTTTCATCATAGATGGACAAAGATTTTGAAGAATAATATGAAACATTTTTTAAGTTAAATATCCTTTATTTAAAGAAAATTTTCATTAAACCTTTTAGGAAATCCTTTTATTATAAATAAATATTTACCATTTCATTAAAAATATTTCTTGAGGAAAATATCATTTCTTATTTATATTTTTTTAAACTTAACATTTTGAAAACTGTTTTTTGAAAATTAAACTTGAAATCTTATAAAAGAAAATAAAAAATAATTAAAACAATTTTTAAGTTCCAAACATCATTGAAACAAAATTATATTAAAATTTAATTGAAAAGAATTAAAATAATCGTGGAAAATCATTTAAAACACGTCTTGAATCATAGTACATTTTTTAAAACATTTTTTATGAAAACCAATTGAAAAACAACAAATGTCCAGAATATTTGAAATTTTATTCATAAAAATAAATCTTGTAATATTAAAAATTATCCTTCAATGTAGGGTTGACCATGATGGTAGATAAATACGTACATGTTGAACATTCATTTTTTCACTGTATAATTTTAGAAAAGATCCTTGATTGGAAAATAAAAAGAAGATTAAAATTTAAAACTATTTTTTAAAATGGTAAAACATGGGTAAAAATTTATTTTAGACAAATATAGTATAATAATAATCAATTCATAAAATATTTTTAGAAAAACCCATTTTGGAATAACAAATATTTCAAATTGAAAGAAGAAATTAAGTCATATTTTCCTTTTTTTTTCTTAATTACCATAACTACCAAAGAGTGGAAAATGGTTCAATTACATGGAAATATGATGAATAAAAAGATGATTAAATTCATGGGTGATATAGGGAGATGTTTCATATGATTTTATCAATGAAATCATTATTATAAAAAATCCTGATAAATGATGATATTGTATAAATAAACCATTACCTCATTGGTAACATTGAATCTCACTTTGTGTGAAATAATTAAAGTACACGAAGCTTTAAAAAATATAAAATTTATTATATTAATGATATAAAATTTACAAGGGAAGTATATGAACCCAATAGAATAATACAAGCACATAACATGGCATATATCTCAAAGAAGGAAAATTGATACAAAATTACATTACCAAATTGGTATCTTTTTAATCATAAAGAACATGAAAGAAATATAATTATATATATCTATAAATACTGATAAATTTATTTATAACAATAATAAAATAAATTATTTCTATGTATATACACCACTCAAAATAAATGATTCATGAACATGACATATATCTCATAGATATAAAAAGTGAGATGAGTAAACCCTTGCCTTAAATATTAAATTTATTCGTACACGTTCAAACCTCCTATATAAAAAATATAAATTTAATATAAATCATCAAAAGAACAAAATAATAATATTTTAAACTTTATATGATTTTTTAATGAATTTATATTACCTGTTTATTAACATATATATGTTAATGTAATGTTTCGGTTAATATCTACTTTGTTTTTCATATATATTTGGGTTTATTATTCATGATACTCTTTCTTAGATCATGATTTAATTATTTCAAAAATGTAATGTATGATAAAATTATCATATATTTTCATTATATATATTTTTAAAATATTCTAAAAAATATTGACATATGAAATGGAATAAACCGTTCATGGATATTGTTGACTATATATGTGCATGAACATTGTTTCCATTTTATTGACATATTGAAATAATGAAGTAAGTGACATATATATATATATATATGTATATATATATATATATAATATTTACAGTAGCATTACTATGTCATATATATATCATATAGGTTTACTAAACCCATCCATAATACATTCCATGTAGAGTGTGAACGAATCACATCCCTTTGAGGAGGCAGTAGTCCACACACCCATAAACAAAGTTATCATATTTAAAAAAATTGAAATCATTAATTAATGTATTATAAAATAATTATAGAATAATAAATTAATCATAAATAACATATATATGATATAAATACATAGTTTCCATTATAATTCTCTAACATGATTGGTGGTAAAAGAAAAAAACAAAGAATTTTGTTTCGTGAGGTGATAATTTGTTGTACACAAGAATGGTAAGCTCATTACACAATAGATTTAATTGTTATTAAGTGTAGAAAGAACCCTTAGAATAAATAAATATAATTATATTTATGATAATGAGGTTGTTATATAAATATTATATAAATAAATTAATGGGTGGAGACGTAAATGATATAAAAGATGATTATTGAAGAATATTACCTTATTTTAGGTAACTCCTTTTAGTTTATAAAAAAAAGTCTTCCTTGGATAGATTTACAACCAAGTTGAGTCATATTGGTTTAGGGGATGGATGTTGGGAGATTGTTTTGGTTCATTAATGGAGATCTAAATGGCTCGATTGGTGTGAATAAATGGGAGGGGTGGGTTCTTTTTTATAGTGGAGGAGGAGTGGTATTCATGTAATTTTTTTTAAAGGGAATTAAACCCACATTTCTCCAATGAAAACTTGCTCCACTAATGATCCAAATCTAATAAAAGGAAAAATAATGTCTAAATATGGATGTAAAATGTCTTTTTGGAAAAAAATCATCCCTTTGGCCCTTCAGTGTAAGGTTTACCCCCTTTTTATGCCAATTTTCTTCTTAATCATTATAATTAATTATAATTACTTTCACTAATAATTTTTTTCAAAAACTATGTTGACATTATTTTAACTTATATATTCTAATGACTAAAAATATTTAATCTATTTTTATAATTTTCAATTTCAAAAGTGGAGTAAATTAATTCAAATTTAATCTAATAGACGAGACAACAATGAGGGTTTTTAAATAATAAATGTTCAAAACCTTGGTAAGTTATTATATCCAATATATATGTAAAATTAATTAAAAAAATTAACTTAAAGTTATTTATTTATATTTTATCTAATATAACTTTAAAAATAATCCAAAACACAATGTAACCATATAAATAAATTGGATGAAAAAGTAGTTTTGAATTAAAATTCAATATTATTCACCATTCATCAAAAAATAAAACTATATAAAAAATACCAAATATTCAACCTAATATATTATTTTATTTTAAAATGAAAAATGAAGATTATTTTTTTAATTTAAAATTATAAATTATTAAAAAATTATATTTAAAATTGGTTCACTATTTAAAGGTTGTAAAATTAACTTTTAAAATAATATATATTTTTTATTCATAAATTTGGATTTATTAATATCTTATTACAATCAAATTTATTTGATGTGTATAAAAAATAAAAATAATATATATATATATATATATATGTATGTATATATATATTATTGAAAAAATTAATCCAAAGTGGTATTATTGATTTATTGAGATAAAATAGTGTTTGTACATAGAAAAATAGTTTTCTTTGAAAGGTAATTTGTTTATTTTCAAATATTTCATACATCAATCGTACTAATTGATAACCAAAGGTTCATTTTATATACATTTTTAGATCAAATGTTCACAATTTATTTAATCATATTTGTAACTTTTATTCCAATGACTATGTAGTCACTACTATAATATTTTAATAATGTTATTAATAGAATATTGTACTTCACTAGGACTTGGCCTTGCATGAAATAAAATCTATTGAAAGGACTCAGTACTGTGTGTAATGCAAGAAAAACATAGTGTTTCTTATACAAAAAGCTTATATTTGATATTCATGTAGCACAATCTTGACTTGGTGTTTCATTTAATTAAATCCACACTTAGTGCATTCACATATCTAAACCTATATCCAATTTTGTGTGAAATAAAAAATATCAAAAATATTTAATTAATTTGTAAAAAAATATTTCAACAAATATCAGGGTGTTAAATATACCCCCATAAAATTAATTTTCCATACAAATTCATCTAGGTTATCAAGGGTTTAAGACTTCTATATTCTATTCATAGAAACTAACATTGTAAAAAATAGTAAAACTTACTTTAAGATGGGAATGTAAGTAACATAATGGTCAGATAATGTAACACATAAATAGGCTTCCAAATATAAAAAAAATAGGTGGGAATTGAAAAAATGGACATCTACAAAAAAAACCTAAATAGTCATAAATATTGATAAATATTACTGATATGAAGAAGGTGGATGATCTAGGGAAATATAAAAATCACAAAACTATAAATTGAAGAAGTGATAATGTGGTCATTGATATCATCAAAAATGATAATAATAGGGAAAAAATTTATTTCAATAACCTTATCCTAATGTTGTATAATTTTTTCAACAGAAGATATACTTACTTGATTTTATTCCATTTCATAATCAAATTTTCACATTTTATTCTTGTCCAGGCCAATTTCTTGTTCACCTCTTTATCCAAAAAGGATGGTGAATATATCATATATAAAGAATTAATAGATAATGAGATCCATGATAAGTCATCCCATATATATCAAACTACCATAAACAAATATTTTTTAGAATATGTAATCCAATGTGTATAAATCCTCATGTTGTTACATAATACTTTAATCTCACAAACATCATTCTAAGTTTAGCATAATGTCTATTTAAATGGTTAATCTTAAAACACATCCTAAAGATGAAAATCCAAAGTATTAGAATTAAGTTAATTAACTAATATTAACATTGATCCCCCATATATAAAAATTTAGCTCTTGGTTTTAACATTCCAAACATGGAAATACCCTCATCATATATTATCGATAAACATGGTAATAACCTTAATTACAAAAAATTATTTTTGAAGAAATTCATGATTACTTTTTACAATGATTACTTGATATATTAATTACATAAAAGAATTAATAAACATAATCTAGGATGAAATAAAACACATTTTCAACAAATTAATAACCAGTTCTACCATAATAAATACTATCCAATTTACTTTATCCTTATCAATCATATCTTTATCCAAGATAAACCCAATTTTTCAGCACTACACATTAATGTTTACCTTACCTTAATCAAAATATAAACTTTACATTTAATCTTTTTTTATTTTATTTTTATATTTCAATATATTTTTCAATTTATTAATGGAAAACATATACTAAATGATTCAAATAGCATTATTATTGAATTATTTTATATATACATTAGAATCATCCCACATTATTCATAAAAAATTCCTCCGGATTCATCATTTTATCCCTTAATAACCCCTTCATTTATTATGAAATTTGAATCATTTCTTAAGGTTCCTCAACCTAAATTGAATCATTCTTGTTACGTTTAATGTAAATAATACTATAATAATATCTCATACATTTTACATATCATTTTTAGTCTTTTTATCTTCAGTAGTATAACCACTACTCATTGACCTTCTTGAATATCTTCTTGATACTTCCACTTAGGAAATTATTTTTCACAATGCACACACTTTCCACTTATGAAACACTAAATGTTAACCATGTTCCTTATACTTCCTACCATTTTATAAAAATTGGGATCTTATTGTGGAAAAAACTTATAATAATGGAAAACCACATAATTATGAAAAATGAAATACATGATTTCTAAATCATGACACCTAATTTCTAATCGGTTACAAATTATTTTTATTATGGGAAATTATGAGTCATCTTCTATTTTAATACTTCATAAAATTTTATTAATTGTTTTTGAGATTCCAATGAATATTTCCCTAGAGTTCAGACCAGGTGTTTCACAATGAATATTGGCATACAATAGTTCTAGATTGTTCCTAGCTTAATATATTGTTTTTGGGTGACCCCCATGTACATCTATGAAAAATCGACATTAATTGGTAATATCCAGACATATGTTTATTTCTAAGAAACCACTCACTGTGTTCTTTTAATAAATTCTTGGACATTTTCTTAGACATTTAATTATCCTTACACTTATCATTGAGATATTCATAGAAATTTCCAAAGAAATATTCCAAGGGATATCACTAAAGTTTTTTCATCTAAAATTCCTAATTCCAACTAAACCATTCCGTTAAAACCAAAAATAGTGAACCAGAATTAATATGCATGGATATTACATCAATTTGATGAATATTCATCACATTAAAATAGTACATCCCTAATGACTATAATAAATTTGTATCTAAGGACCCCTATAAAAAATAATATATTTTCGTGAAAGATCATAAATTTTTACCTCAAAGATAGTTCAGTTTAGTACTTCTTATTAAAAAAAATTATCATAACACGGGGAAATAAAACTAAATGGGGTGAGCTCAGATGCTTAGTATGGTTAATTGAGGGAGATACATAAGTATAATCATAAACATTAGGGTGTGAGAACATGATAATAAAATTATAAGATTATAACCTACATATAGAAGATTATATACATGATTCAAGGAATAAATATTTGCAGTACATAAGATATGTATCATAAGGTAATCAACATAATAATCTATAAATTCATAATATTGGAATAAGTCCTAGAATTTTGGGAAAAAAAATAAATATGTAACCTCATTCCCTATAAGTAAAAGATCATTTCTAAAAACATATCATGGAACTACTTATGGATTACACCTATTGGGTAGGACACACCACCATATCTATTCTCAGTCATTTCCTTATAAGGGATCAGGTTTCCCTGTCATCCCCTATTAAAATGTGTTTTCCAATCTTCTTATAGTAGATCGAGCTTCCCCATATTCAATAGATGGTTAATCCCTTAGAACATATTCCCTTCATTATCTAATGAGATATAAATTTTTACCCAATACATTGGAGGGAGATAAAGGTTACACCCACAATATAACCAAATCATCCTTACATGTTCCATGAGATAAGGTAACATGGATCATATCATGACCCATTAAAAGAGTTTGGTTTCATAAAAATAAAATCATAACCCATGAAATGAAATGGGTATCATAAAAAATTAATCACATTACTACCTAATGAAAATATATAGGTATCCTTACCATTTCATAAAACTATAACCAATGAAAATAATCTTGTTTCAAAAGAATATCACTCGTGGAAGAGAAATGAGTGGCATAAATATCATTCCCAAAAAACAAATTTCATTAATGTAATAATTTGAAAGGTATTCAAAGATCATCTCCCCAGTAAATCATACAATTCTATTTCATCATAGATAGAGAAGTATTTTGAATGATCGCATAGAACATTTCTCAAGGGAAATATCATTTCCTTGAAAATCATTTTCATAAAACTGTTATGGAAAAACTTTTTTTATAAATAATTATTTACTATTTCAATTCAAAATTTTATTGAGGAAAATACGTTTTTCCTAATGAAAAAATAATTTCTAAAATAGAATTCATTTAGAAACCCCATTACTTTTAAAATAAATTTAAAAATTATAATGGAATCTTCAAAATATTTTGAAAAAAAAATTCTTTGAAAAATTGTAAAGAATTATTTCAAACATTTTGAAATTATTTTTCATTGAAAATACACTGAAAACAATAAAATAATGCTTGAAATATTTTTTCAAACCCATTTCATTGAAAATGGATAAGAAAATTTACAAATAAAGCTTTAAATCAATGAAATATTTTTGTGTTAAAATATATTTTAAAAAATAACGTAATATTTTAAATTAATATAAATTACTTTTAAAAAAAATTCAATAGTTTTTTTGAAAACATTATTTTGAAGGAACAAGGATTTCTGACTAAAAAAAAGAAATAAAATAGAATATTTTTAAATTTTTTATCAATTATGGTAAGTATCAATTAGTGTAAAAATAGTAAAATTAATTGGATATAACATAATTAACTAAAAGAGAATAAAATTCATGGTAGTTTTTAATACATGGACTATGATATTTCATCGATGGAAGAATAATCGTAAATAATATCAATAAACAATGAGATTTTAGAAATGAACCCTTACAACATTGGTACCTTTAAATCAAACAGCATAATAAATTACAACATTAAATGAAGATTAAAATATTATTAATGGAATAATATTAATAAAATAATATGTTAAATACAAGTATAAAAAAGAGACAAAAAATTATAGGTGCATAACATGACATGTATCTCAATGAAAGAAAATTGAGAAAAAAATACTTTACCGATTTGGTAAATTAGAACCATAAAACCTAGGAAATAATGATCATAAATTGGATTTGAAAATACCCATAATTTTTTCAATATTTATAATATAATACATTCATGGTCTACATATACACCACACAAAAGAAATGAGTGGTGTTGTAATGGCTTGGACCTCTATGGACCATTCCTTTGCGAAAATCCAGTGTCTGAGGTGTTCGGGGAGGTCAAGGGGACTTATCAAAACACTTTGCCAGATTTTCAAATCTGTGAATAGTACAGCAGCTGCTTTAGGTGAACAGTGCAACGGTATCCTTAGGTGAACAGTGAAACGATAGCCTTATGAGAACAGCGTCATCGATAGGCTTATGTGGATAGTGAAAATGATGATGTCCAATGGTAACCTTTCTTTCATTGACAAATTTTGATTTCATGAACAGTGTTTCTAGAACAGTGAGTGTCTAATGGTAACATCTTTCCTTTTCCAAATTTCATGTTCATTAACATTGTTTCTAGAATGGTGAGGTTCTAATGGTTGCCCCATTCATTTTCAAAATTTTGAGTTCATGAAATGTTTTTCCAGAATGGTGAGGTTTCAATAGTGAGGTTCATGAATAGTGTTTCCAGAATAGTGAGATTCCAATGGGGAGGTTTCAATGGTGAGGTTCATGAATAGTTTTTCCAGAATTGTGAGGTTCCAATGGTGAGGTTCATGAACATTGTTTTTCCATTTCCAAATTTTGTGTCCATGAACAATGTTTCTAGCTTCGTACAGTTTTTCCCCTTTGTTGTTTCCTTTGATGTAAAATTCATTTAAAACCTCGTTTTAAATACTATAAAGAAGATTCAAAAGGAATTACTCCTATATTAATTTTCCCTAATTCTTCGGAGACTTTTACTTAGTCAAATGGTGTGGTTTAATGTGATCTGATTTTAATGGAAAATCCAATGTATCTTAAACTGATGCTCCGTTAAATCTTCTAAATGGACAGGATATCATCCAACCTAGTCCTTCCTCTTTGATCTCAGCTGTGAGAAACTTGAACCTACCATTCCTCCCCATAGTAGTTCTGTGATCAAACTTTCTTCCTTGTATTGGTTCCCCTTTGTTTTTTATCTAACCAAGTAGTATTGATCAATCTTCGATATAAGTTATGATCTATCATCATTGTTTCGGGTTCAACTCCTTCTATTTCTCATTAACCCTTTATGTAATGATATAACCATGTTCATAATAGGAGTTTCTTGGGTTTTGATTGGTATGGCAGTTTCTTTTCATCCTCTGGTGGATATAGTTTTAATGGGGGGAGGACATCGTAACCCGATTTGTGGCTCATTCTCGTATAAAGAACGCCAAAAACTGTTTGAGGTAGGGTATTCATTACATCCCATTTCTTTTATGTGAAACTATATAGCTATCATGTTCTATCCCACTAGATCACAATGGAATTGACCTAATAAATATTTGAACCATATAAATAAATTGATATGGATCATATGTTATTGCCTCTTGTTTTGATAGATAGTGTGATATCACTGCTTTCTTGTTTAGCTTTTCATTCTATATGGAAATTGGTAAAGAATGTAAATATGAAATTAATTGACAATATTTGGGCTAACGATAAAGTATCATATGAATGAATCATATTGTTTTTGTTGTAATTTGATATTAACAAAATTGATGCAGTAAGCATGTTTAATCAATTTGTGATAGCTTACTCTTAAGGTTTCCAAAATTTGGAGCCTTCAAATAATGAATTGGTTAATTCAAGAGGGATTAAAGAACTGGTTATTTGATAAAATAAAATCCCTTTTAAGGTTCTGAGTTACCCCCTTTCTTGTTTATGGGCCAAGATCCCAATTGATATGATGGTAGTTTTCCTGCTGGTTGTATTATAATGTGACCTTGGAAGGCTGTTATGATATGTGGTCCAATGGAGGTCGATTGGTTGTGGAATCAGTTGACGCCTAGAGTGGAGAGATGCACCGGTTTATTCATGTGGGTGTCAAGAGGACACTGGGGATGAGGGAATGAGTTGGATGTGAATGTTTGGATGCTTGCTGATATTGTTGGTTGTTTATCTGCTTTACATTCCCCACTATTCAAGGCAGCTGTTTTTTCATACCCTCTTTCCAAAATAGGCGAAGACGCATGGTGTATACCACGTGCTTTCCGTGTTTAGCTACTTGAGGGAGGATAGTTCTATGCTCTTGCTATAGGTGTTAAAGACTCAACAAGTAGTTCATCTACTCAGTGTGTTGATCCCCCTTGTATTTACTATATTAGAATGTTTTTCTAAAATTCTTGGGAATATGGGAAGGTAATAATGTTGTTAATAAATTGTTAATTAAGTGATGTTAACCCATGGGGTTAGATCTTGCTGGGATGCAATGATGATGTTTCAATTTAAAGGAACAGTACTTTGGGTATGATTCTAATGAAATATAATGTGGAATTTTTTTACGGTTAATTAATGTTTAAAGAATTAACTAATGTAAAGTGGAACTGATAAAAAGGGAATGAATTAATGTATTAAATCTCTTTAAATGGATTTGTGCTTATAGAATACCTAGTCTTAGAAGTAGCTGTTAGGAGTTTGAGAGATGTTAGCTGCAGTTGAGTCTAAGACTAGGTTATTCCCATAGTGTGGTTGTGAGCTCTAGTATATTTTGTACTTTTTATGTTTCTTTATGCTACTCCACCCTGTTATTTAGGGAAAATGACACCCCAGGGATTTTGAGCCCTAGCGATGTTTTCCCCATCATTTTGGTGGGAGGATGGATGGCTGAATACCACCTTTGGACCTGATCTCTTCTCTTGGTAGTTACTTTTTTCGGTGGGAACTGTGGTTAGTTTTCCCCATATATGTGTGTAGAGGGCTATAATGGCTTCCAGGTATTCCCACACATATATTCTTGATATTGTTTCCTATGGACTACTATAGGTGTGACGTGTATAGGCTATGATGGCATGAGGATCCTTACTCGGGGTATGGGATATAGTGTATTGAGGTTTAATACCCGACAGATGATAAACATTATTCGATCTGTGGTAGCTCCAAGAAACAATCGGGTTACTTTTCTTACGTGGATATGGTTGTTTTGCTGCATGAGGTGCATGTTCTGGTGCTTCACCTAGGTGTCTCTGAGTAAGCCCATTTGGAGAGAGATGCTTAAGATGTGCGACATTGGGGAAAAACGAAAAACCAGTGGTGTAACACCCCAAGATTTCATAGTATGTTATCTCTTCAATGTATTTCAATAACTTGCGCTACATGCAACACCGAGTTCGAGCGCACCACGACTTACCTAAATAGCCATTCAAAAAAAGAGATTATGAATTTTATTAACCACATTTTAAATTTTATATATCCTATATAATTTTAACATTAATATTTTGTGTTTATTATACAAAATATATGAAAAATTCAATTTTTAAGATAAAAGATGTATTTTACAAAAAAATGCAGTTTTATACCTTTTAATGGAGAACCATTTTTAAATCCAATATTTGAAACTTTTATATATTCAATTTAATGAAATTAAATTCTTCTTTATAATTGGGACATAAAAATTTAGTTTGGATAATTTTTTGGTACTTTTCTGATAACTTTCAGATTTTGATGAATTGTGAAAAATACTAAATTCTAATTGAAAACAACTTTTTTAATCAAAATAATTTACAGTGATAAATTATGAATTCGAATGGTTTGGAAGTATAATTAGATTATATTTTTATTGTTTAGTATAATTTATGTCATTATATGTAATTTCATATTTAAAATTTACATAAACACGTGTCAATATTTTGATAATTTATACTTTTTAAAAAAACCCGATTTTTGGTTTTGACAGTGGGAATTAATTTCAAATTAATTAATTTAACATATATGTTTTTAATTTGTTAAAATGGAATTCATTTCTGAATTTATAATATCAAAATTATCTTAGGGTGAATTTTTGGTATTTTTCGGAAAACATCCAATTTTTGATGAATAGTGAAAAACAATGTGTTATTGGTTAAAACTATCTTTTTATTTAAATAATTATTTATTTTATTTAAATTTATTTTATGTTAAAATAGTTAAATAATACCTATATAATTTCAATTTAATTCATTTGAGTCATTTTATAATAAGTTTAGATATATAAAAAGTTTATTGAACTTTTTACCGTCTTTTACCCACATTCTAGGAGCATTTACAAATTTGTATAAAACATAATTTTACCGCTTCTTTGAGTTGAATTTTAAAAATCTGAAATAAACAATTAATATCAGTAAATAAAATGGGGTTCAATAAGATGAATATTTTTTGTTGAATAGTATTTTTGACTTTTATTTACAATGGTTAAAAGTAAATAGGATAATTAATGGTAAAATGATATTATAATTACCCTAACATATGTCCTAATTCTATTAGATTAGTGTAATTATACAAAAAAACATCCTTATTAATAAAATATGATCCTATTTTTTCACTTGGATTATATTAGGACATTTATTATTAATTTATTTAAAGAATAGTTAAAAGTGTTAAATTCGAAGTTTATTAACTAAACCATTTTTAATATGGGCTTATACATAAGATAAATTTGACTATAAATATTCATTAGAAATATAAAAATATTTTATACAAAATGGTATTTTATTTATAATTTTTAATGATTAAATAATTTTATTTATTTAGGACACAATGATGATGTTGTGATTACATTCTTATTGAAATAATAAAATAATTAATATTATAAATATCCAAATAAATATACTTTGAGACTTTTGTTGAATTCCACTAAATTTATACTTTACTATGGCATGTTAGGGTTGATTATATATATTTTTTTCTAATTGATGAGGGTTTTATAACTTCCAAAAAAAAATATACCAAATAGTGTCAAAATTGACATAAATTAGTTTTTAAAACAAATACTATATTATTGGTTGATATAATATTCTTAAAAATATATAGTTTAGACAAAGGGATTAAATAATATTATATATTTCAATAATGAACTAGTTGAGGTTCTCTTGGAAGTTTAGAGTAATTTTATTATTCATATAGTGTAAGAATACCAGAAGACATGGTAAAAGTTAAACTATTTAACTAAGAGTAAAATATATACGATAAGGTTAATATGGTGACCTAAACCTATCTAAAACCTATTTTTTGAGATTTTTTAGACCCATAACTACCTTATCCTAGAAATAAATCATTTTGGATACATTATAAACCGAAAATGATTTTATTATAAAATAACATTTCATGCTTTTCCTACAGTGACCCTCACCTCTCTTATAAAAGGGTACTTCCCCTTCTCTTAATTTCACACTTCCAAATCCATTTGGCTCGACCAAACCCTACAAAAATACCTTCTAAACTATCCTAAAATCATCCTAGAGGCCTTCCTTTAGTCAGAAATCCAACCTATGGGGGCCTTTTGATCAAATCAAAAGGAAGAACCCGAAGAATAGGTAAATATTTCATCACCTCTTTCATGTTCTTTTCTTCTTCCACTTCCTCTTTAATTGTTGTTTCCATTCTGAAATAATAAATCCAGTATCTTATATATAATTTTATGTTATTATAAAATTTTTAAAACCATATTCATTATTCTATACATCATATAAATGAAAAAGTCACTATACGTGTGTATGTACGGATTACCGTCTCCATGTCGTTATGTATTTTGTTATTCAAACACTTCATCATTTGGATGGGTATAATAATGAGTATAAATGATGAAAATAATTCATATAACGTGATAATGATTCTGTATATATGATATACTATCCAATTATATATGATTTTAATATCAAAATAATGATATTGTCACTCGTGCATACGTACGGATGACCGTCTCCACGAACGTGATGAGATTAATTCCCCATTGTAATCATTCAAGAATAATTTTCATTTTATAATTAAAAATAATGTTTATGAACATAATATCATTTGTTATATGAATCAAATACCTCCTATCCATAACAAACATGGCTTATGTAACCAATCATATAAAGGAAATCGAATCACTTAACACCAGAAACGATGATACTATTAAAATATCATTAACAAATCATTTTTAGAAGATCATATATGATATAATATTAATGTATATGGTTATTTTATAATTTAATAACAATTATTTCACCATTATACAGGAGGTTAACCTACCCTCAACCATGTAAAAGTACAAGGTAAGGGTTAATTTCACAATCTCATTATTATCCAAGGTTTTTTTACATAAGTATCTCCTGGGACCTCTTTATCATCCACATGCTTGTTTCTTAAAAATGTATTCCAAAACATTTTAACTATTTACTAGACTATGGGTTAAATTCATTTATTCCCTTGTTTGACTTTTTATAAAATTTTTGAAAGGAATCATTCCGTCATTTTTCAAACAAGGTACCTTATGACCTTTTCAACAAAAATAAGGTAAGAATGGTTTTTAACTTATATTGTGAGTGCGGTTATTTTCCTCCATTATAAAATTGTCAAAGCTTCCCTTATATACTTATAGGAAAGGTTTCAAAGAAAATTTTTTCTTTTATATTTATATGACATTTAAATAATTTCAAAATAGAAATAGATATTTCTCTAAAAATGTTTTGATTTCATCTATGTCAACATCCTTTGATAGATTGTAAGGTTATTTGAAGTTGAATTATTATGATACAAAACGTCTATATTGTATTGAAGGTTTTGTTATTTGTTTGACTGTGGATGTGCTATTTTTATACCATTCAAGGTATATTGATAATTATTGACATTTCGTATGCCTATTTTAATACGAATGATTATGTTATGTATAAACCTTTTCATCTGAGGAATGCATTGGACTTAGTAAGTGACAGGTGGAGCCCGATACAGCTCCTCGATGCATCGGTAGGTACCACAAGACAAACTAGTGTCTTGGCATAGGGCCTTGACAAAATATTATTTTTATTCTTGGCACAAGTCTTTAACTATGTGATTATGTAGTCTGGAATTAAGCATTCTATAATTATGAATGTGGATATTGATATTTCATGTGATTATTAAACTAGTAGAATAACCATGTGAATAAGTAAATGGAATTGTTGGATTTTATCTTTCCCATATTATTCTAAAGTTCAAGTTTAAAAGGATTTAGTTTTAGTCTTACATTGCCTTAAATGTTTATGCTTATATATAAATGTTTCTGCTATATTGTTATCCTTATTGAGCATCTGAGGTCACCCCTTTCTATGTTTTATTTTTCCCAGGATGCAAAGAAGTATATTATGACTGACCTGTAGGGATAGTCTAAGGGATATGAGTGTGGCATATGGAGACTATGTTGTTGTAGTTTTTAATTTTATAATGTAATGTAAAACTTATGAATGTATCTAGTATTTCTAAGGCTACTAAATTGATTGGTCTTTTGAGATTTGATCCCTTGTGATCATGCCAATGTTATGTAATAATGCACTAACTTTGGGTAACTGGGGTCGGGGCGTTACAAGTGGGGAAGTAGTAGCAGGGTACCCTTGATATTATTTATTATGTTATATATTATTTTATGTTTTACTTTGTCAGAGTATCCATGGTGCGGCTAGGAACATAGTATTCCTTTTTAGGTAACAAGTTAGTTTCACTTGTGGTTCATTGTGATTTAGCATCATTTTAAAACTGTTGCATGAGGGGATTCAGGGAGGACTCTAATGAGTGTACTATTATACTCACCCTATGTTTATATGAATTTTTTTTAGGTCACTTGGAGCAGGTTGAAGATCAGGCTGGTTTCTACTGGCCTGGGGTTGCGTTAGTTGTTTGGGCTTCGTGGCTGCTATTGTTTTTACTTTCTTTTTGGTACTTTCAGTTTTCCCCATTCAGTTGTTTTAGTTTTTCATGAAATTAAATATGTGTACTTGGGATTTCATTTATATTGATTTCTGTTTTGAAGTGGGTTGGTTTCTATCTTATCTCTCCCTTTTGTATGTGTTCTCTTACTGGGTAATGCCCCCCATTTTTGTGTTTACTATACCCTCAATTCTAATCAACAACCCAAGGCCTACTGAAGGTAGGACTCAGGGATAATTATCTCTCTTCCCACATGTCTAGCCTAGGATGGGTACACCTTGTGGGGAGGGGCCATGACAGAAAGGAATCAGAGGTTTCGTTGAGAGATAAGATAGAGTTTGGTGTAAGGCACATGTGAGGTTTCATGGGTTGGCTGGGATACAGTGTTAGACAAGTTTAGAAATTGATGTAAACAATAGTGACCAGTTGACACATAGGCGTTTAGGGACCCCTATGATCTAATGTACGGACCGTCATGTTTACAATGGCTACTAAGTGAGTTGATACTACTTGCAGGGTATACACCTATGAAAAGATCAACCATCATTCGTCCTTAGTCCTGTGTTTGAAGGGGTAGACCTTGGGATAGGTCAACCTAAAATGAATAAAAGAAAACAATTTATTAATTAATGATGATTCTTCCATATTCCATATTTAGGATCTCCAAAAATTTGTTATTTTGCAGGTATGCCTCTAGGTCGCCATCCTTGTCAGGATTTCATATAATATGTCGAGTAGGTTATGTCAGCAGATCCCCGATGGGTAGAGGTTGAAGACGATGAAACATGGAAGACGAAACTTTGAGAGTTTCACCCACAAAGTGTGTATAAGTATGGGGGATCCATTTTATATGCATTCATGGAAGACTGGTTGGAGGAGGTCGATATAGGCTTCAGTTCGATCCGTGTTCGGAAGGAGAACTGGGTGTCCTTGATTGTGACGATGCTTCGTGAATGTGCGAGGAAGTAGTTTTTCTTGTTCATCTGGGATCCCGAGGAGTCAGAGATCTCATTGAGGAGTTCTGAGACAAGTTTAGAGTCGAGTTTCATTCTTCTACTACAAAGATGTTCAGTCTCCAAGAGCTTATTACCCTTCGATAAGGGAGCTTATGTGTGTGAGAGTTTGGAATCTATTTCTGGAACCCTTTACGATATGCTTCCGACCAGTTTTCAGATGAGGAGGCCAGGTCGAGGCATTTTGAGGAGGTTTTGCATCCAAAGATCCAGTTCTATGTCCCCCCATTTATGCTGAAGACATATCTTGAGGTGTTGCAAAGGGGTAAGGTCGTTGATAATATATTGGCTAGAACTATATCATCGCGAGAGGAGAGTCGTCATGATTCCTCCTGAAGTAGAGCTATGGTTTCGTGTTCTCGGTTTTCAGGGTAGAAGAGTTTCTCTTCGGCTGTTGGTAGGTCCCAGCCCTCAGCATCTCGTTTCTCTAGGGGCGGCATCCCTCAAGCCTATGTCAAAGTATCAGACGCTTTTTTTTCTTATGGTGGTTAGGGCCATCAGCATTGATAGTTCCCGACCTTTGGTAGAAGTCATCGTGCACCAGGTTTTCTTCTCCAGGTTCCTCCGTTGAGGAAGTTCCAGTCGAGGCAGCAGTAGTAGGTTGCACCAGCATTAAATTAGTAGAGGGTAGATGGTTCAGGCATATGAAAACCTCGTGAAATTTCCCGTCCTCAGAGAGCATAGCATGGCTGTGGTGGTGGTCATCATCAGGGCCAGAGAGGTCGTAGAGGAGGTCGTGGTCAGCTTTATGCTTTACCTTTGCCAGATCTTGGCAATCCAGATGTCGTTCGAGGTACCCATTGATTTTTTTTCTACATTGGTGTATTACTTTTTTGATTCAAGAGTGACACACTCCTTCATCTCACCTAAATGTTTCCATGTTTTGGGACTTGAGGTAAATAGGCTTCCAGTGCCCTTGGCATTGACTATGCCAGTTGGAGGCCGAGCTGACTTGTTTGAAGTATGTAGAGACTGTGAGCTAGTGTTGGGGAAGCACTGATCTTGGGAAAATTTTATTTGTTTATGAATAAAACCATAGTATTTCATCCTCTACATGGATTAGTTGTATTCAGTGAAGGCTATCGTGGATTGCTTTAGGAGGCAGGTTGTGTTCTTCGATGCAGATAAATAGACAGTGGTGTCTGTTGGTGAGAAAGACCCTCTGATGGGTTAGAGGCATGTTATATCCTTATCATCCATAATGGTTGAGATGAGGAGGATTTGTTCATAGGTTCATTAGATGGGATTTCCTAGCTTCATAGAAGAGTACTCTGATGTCATTCCAGATGAGGTTGTAGCCTTACCCCCTCAACGAGAGATCGAGTTTGGGATCGAGCTACAACCTGAAGCATCTCCTATCTCTATGTATCAATATAGGATGGCCCCTTCTATGTTACGATAGCTATTTATATAGCTTTATGTACTATTATAGGGTAGTTTTGTTCGGCCTAGTGTGTCAGCACGGGGTACAACCGTTTTGTTTGTGAATAAGTCTGAAAACAGTTTTCGGTTATGTTTCAATTATCGTAACTTAATCTAAGTGATATTAATGTATCACTATCCTCTTCCACATATTGATTTTTTATTTGACAAAGTGAAGGGTTCATGTTGGTTATCAATGATATAATTACTGTCAAGATATCATCAGATTAATGTGAACGATGAGGATATCCTGAAGACTATTTCCTTTTCGTCATAGGAATTACGAATTCATTGTAATGTCGTTCAACCTAATAAATTCTCAGCTATATTTATGGGGTTTATGAACATTTTGTTCCGTTATCTATTGGACATTTTCGTGGTGGTTTTCATCGATGACATCGTTGTGTACTCCACATCTGAGGAGGAGCATGCAGAGCATCTACACGTTGGGCTGGGAATTCTTCGTCAACAGCAGTGGTTTGGGAAGTTGTCTAAGTGTATTTTCTTGGTATGAGAAGTCCATTTCTTGGGGCATGTTGTGTTCCAACAGGGAGTACTTATGGATCCATCGACTATAGAATTCGTTGTGTCTAGGGAAGCCCCCATGATGGTGTCAAAGGTGCGCTGTTTCCTTGGTGTTATAGGATACTATAGGAGGTTCTTAGCTGATTTATCTTGAGTAGAAACTCCCCTAATAGCTTTGACCAGGAATGATCAGGCGTTCATATGGACTGATCAGTGTCAGGGTACATTTGAGTTTCTAAAGGGGAAGTTAGAAAGTGCTCTTGTTCTTTGTCTTCCAGTAGAGGGAGTTCAGATTGATGTTTTATGCGATGCTTTTCATTTGGGGTTAGGTTGTGTTCTGATGAAGTAGTGATCAGTTTTTTCTTATGGGTCTTAAGAAGTTGTGTCCCCATGAACGTAATTGTGCCACCCGTGATCTTGTGATGGAATCCGTGGTGTTTTCTCTGTGGTTGTAAAGACAATACCTCATTGGAAAGAACTTTGTGGTTTTCACCGACCATAATAGTTTGGGTTATTTTTTCTCCCAGTGTGACTTGAACATATGATAGCATTAGTGGATGGAGTTCATACATGAATACGACATCAAAATATCATATACACCTGGATATGGGAATTTTGTAGCTGATGTGCTGAATCGGAAGTCAGGTAGTGATACAGTGCGTGAATCTGGTCACTCATGGAGAGTAATTGAAGAACATTCAGCATTACATCTTGATATGGGAGAAGTTGGGGGGAATAGGTAGTATTTTTCAGATGAGGGTGAAATCATCTCTGGTGCAAAAGGTTGAAGAGTCCCAATTGGGGGATCTATAGGTGGATTTCTAGAGAGACCGAGTTGTTTGTGGAGAGGCCCTTGATGGTTGGTCTGAGGATGAACAACCCTGAGTGTTGTATCATGGAAGGATATTTGTTCCTTTTATGATGCATGAGACGGTTCTTAGAGAGTTATATAGTTCTCCTTTAGTGGTGAATCATGGAATGAAAAAGATGTACCAAGCCTTGTGAAGCCAGTTTTGGTGGCCTGGGCTGATGCATGCAGTGGAGGAGTTTGTGTCTCAATGGACTTTGTTACTGGTTTAAATCGTTTTTAGGGAGGACATGATGCTATTTGGGTGGTAGTGGATCGTTTAACAAAATCAACCCACTTCATAAAAATCAAAAGTCAATCTCAGTGGTTTTTTTGTCGGGGAAGTTTCTAGAGGAGGTGGTGAGACTTCATGGAGTCCCATGGATGATCATTTCTGATCAAGATCCTCATTTATCCTCTAGGGTGTGGTGAGGTCTCCAGCATGCTTTTGGTTCTTAGTTGTACCATAGCACTGATTTTCATCCTCAAACAGACGGTCAGACATAGTGGACCATCCAGACTCTTGATGAGATGTTATGCTATTGTGTTCTGGATTTCAGTGGTTTTTTGATGAGGAAATTACCCTTGGTGGAGTTCTCTTAAAAAAATAGTTTTTACTCCACCATCGTTATGGCACCGTTTGAAGCCTTGTATGGCCGGCCTTGTCATTTTGTGTTGTGCTAGACTAGGGTCGGAGATTCAGCAAGTCTTATACAAGAACTAGTGATGAATACAATAGAGATGGTTAAAATTATTTGTGAGAGGATGAAGATAGCGTATGATCATTAGAAATCATATGTTGATTAGAGTATGATACCCTTATAGTTTGATGATGGGGATCATGTGTTTCTAAAGGTGACTTCTCATCATGGGTAGCGAAGGATTGGTCATGGGAGTAAGATTTCTCCTTGGTTTGTTGGGCCTTTTGAGGTGTTAGATCATGTTTGATCTATGGCATATCGAGTATCCCTTACCCTAGAGATGAGTCGGATACACAATGCTTTTCATGTTCCACAGCTCCATCGTTATCTTCATGATGACTCCCACATCGTCGATTGGGGAGAGATCGATTTTAAGATGATGTGACCTTTGAAGAGCGACCTGTGGAGAACCAAGACTATAAAGAGAAGGTGTCGCATAGGTATTCTATCCCCGTGGATCGTGTATTTTGGCAACACGATGGTGTAGAGGAGAGTACCTAGGAATGTGAGTCACAGATACATGCTCAGTACCCAGGGTTGTTTGATGTTTAGCACTTTTCATGTAATAACATTCTTTTTTTGGTTGTAGACCATTTCTGTTTATGAGATGGCTTTATTTGGTGTCTTCTTGTGGTTTTATCTCTTTTGAAAGGTATATCATTGGTAGTTTCTCGCGATTCTTTTCTATTTCATTTTAGGTTGGTTTTGAATTCTCAAGGACAATAATGTTTTGAGAGGTATCTAATGTAATGGCTCAGACCTATATGGTCCTTTCCTTTGCGAAAATATGGTGTCTGAGGTGTTCCGAGATGTCATGGTGACTTATCTCCAACACTTTTCCAAATATTTAGTTTGGTGAATTGTATGACGATAGCCTTATGTGAACAGTACAATGGTAGCCTTTGGTGAATAGTTCAATGGTAGCCTTATGTGAATTGTGTCATGGGTAGGCTTATGTGAACAGTGCCAACAGTGAGGTCCAATGGTATCATTTCTTTCTTATTCCACATTTTCAGTTCATGAACAGTGTTTCCAGAATGGTGAGGTTCCAACGGTAACCTCTTTCCATTCCCAAATTTCATGTTCATGAATAGTGTTTCCAGAATGGTGTGGTTTCAACGGTAGCCTCTTTCCTTTTCCATATTTTGAGTTCATGAATAGTGCTTCTAGAACGATGAGGTCCCTGAATATTATTTCAAGAATGGGGAGGTTCCAATGGTGAGGTTCCAACAGTGAGGTTTCAATGGTGAGGTTCATGAACTGTGTTTTTAGAATAGTGTGGTTCCAATGGTGAGGTTCATGAATTGTGTTTTTCCTTTTCCAAATTTCGTGTTTAGGAACAGTGTTTCTATCTTCATATAGTTTCACCTTTTTGACATTTCATTTGATGTAAAATGCATTAGAAGCCTCATTATAAGAACTATATGGCTGATTCAAAGGATATAACTCCTATATAAATTTTTCATAAACCTTGAGATGATTGTACTTGGTTAAACCGCATGGTTTAATGTAATCAACTTTTAATGGAAAATATAGCATATCTTAAACCACTGCTCCATTAAATCTTCTAAAGGGATGAGATATCTTCCTCATTGGTTCTTCCTCCTTGTTCTTGGGTGTGAGATGCTCGATCTTTCCATTCCTCCCCATAGGAGTTGTGCGATAAAACTTTCCTCCTTGGATTGGTTCCCCTCTATTTTTGATGCAACCAAGTAGTATCGATCAATCTTCGATATAGGGTAAGATCTATAGTCATTCTTTTTGGTTCATCTCCTTCAGTTTGTCATTGATCTTTTATGGAATGATATCTCAATGTTCCTAATGGGATTTTCTTGGGTGTTGATCAGTGTAGTGGTGTCTCTACATCCTCGGGTGGATACATTGGTTATGAGGGAGGATATCGTAACCTGTTGTGTGGCTCCTTCTTGTATAAAGAACGTTAAGAACCGTTTGAGGTAGGGGATTCATTGCTTCTCTTTTCTTTTATGTGCAACTTTATAGTTGACATGTTTTATCCCACTAGATCACAATGTAATTGACATAATAAATATTTTAACTTGATAAATAAATTGATATCGATCGTATGGTATTGCCTCTTGTTTTTCTAGAGAGTGTGATATCTATGCTAGATTTTTTTGCTTTTTTTCTTGATGGAAGTTGGTAAATAATGTAAAGACGGAATTAATTGATAATCGTTTGGATAAATATAAATAGTCTTGTGAATGAATGTGATTGTTGTTTTTGTAATTTTATGTTAATCAAATTGATGTAGTAAGAATTGTTAATCAATTTGTGGCAGCTTACATTTTCAGTTTCTTGAAGTTGGAACCTATGAATAATGAATCGGTTAATTAAAGATGGATTAATGAACTGATTGTTTGATTAAAGAAAATAACTTGTAGGGTTCTGGGTTACCCTCTTTCTTGTTTAAGGGACAAGATCCCAATTGATTTGATGGTTGTTTTCTTGCTGCTTGTATTGTGATGTGAGCATGGAAGGCTATTGTGATATGTGGGGTTATTGAGGCCTATTGTTTTTGGCAGTATTTGATGGCTAGAGTGGAGAGATGCATCGGTTTATGCATGTTGGGGTCAGGGAGGACACCGCAGATGATGGAACGAGTTGGATGTGAATGTTTGGATACTTGATGATCTTGTTGTCTGTTTATCTGCATTACATTCCCCGCTTTTAAAGGCAGTTGGTTTTTTTTACCCTTATTCCAAAATGGGAGAATACGCATGGGGTATGCCATGTGCTTTCCACGTTTAGCTTTGTGAGGTAAGATGGGTCTTGGATCTTGCTATATGTGTAAAAGACTCGACATGTAGTTCATCTAATCACCGCGTTGATCCCCCTTGTGTTTAGTAGCTTAGAATGATTTTCTAGAATGCCTGGGAAATTTGTAAGGTAATAATGTTTTTAATAAATTATTGATTAAATGATGTTAACCCATGGGGTTTGATCTTGTTGGGATGCAATGCTTATGTTGCAATTTAAAGGAACAGTTGCCTTTGTTGTGGTACTAATGAACTATAATGTGGAAATTTTTTATGGTTAATTAATGATTAATGAATTAATTAACATAAAGTGAAACTGATTAAAAGGGAATGAAGTAATGTATTAAAGATATTTAAATGGTTGTGTGCTTATAGGATACCTATTTATAGAAGTAGTAGCCGAGAGTACGAGAGAGTTTAGCTGCAGTTGATTCTAAGACTAGGTTATGCCCATAGTGTGGTTTTGAGATATAGAATATTCTGTACTTTTTGTGTTTCTTTACACTACTTCGTCATGTCAGTTTAAGAAACTTACACCCCTGGGATTCTTATCCCTGGGGGTGTTTTTCCCTACATTCTGGTGGGATAATGGATGGCTCACTCACCCTTTTATCCTAGCTCTCTTGTCTTGGTAGTTACTTGTGCTAGTAATAATAGTGTTTAGTCTTCCCCATATATGTGTGCAAAGGGATGTAATGGCTTGGGTTTATTCACGCACATATATTCTAAATATCATTTCATATGGACTGCTATAGGTGTAACGTATAGATGCTATGATGGCTTGAGGATCCTTACTCGGTTTATGGGATATAATATCTATAGGTTTAATACCGAACGTTTGATACATGTTATGTGAGATGTGGTGGCTCCAAAAAACTACTGAGTTACTTTTCTTATGTGTACATGGTGGTTTGGTTTCATGAAGTGCATGTGGTGGTGCTTCGCCCAGGTGTTTGCGACCAATCCCTTTTGGAGAGAGAAGAATAGGATGTGCGACATTAGAGTAAAGTAGAAAACCAGTGGGGAAGTAGTGGTGGGGTACCCTTGATATTTTTTATTATATTATATACTCTTGTAAGCATTACTTGGTGATGGTAGCTATGGTGAGGCTAGGAACTTAGTATGCCTTTTTAAGTGATGGGTTAGTATCAGTTATTGTTCACTATGCTTTAGTATGATTTGATTACTCTTGCATGAGAGGCGTAGGGGAGGATCTTACTGAGTATACCATTATACTCACCTAATGTTTATATAAACTATTTTCATGTCACTTAAAATAGGTTGAAGATCAAGCAGGTTTCTACTAGCCTAAGGTTTCTGGAGCTATTCGGTCTTCGTGGTTGTTGTTGTTTTTACTTTCTTTTGGGTACTTGATGTTTTGCCATTTCAGTTGTAGTGGTTTTGCATGACATTAAATATGTGTACTTGGGATTTCATTTATATTTATGTCTTATTTGTAGTTGGTTGGTTCATGTCTTATCTATCTCTTTCATATGTGTTCTCATAGATGGTAATGCCTCCCATTTGTGTGTTTACTATACCCTCGGTGCTAGTGGCCAACCTGGGGCCTACTAGAGGCGGGACTTGGGGATCATTATCTCCCGTATCACATTTCCATCCCAAGAGAGGTACACCATGTGGGGAGGGGGTCATGACAGGTGAACCTAGAATGTATCTCATAGATATAAAATGTATGATGAGAAAACCCTTACATGAAGTATTGAAACACTTTGTAGTCATTCAAAAAACCTATATAATAAATATAACATTGCCATAAATCTATCACAAAAAATATTCCTATATATAATACCATATATGATTCACTAATGAATTTATACTTCACATTTATTATTAATTCAATGTGAAATCCACAGTTCAAGTAATAACTTATTTGATTATGTTCCATGTTTTGACTTGTTATTCCTAATCCTATTATATATATCATGATTTAATTATTTAAAAAATGTACCACACTATTTATACATCATATATATTCATTATATAAGTATTCATAAATATCTCTAATATATATATATGAAATGGAATAAACTTTTCATAGAGATGGTAGGTCGTGCGTATGGATGAATGTTGTTTCCATTTTATTTTCATATTGAAACAAAAACTAAATGACATGTATGTATAAATATATATATAATATCATTATAGTAGAATTATTATTTCATATATATCCTATATTATCACTAAACTCATCCTTAATACATTTAATCTAATGAGTGAATGAATCAAACTGTTTGGGGAGGCGGTAGTGCACACTTCCACAAACAAATTTTTCATATTTTAAAAAAATAGAAAGAATGAAGAAATTTGTTATATAATAATTTAATATGAATATATAAATTATTAATAACATAAAAATCATATACAAAATAGCATCCATTATAATTCCCAACCATGAGAGGAGGTAAAGGAAAAAATTAATAGCATCGTTTCGTGTGGTTGTAGTTTTCCATAGAGATGAATAGTAAGTTAATTACCCATTAGATGAATTTGTGTGTAATTTTATGTACAAAAATAAAATAAAAAACATATCATTATATCGAGGATACATATGTAATTATATTATAATGAAATAAGAAGAGTTTAGGGGGTGAGGAATGAAAATAAAACAATATAGCTAGTGGAGGGATGTTATATATTCTTTCAATAACTCCTTTTTTTATTCACCAAATGGAATCCTTGGTATGATTTATGAACTTTATGAAGCTTCTATGATGGAAGGAGTGATTTTAGGAGCTTATGTGGTCATGATTTTATTATCCATAGGTTTATTATTTATTTATGGAAGGAGAATATTAAATTCGTTTTTATACCGGTGGATGAGTGGAATTCTTGTAAATACTAAAAGGTAAACACTATTGAGTGGTCTTCCATTCATCATGTTCTTCCAAAATAGAAATATAATGGATTAAAGGTAAATTATGGTCGATAAAACCATCAAACACACAAAAATTACTTTTTTTATAATTTTTTTCCTTAACTTCTATGATTTATTATTTTTATCATTTTAGTGTTTTTTAAGGTAACTAGTTTTCTATCCAAAGAAATTTAAACATTAAGAATAAATTAATGTGTGATTTATTAGAAATTATAGACCCACAAAATTATAAATATTATATCTAATCTAATGTTTATAAATAATAATTTCTTTTGGATATTAATTTTAAAACAATCTCATGTAACATGAAAAAACCCAAATTTAACCCAAACACTTCTAATAATGTTTTTACTATCTATTGTTCAATAAATTAATTATAAATATCATTTGGTAAAATAATGGAATGTGATTGATATTTAATAGAACATAAAAATCTCTTTCTGAAGATATGTTTTCTATTTAGTTTAAATCATTTAGTAAAATATTATTTATTGTATAGTAATATTAAAGTAAAATTTGATATTATTTATTCAATTTTAATTTAATGATCTGAAAAAAATATTTCAATAAAATAAATTATTTTCAAAGATATTTATAATGATATATTCGTCTAAAAAAATAGTGGAACTCGATAGTTTAGTAAATTTACTTCTCTTTTATGTTTTTTGACAACATATATTTTATTTAATTATTTACTAAATAATCCTTTCATAAGCGTTTGTTAAGTATTTAATTTAACTAATTAATCTATAAAAATATAGTTAAATTATTATAATAAAAAAATTAATTAAATTTTTAAATAATGTTTATTACAAAAACTATGTAGGTTCTTCCATAATCAAAATCTTTACAAATGTTAACCGAATATAAGGTTATTTTTATTATATATTTCAATACATAAGTTATTATATAAAAAATTTCATGGAATAGTATCCCACTAACACATTATTCACTGTAAATAATTTTAATTAGTTTCACTAATTTTTTTGGTCAGAAAAAAAGATGATGTTATTATAATATAAATATAATAATAATTAAAACTGTGTATGCACATTTTATTCAAATTCAATTCACATAATTGGAAAAAGAATGTTTAAAATTAACCCCACAGATGTTGTGAGACATCATGTTTTTAAGGAGAAATGTTCAAAAGTGTGAATTGTTTTTATATCCAATTTGAATTTTAAATTAGTTCTATTTAACTAAATTTAATAAATTGATCTTAAATATGTCTAATTAATTTTAAATTCAAATGAAAATATAATTTACAAAAAATAATAAATTTTATGAAAAAGAATTTTTCATATAAAATTTATTATTTTTTATTTTTCATCGAAAAATGAATTATTTTAAAAAATATACTAAACATTATTCGTCAAGTAATTTTTACATTATGAATTAAAATATTATATTTATTTTAATAATAAATCGTTTAATGTTTTTTAAAATTAATTATATTATTATTCATATTTGGTTATAAAAACAAGATCATTTCATAAAATTGAATTATCAAACATGTAAAGGCTTTAAAAAAATTATATGTTTAATTATAACTATATATTATTATTTTTAAATAGTTTTAAATAATATTTAAAAATTAATTATTACTATTCATATTTCTATGTTTAATAGATATGTTAAAACTATACCATTTAAATAGTTATAATAATAAAAGGTTGTTCTGCATGACAAGTTGGTGTTACGTGTAGAACAATCATAACTTGGTGTAGTGTATAACAAAATATTAACTTAATGTATAGTATAATGTATGAATGACTTGGTGAGTTCATATAAAAAATCCATATTCAATGTTGTGTGAAATGAAAAATATAAAAACGAATAAATTTATTCATAAATAATATTTTACAAAATATTAGGGTGATAAAATATGAATAATAATAAAAAACTATGAAAAAATATTTCTAAATGTTTAAAATAGTAATTTTTTCTCGTTTAAAATAATTAATTATTGCTCAATTATTAGGAATTTAATATTTTCCTCGAAAATTTGTTTTCATAAAAATATTATTTTTCTCATATTTTTTCACATGAATGTTTTAATTAATTTATTAAAGTTATAAATATTAATTATTATGAAATTAATATCACTTTTAAATTTATAATGCCAATGTTATACTTGTTTTAATTGTTATGATTTTTCAAAATAATATTATTTTTTCTGAAAAGTTAAAAATAACAATTTTTATAAATACTATCATTTATTTTAATGTTAAATTACCAATATGTTTTTAATTTAATATTATTTTAACATAGGACTTATATAATTATTATAAATCAAAATTGTTGCATATGCATCATTATTATACTTTATTTACGACTTAGTTAATTTTTGGACGTAAAAAAACTTTTTCTGAAAAAAACTATTTTTATGAGAGGAATCTATTATTATCTTAACAAATAAAATTAATATCTATTGATTACTTGTTTTAATGAAATATAATGATAATATAATAAAGATTTTATTTTAAAAAAAATTTATGGTTTTTACAAGGAATGGAGTACAGTTAAATTATATTTTAATCTCTAGAATTCATTTTTTTAAAATAGGTTTTCTTTGCAGGTTAAAAAATTTATTTGAAATTAAATTATACCACTTATATAAATAAAATCTAGTAAAATAGATTCCATATTTTGATTAAAAATAATTAATATAATATTATAGTGTTAACATAATTTTTATCATGGTTAATATTAAAAACAATATAATTTTGTTACCATTATTAAGGATAAGATATGATTATCAATGGTAAAACACATATATAATTGTTTGTTTAACATAAATTCCATTTTAATTATTAATTTTTTGAAAATATTTAAACTTTATATAATTATAATTCAAATCCCAGTCTATTTGGATCCAATTTCCCCTGAAAGTGTAATAATATCCTTAAAGTGTTTTATGAAATTCAATATGTGTGTCTCCCGTCCCTTATAAAAGGGAAACAATTATCATCCCTTATTCCCACCATTTCAGAAATATATATGAGAAAATACCTTATAAAACAAATTTATATAATCATTCCCCAAATCTTATATCTTATAGTATTCTCCAAAGACCACCCCTTCAATAATTATATTAAAATACAATGGAGGTCTCTCAAAGATGAGGTACATGTCTTAACCATTCTCCTTCAACATTATTTTTCATCTACATCATTAAATATTGTTTTTTCCATAATATTTTTCTAAATACAAAATTATAAATATATTGGGATGTCATTGTAGTGATGTAAAAATAATTTAACCATCCTTATTAGTCAAATGAGTGTTGAACGTATCACTCATGAGTATATGTAGACTTCCACTCTCACATGGAAATACAATTCATTTTCACCAACTATCATACATTGTTGTATATTATGATAAATTGACTATTTAAATAAAATATCTATGTTATTAAAGTTATTATTTGATATTGAAATTATATTTAACACTCTTTATTTATACCCATAGAAAAATATATTCATCACATGTGTGTACGTATAGACAATCATCTCTATATAGTGATATAATTCACTTATAACCATATCTTTACCTTAATGGTTATAAAAATTTATATAATGAAAATATATGATATATATATCGTTATTTAAAATATTTTTATGAATAATCAATGTTCAATTTCACTGAGTATAATTGCCGAACCAAAAACAAAATAAAAAATAGAAGTAGTAAACAACTAAAATGATGACGAATATGAAATATTCAGAATGAATGGGTTATAATATGTTATAATTTAATTATAAATAGTGTTATATAAATTATTATGATTATATTATATATTTATAGTAAATTTAAATTAATTATAAATTAGGATAGAGTGCTTATAAAAGGAGACAAACATAGGGAATGGGTTTCATATCACAATATCATTTTCTACTAGGATTGTTTAACTTAATTAACGATGTTAATTTTATATAATATAAATAAAAAAGTATTTTCTATTTTTTATCCTATAATTATTTAAAGTTATTACATTTCTTCCGTTAAAATTTCTATATTTAATTTTTTAGGATTCAAAAGAGATTTTTTTTAACGAAAACCAACTTAAAATTTCTATTGAGATGAGAATATTTTCATTAATGTACATATTATTTTAAAATGTTTTAAATAGTTTTGTTATGATTCTTAAAATATTATATAAATTAATTTTTTATTATATTTTAATTTCCATATAATTTATTTATATCAATATTCTTATCATGTTGTAATCATTGTCCCTTTTACTTTTTAAAAAAAAATGTGAATGGAGTTTTTATTTTATTATAAATTCCATTAAAGAATTTTAACCACAAAAAGAATGCTATTTTCTTTTAAACTTAAATAATAATTTCCCTTGGATCTTTTCTAATAATTTTTTTATTTAAAATTCTATTATATTTTGAATTTAAATAAATTATTTAAAAATTATATGGTATTATTCTTCAAGAAATGATCTAATCATAATTTAACGATAATTACATATAAAAAAATACCTTTATGTTTTTATTATTTACTATGGTTATGATACATTGACACTAAATTATTCATTCTATGAGTAGTTTATGTTTATGATGATGAAAATTTTATGAATACCATTTTCTTTCAATGGGTTGTTCTTCAATGTAATAATAAATTATTTCATGATCTTATGGAATACATATTGTTGGATTATTATTATGTTATATATGGTTCCCTTATAAAATAAGGGAATGTTGGTCTATTATATAAAAAATTCATTGGGAAACAATTATGGAGTAGATAAATTCATAATAGATTATAGAGGTCATGGAATCCTATGAACGAAAATTTTAATATGATGAATGTTAAAGTCTAAAATAGCCGAGCATAGATTTCCATTATTATAAATTAACCCTAATGATATTCATTTAAGAGAACCATTATTAAAGATTTTTTTCTTTTATTATCTGAATTCCCATAACTTATTAATTATTATTAGGTTACATTATTAAATATTATGATTGATAATTAATGATTCCTCCCTATTATGGCTAATAAATTTTGATTAGAAACAAATTTTTCCATTATAAATAATTTGTAACACCCCAATATTCTATGGTACCCTTCTCTTTGAATAATACAATAGCGTGTGTTGTACACAATTTCGAGTACTAACACACCACAACAAATCAAAATAGCCATTATGAATAGTAAAAACCACTTTTTGGAATTTTATAAATTTTATATTTCAAAATGGAATTCATTTTTTTATTTGGAATTTCAAAATTAGCTTAGGGTCAAGTTTCGGTATTTTTATGAAAACTTTCATTTTTTGATGAATAGTGAAAAACAATGAGTTTTAGTTTAAAACCGAATCTTTATTTAAATAATTATTTATTTTATTTAAATTTATTTTTGATAAATATATATACATAATACCTATATAAGTTCAATGTAATTCATTGTAGTCAGTTTATAATAATTTTAGATATAAAAAAATCATTGAACTGTTTCCCGTATTTTACCCACCTCCTAGGAGTAATTCCAAATTTACATAAAACATAATTTTACCGCTTATGTGAGTTGAATTTTGAAAATCCGAGAGAAACGGTTGATATTAGTAAGTAAAATGTGGTTCAATGAGATGAAAATAATTTTTGATGAATAGTAACATTTCACTTTTATTTACCACAGTTAAAAGTAAATTGGATACTTAAGGGTAAAAATGATATTATTAATACCCTTACACATGTAAAAATTCTATTGGATAAGATATATTTAACCAAAAAAATACTTATTAATAAAATATGATCCTTCAGGTGTCCACTTGGATTAGATTAGGCCATTTATTATTATTTAATTCAAAGAAGAGTTAAAAGTGTTAAATTCAAAGTTTTATAACTAAAAATTTTTTTATATAGTGTTACACATAAGATAAATTTGAATATAAATATTCATTATAAATATAAAGATATTTCATACATAATGGTATTTTATTTATATTTTTTAGATATTAAATAATTTAATTGATTTATGACAAAATGATGATGTGGTAATTACCTAATTAATGAAATATTAAAATAATTGAAATTATAAATATCCAAATAAATTTAATTTGAGACTTTTTATGAATTAAACTAATTTTAAAGGTTAATATGACATATTATTGTTGGTTAGATTAATTCTTTTCAAAGTAATAATGCTGTTATAAGTTTAGAAAAAACAAAATACCAAATTGTGTCATAATAGACATAAAAGAGTTTTTAAAACAAATATTATATTATTAATTGATATTATATTACTAAAAATCTAAGTTTTATCCAAAATACTTATATAATGATAATTGTATCATTAATGAACCACTTGGGGTTCTTCTGGTAGTATATAGTATGTTTATTAACCACAAAATATAAAAATACAAAGAGACGTAGTAAATGTCAAACTATTTAACTAAGAGTTAAATCTAAAAGATAAGGTTAATATTGTGACCCAAACCTGTCTAAAACCTATTAGTTGATTGTATTTAGACCAAACCCCACATTATTATTTAAATAATACATTTTTGATCAATTAGAAATTGAAAATGATTTTATTATAAAGTAATATTTCTAGATTTTCCTAAGGTTCCCCTCACTCCTCTTTAAAAGGGCACTCCCCCTTCTCTCTAATTCATACCTTCAAATACATTTGTCTTGGACAAAACCTTCCGAAATACCCTATCAACTGTCATTACTTTATATTAGAGTCCTTCCTTTAGTCATAAATCCATCATAAGATGCCCCTTTGATCAAATCAAAAGAAAGAACCCGAAGAAGAGGTAAATATTTCATGACCTCTTTCAAGTTCCTTTCTTCTTCCAGTTCCTATTTCATTGTTGTTTTAATTATAAAATAATAACTCCAGTATCTTCTATATACTATGATGTTATTATAAATATGGTGCTACCATATTCATTATTCTATCCATCCTTTGAATGACATGTCACCATACGTGCATACGTACGGATTACTGTATCCACGTTGTGGTGTAATTGTTATTCAATCCATTATTATTTTGATGGTTATAATAATGATGTGTAATTGATATAAATAATAAATATAACATGATAATTATTCTGTATATATGATATACCATCCAATTATATATTATTTTAATATCAAAAAAAATATATTATCGATCGTACGTACGTACGGATTATCGTATCCATGAACGCGATGAGATTTATTCCCCATCGTATCCATTCGAGAGGAATTTTGCTTTGATGATTAAAAGTAATGTTTAAAGACTTGATATAATTCTGGATATGAATAAGATACATCCCATCCATAACAAATATGACTCACATAATAAATAATAAAAGGAAAACGAATTCGTTAACAACAGAGACGATGATAATACTATGATATTATTAACAAGGCAATATTAAAAGATCATATATGAGATTATATTAATGTATATGATAATTTTATAATTTATCAACATTTATTTCACCATTATACAGAAGGTTAACCTACCCTCGACCAAGGAAAATACAAGGTAAGGTTTAATTTTACAATCTCTTCATTATCCACGGTTGTTCATATGTAATTATCTACTGGGGCCTCTTTATCATCCATATCCATGTTTCTTAAAAATGTATTTCAAAACATTATTACTATATTTTAGAATATCGGTTAAATTAATTTATACCCTTGTTTTAATTTTATAAAGTGTTAATAAAGGTATCTTTTTGTCGTTTTCCAAACATAGTACAGTTTTACATTTTCGACAAATTTAAGGTAAGAATGTTTTTTTAACTTATACGGTGGGTGCGGCTATTTTCCACCATTATAATATCATTTAAGGTTCCCTTATAATATTATAAGAATATTTTCAGATATAGTTTTTTTATTTTATAATTACGTGTCTTTAATTGATTTCAAAATAGAAAGAGATATTTTATTAAAAAAGTTTTGATTTCATCTATGTCAACATCCTTTGATAGATTTTAAGTCTATCTGAATTTGATTTATTATGATAAAAACATACATATTGTATTTAAGGTTTTGTGATATTTTTGTCTACTGATGTGTTATTTCATACCATTCACAGTTTATGGATAAAGTATTAACATTTCGTATACCAGTTTTAATACGGATGTTTATGTTATGTTTAGACCTTTTCATATGAGGAATGCATTGTACTTAGTAAGTGACGTGTGGAGTCGCTATAGCTCCTCGATGCATCAGTAGGTTTCATGAGACAAAGTAGGGTCTTGGAACAAGGCCTTGAAAAATCTTATTTGTAGTCTTGGCACAAGGCCTTGACTATGTGGTTATGAAAGTCTGGAATTATGCATTCCATCATTATGAAAGTTGCTATTGATGTTGCATGTGATTATTAGAATAGTAGAATATACATGTGAGTAAGTAAATGGCATTATTTTGATTTATATTTTCTTTATTATGATGAATTTTATGTTCAAAAGGATTTTGTTTAAGTTTTACACTTTGAATTAAATGTTTATGCTTATTTATAAAATCTTTCGCTATATTGTTATCCTTACTGTGCATCTGATCTCACCCATTTCTGCGTTTTATTTTTCCCAGGATGTGAAGAAGTATATTATGACTGACCTGCAGGGATAGTCTATGCGATCTCAATGTTGTCTATGTAAACAATGTTGTTGTAGTTTTCCATTTTATGAAATAATGTAAACCTTATGAATGTATCTAGTACTTCCAAGGATACTAATCTATTCAGTATTTTAAGACTTGATCTTTTGTGATCATGCCAATGATATGTAATAATGTACCAACTTTGGGTAACTGGGGTCGGGGTGTTACAGTTGGTATCATAGAAAGTGTAGTACAACCCTTGAAAACTAGATTTAGGTAAACTCTGATTAGAGCTCATAACCCTAAGATAGACTTTGAGGATTAGTATAAAAGAACTTCCAAGAATTTTGGTATTGTAGATATTTTTTATGTTTTCCAAGAAATGAATCCCAGTATGGATACGAGTAGGTAGAGGTGGATCTGGCATATATGTACCTAGGGGTAAAACCTAAAAACACCGCTTTGAGATAGACTCGAACGGGAACTGGTGCACGACAACGGGCTTTGCTGCATTCTTGGTTACGAAACTCCAGGGGGATATGCTTAGGATACTTCTCATTTTCATTACAAAACATTATGAAGGGTTTATGAGTATATACATCCTCAAAGAAAACATTTTTTATGATTATGGATTATATCCATAAACTGTTCAATTTATGTTAAGTGTTTTAAAAATTTGGAATTATGTATTTTGATTCATAATCTAATCTAGTTTATGCCAATGTTTTGAAATGGCCCCTAGTAGAAGGAATGGAAACCAGATCAATGCACACACTCCATGTAGGGATTTCCCTTCTACTCAAGATAATTATAGTGGAGCTGGTGATACAACTGGTGCTGATCAGCTAATCACCATACTAGGACAACTCACTCAGGTTATGAATAATAACTTTACCTGTATGGAGGACCCTAATCCACAATGTGGGGGATCAATGTTATATCTCATCATGAGAAAACAACCACCAACATTCAATGGGGTACAAATCCAGTAGTAGATGAGAAATGGATAAGTTCCTTAGAGATAATATTCCACTCCTTGGGGAGTAGTGAATGGGAGAAAGTTTTCATGGATGTTTACCACCTCACTAGTGATGTTGATCAATGGTGGTCATTGATTCAAAACAAAAATGAAGATGATGAAGTATCAAATATGTAATGGAAAAATATTTAAGATATTTTATTAGAAAAATACTTTCCTCATGACCATCGAGTAGATATGGAAAGGCAATTTCTGAGTCTGAGGAAAAAGGAGGATGAGAATGACTCAAAGTATGAAACTAACTTTACAAGGTTATTGAGGCATGCTGCTGATAATATATGTTACCCAAGAAGTAATATTTATCATTTCTTTGATGGGTTAAAACAATTTCTCCATCGATCATTAGTCTTATAATCCTTCTCGTCATACGAAGATAGTGTCTCATGTGGTATCATTATAGAAAAATAATTATCTAAGTCTTACGACTTTAAAGAAAAGTAAGAGAAGAAGAGATCTACTGAAAACTCTGGAAATGGAAATAAAGGGAAGTAGGGAAAAGTTGAATATCCATCCTGCAGTAAATGTGGGAAGAAACACCCTAGTACATTACTGAAGGGAATGGGAGTCTGTTACAAGTGTGGTGAAAAAGGAAACCAAGCTCCTGATTGCAAGGAGAAGAAAGAGGATGTCAATGTTGAATGCTACAATTGTAGAGAAAGGGGGAATTATGTGAATGAATGTCCTAAGAATCATGGGAACTTAACTCAAAAAGTCCAAGGGATCAAGTCCAAGATTATGCCATCACTACTGCTGAGGTTGAAGCTTCGAAAGACATAGTGTAAGGTTATTTAATGGTATCCTCAAGTTTAGAAAATGATTTATTTAATTCTAGTTCATCTCATTGTTTCATATCTTTCCAGTTTTCTATGAAAATTAGATATTTTCAATTTTATTTAATAGGGGAGTTGTTATTAAAAACTTCTAAGTAATTATCATTGCAAAAAAGTTATGTGAATCAGTCCAAATTAAGGCATATAGATGTTATTTATCTATTGATCTCATCGTCATACTCGTGATAGAATTTGATATAATCCTCGTTATGGATTGGCTTTCAGACCATGATACAAAATTTTATTGTAAGAATAAAGATGTTACTATTTTTTATGACGATAATAAAGAACACATTATCTTTAGAGAAGAATCATCACCACCTAATTCTTATCCAGATCCACCCCCTAGTAGCTCAATTAAATTCAATTATTAGGGAGGAAGAGAATTAAAAAACTATGGGTGGGTAAGAGAATTTTCAAATAGAGGATGTATCTATTGTGAAAGAATATGTTGATGTGTTTCGAGAAGATTTACCTGGACATCCTTCAGAATGAGAAATTGAATTTTATATTGATTTAATTCCTAAATCAAGGCCCATATTGAATACCCCTTATAGAATGGCCATTATAAAATTACTGGAACTAAAGAAACAACTAGAGTAATTGAGTATTAAGGGATTTTATTCACCCTAGAATTTCTCCATGGGGAGCCCCTATCCTTTTTGTTAAGACGAAAGATAGATCAATGAGGTTGTGCATTGACTACAAGGATATAAATGCTATAACAATAAAGAACAAGTATCCCCTACCTTGCATTGATGATTTATTTTACAAAATTAATGGAGATCAATACTTTTCAAATATTTAACTTCGATCTAGATATCATCAGTTGTTTGTGAAGAAGGAAGACATTCCGAAAACAGAATTTTGAACCGGGTACGGGCATTGCTAGTTTATAGTAATGCCTTCTGGATTCACTAATGCACCCTATGTCTTCATGGATATAATGAATTGAGTTTTCCAGGAATATCTTGATGACTTTGTAGTGGTGTTTATTGATGATATCTTGAAATAATCTAAAAGCTATGAAGATCATGGAAATAACTTGTGCATTATCCTGAAGATTCTGAGATGACATGAATTATATGGGATGTTTAGCAAGTGTGAATTCGGGCTTCAGGAGATTTCTTTTCTTGTCCATATTTTCTCCAAGGATGGAATCTCTGTTAATCCTTCTAATACCAAGGCAATTCATGAATGGCCAACACTGACGAGTATCACTGAGGTATGCAGTTTTATTGCTTTAGCATATTATTATCGACGTTTCGTCTAGAATTTTGTCTGGTTTGCTAACTCATTAACAAAGATCACACAAAAAGGGTTTAAATTTGTTTTGACAAAAGAGTGGGAATAATAATTTGAATAATTGAAGAGAATATTAGTCAATACTCCTATATTGACTCTACCATCTAGGTATGATGGGTTTGTTATCTATAGTGATGCATCGAAGAAAGGACTTGGTTGTGTCCACATGTAGAATGATAGAGTTATTTCCTATGCATCAAGAAAGCTGAAAACTCATGATCAAAACTATCATACTCATGATCTTGAGTTAGAATCTGTAATCTTTGCTTGGAAGATTTAGAGACACTATCTCTATGGTGAAAAATGTGAGATTTATAATGATCATAAGATTTTGAATTATATTTTCTCACAGAAAGAACTCAACATCAGGCAAAGGATATGGCTTCAACTACTCAAGGATTATGATTTCCCAATAAACTACCACCCAGGGAAGGAAAATAAGGTGGCAGATGCTTTGAGCATAAATGATCATGGAGTTTTGAACAAGGTGAGATTTGAAAAGGATCCTATATACATGGATCTAGTAAAGATGGATATGAGAATAACCATGGATGGTGAAACATCAATTCATTTTCAAATGTTTGCCAAACCATCTTTACTAGAAAGGGTAAAAAGTTTTCAGGCTGATGATGAGGTGTTTCAAAAGAAGATTAAAGCTCTAAATAACAGGATATTGAGTGACTTCGTATATGAAGATAGAATTTTGAAATTTGGGAAGAGACTTTTTGTTCCTGATATACCTAATCTTAAAAGGGAATTGTTGGATGATTCTCATAGTTTTAATTTCTCTATACACCATGGGATCACCAAAATGTATAGAGATTTGAAGGAAAATTTAATGTGGGACAACATGAAGAGAGAGATTGATGATTTTGTATCAAGATGTATTTTTTTCCACAATTGAAAGCTGGAAGGAAACAACCTTGAGGAGTTATGCAGCCTCTTCCCATACCTGAGTAGAAATGGGATAATATTACGATGGAATTTGTCACAGGACTACAAAATACTCCTAGAAAGAATGATGCAATATGAGTCATTTTTTATCATCTTACCAAGTCAGAACATTTTCTTTATATAAGGGAAGATTTACCACTTGAACGTTTAGAAACAATATATATTAATTAAGTTGTAAGACTTCATGGAGTAACCCTATGAATTATTTCGGATCGTGATCCCCATTTTACATCAATATTCTAGAAAACTTTTCATAAAGCCCTGGATACTGAACTTCGTTTGAGCAAGCCTACCACCCCCAAACTGATGGAAAATCAGAATGGACTATTCAAACCTTAAAAGACATGTTGACATCATGCTCACTTGACTTTAAAGGTATGTGGGATCAATATTTACCTCTGGTAGAATTTTCATGTACCAATAAGTTCCATTAAAGTATTCAGATGGCACCATTTGAAGCGTTATTTGGAAAGAGATGTCGCACACCATCTTGTAGGGATTATGTTGGTGAATGAAAACTCGTAGGCCCAGAACTTGTGGAGGAAACGATGGAAAAGGTGATGGTAATCGAAAACCACATCACGACATCTCAAAGTAGACAGAAGAGCTATACTGATAACCTAATGAAGGATTTGGAATTTCGGAGAGGAATCATGTTTTCATAGAGGTATCTCCATGGAAGGGTGTCATAAATTTCGTTAAGAATGGGAAATTTAGTCCCAGGTACATCGGATCGTTCTAAATTCTAGAACGAATTTGGGTTATAGCATACCATTTGGAAATTCTGCCAGGCCTCTCCAAAGTTCACGATGTATTCCACGTATCACTGTTAAGAAAATACATGCCTGAACCAACGCATGTACTCACCTATGAGGAATTAGAACTGGAACCCGATCTGTCTTATTGCGAAGAGCCTGTCAAGATTTTTGATACAAGTGAACAAGTGTTGAGAAACCAGACGATTAGTTTGGTAAGAGTTCTATGGAGAAACCATAAGATTGAAGAGGCAACGTGGGAACCCAAAGAACTTATAATGAAGAACCAATAGAGTCTTTTTACGCAGTAATACTATAGAAATTTCGAGGACGAAATTATTTGAAGGTGGGGATAATGTAACACCTCAAACTTCCATGGTACGCTTCTCTTAGAATAATACAATAGCGTGTGTTGTACACAACTTTGAGTTCTGACACACCACAGCCAATCAAACTAGCTTTTATTAATAGTTAAACCCATATTTTGAAATTTTATAAATTTTATCTATCAAAATGGACATTATTTTTGGATTCTGAATATCGAAATTAACTTAGGGTGATGTTTTGGAATTTTTGGAAAACATTCAATTTTTGATTAATAGTGATAAACACTGAGTAATAGTTTAAAACAGAATTTTTGTTGAAATAATTATTTATTTAATTTAAATTTATTTTAGGTCAAAATAGAAACATAATACCTACATAAGATCAATGTAATTCATTGGAGTCGGTTTATAATAATTTTAGATATATAAAAATATTATTAAACATTGTACCGTCTTTTACCCACCTCATATGAGAATTTTCAAGTTTACATAAAACATAATTTTACCACTTCTATGAGTTGAATTTTGAACATCCGAGAGACACAGTTTATATCATTAAGTAATATGTGGTTCAATGAGATGAATGTAATTTTTGGTGAATAGTAACTATTTACTTTTATTTAACACGGTTAAAAGTAAATACGTTAATTAAGGCTAAAAATGATATTATTATTACCCTAACACATGTCCTAATTCTATTGTATAATTGAAATTCGACCAAAAACATCCTTATGAATAAAATATGATCCTTTAGGTCCACTTGTATTAGATTAGGACAATTATAATTATTTAATTCAAAGAAAAGTTAAAAGTGTTAAATAAAATGTTTAATAACTAAAGCATTTTTGATATAGGGATATAAATAAGATAAATTAGACTATAAATATTTATTATAAATATAAAATTATTTTATACATAATGGTATTTTATTTATATTTTTTAGACATTAAATAATTTAATATATCTATGACATAATGATGATGCAGTAATTACCTAATTAATGAAATATTAGAATAATTGATATTATAAATATCCAAATAAATGTAAATTGAGACTTTTTATAAATTAAAAAAATATTCTAGGATAATATGACATATTATGGACAGTTTTATGAATTTTTTTCAAAGTAATAATGCTATTATAAATTTAACAAAAACAAAATACGAAATAGTTTCAAAATTGACATAAAAGAGTTTTTAAAACAAATATTATATTATTAATTGATATTCTATTTCTTAAAATATATTATTTGGCCAAAAAACTTATATAATGATAGGTGTATAATTAATGAACCATTTGGGGTTCTCTTGGAAGTATATAGTATGTTTATTAACCATATAATATAAAATTACAAAGAGGCATGGTAAATGTAAAACTATATAACTAAGAGATAAATCTAAAAGATAAGGTTAATATAGTGACCCAAACCTGTCTAAGACGAATTGGTTGAGTGGTTATCAACCCACCCCACATTTTCCTTTAAATAATCCATTTTGGAGCCATTATAAAATGAAAATTAGTTTATTATAAAATAATATTTCCGGCTTTTCCTAAGGTGCCCCTCACCCCTCTTATAAAAGGGCACTCCCCCTTCTCTCTAATTCACACCATCAAAGCCCTTCGGATCAGAATACCCCTACCCAAATACCCTAAAAAATGTCCTCCCTTTATCCTAGAGGCATTAGTTTAGTAATAAAACCAACCTAAATATCCCGTTTGATCAAATCAAAAGGAAGAACCTGAAAAATAGGTAAATATTTCATCACCTCTTTCAAGTTATTTTCTTCTTCCACTTCCTATTTCATTGTTGTTTCCATTATAAAATAATAAATCCAGTATATTCTATATATTGTGATGTTATTCTAAATATGGTACAACCATATTCATTATTCTATCAATCCTTTTCTTGACATTTCACCATACGCGTGTACGTACGGCTTACCGTCTCCACGTTGTGGTGTAATTTTTATTCAGTACATTATTAGTTGGATTGGTATAATTATGATGTGTAATTGATGTAAATAATAAATATAACATGATAATGATTATGTATATATGATATAACATTTAATTATATATTATTTTAATATCAAAAGAATGATATTGTTGCTCATGCGTACGTACGGATTACCGTCTCCACGAACGCGATGAGATTCATTCCCCATCGTATCCATTCAAGAGTAATTTTCATTTGATAATTAAAAATAATGTTTAAATACTTGATATAATTTTGTATATGAATAAGATACATCCCATCCATGACAAATATGACTCACATAACAAATAATATAAAGTAAAACGAATTCATTAACACCCGAAACCACTATAATACTAAGAAATTATTAATAAAGCAATATTAAAAGATCATATATGATATCATATTAATGTATATGATTCCTGTATAATTTAATAACAATTATTTCACCATTAAACATGAAGTTAAACTACCCTTGACCAAGGTAAATTACAATGTATGGGTTAATTTTACAATCTTTTCATTATCCGAGGTTTTTTATATGTAATTATCTATTGGGACCTCTTTATCATCCACATCCATGTTTCTTAAAAATGTATTTCAAAATATTCATACTATTTTATACACTATGGGTTAAATTCATTTATACCCTTTTTTCACTTTTATATTATGTTTACAAAGTAATCTTTTCGTTTTTTTTCAAACACGGTACTTTTTGACCTTTTCGACAAATTTTAGGTAAGACTGTTTTTTTAACTTATACTGCAGGTGCGGATATTTTCGTCTGTTATAACATTTTGAAATCCTCTCTTACAAGCTTATAAGAATATTTTCAAATATAAATTTTTTCTTTTATAATTAAATGAATTTTAAATGATTTCAAAATAGAAAGAGATATTTCTATAAAAATGATATGATTTCATCTATGTCAACATCATTTGATGGATTTTAAGTTTGTTTGAATTTGATTTATTATGATACAAAAAATAAATATTTTATTGAAGGTTTTGTGATATGTTTGACTGTGGATGTGTTATTTTATACCATTCATGGTTTATGTATAAAGTATTGAAATTTCATATGCCATTTTTAATACGAATGTTTATGTTATGTTTAAACATTTTCATATGAGGAATGCATTGGACTTAGTAAGTGATGAGTGGATCCTGCTATTGCTCCTTGATGCATCCATAGGTCTCATGAGACAAACTAGTGTCTTGGAAAAAGGCCTTGACAAAATCTTATTTGTAGTCTTTCCACAAGGCCTTGACTATGTGGTTATGAAAGTCTGGCATTATGCATTCCATCATTATGAAAGTGGCTATTGATATTTCATGTGATTATTTGACTAGTAGAATATCCATGTGAGTAATTAAATGGAATTATTTTGATTAATATTTTCCATATTATGATGAATTTTATGTTGTAAAGGCTTTTATTTTTGTTTTATACATTGCCTTAAATGTTTGTGCTTATTTATGAAAGCTTCCTCTATATTGATATCCTTACTGAGAATCTGAGATCACCCCTTTCTACGTTTTATTTTTTCCAGGATGTGAAGAAGTATATTTTGACTGACCCGTAGGGATAGTCTATGGGATCTCATTGTTGTCTATGGAAACAATATTTTTGTTGTTTTCCATTTTATGATGTAATGTAATCCTTATGAATGTATCTAGTAATTCAAAGGCAACTAAACTAATCATCCTTTCGAGACATGATCTTTTGTGATCATGCTAATGATACGTAATAATGCACCGACTCTAGGTAACTTGGGTCGGGGCATTACATGATTAATGATCCTTGAATGATTATATTTGATTATTATATTTTTTGATCATTATATTATGAACTAATGGTTATCTTATTCGAACTCATGATCATTTACTAGTGTCTCATATTCTTACCTTTACTTACCTTCCCTTCCCCATGTTAAGAAGAATTTTTTTAGGTATATAATGTCTTTGAATGATTATACTTATAAAGAACGTGATAGAAAATTTTAGAGATCATTTATATACCTTTGTTTTTTTATCCATGTTTCTGAAGACACTAAAACTATATGGATCTGGAATAGATCATAATGTTATGTAATTGGTATTCATACAGAATTATGTAATATTTATTTATGAATGTTTGGGGTTATCATAACACTGATTGGATATAGAAGATTGTTAAAACGACTATTTTTTGTTTTATGGATGTGGCATGTAAAATTTCATTCTTGTCACATGGAGTAATAATTTTCATAGTATTTTGGGTTATTTATATCATTTTTTATTTTAGTTTTTTAAAGATATATTTGGCCGCATTGACACTTCCACCCCATTGAAATTTTTTATTATAGTTTGATTTTGTATAAATTTTTTTCTTATTAATAAATGGTTGTGTTTCTCATTCATATTGATATTCCATGTTTATTATATTATTTATTTCGAAGCTAATTATTCTATGTGAATGATTCTTTGAAATATAGAGTGACGTTGTTAAATTTCATAAATCATGTTAAATTTTTTCTACTTAGTTATTTGATGAAATCAATGTTTATGAAGAATGGTTTGATTCCTCATCATTGGTTTCATATATTTGGTAATTGGGAATGTTCCAAGGGAATTTTAATTGGTTGGATCAAGTATTAGACTAATATAGATAGATTATTTCATTAAATATTCTATTAGTGTATGTATCTGGTTACTTTATTTGGAAAGTCATGGTAGAAGAAATATTTTATCATCAAAGATCAAGATGTAGGGTTGACCTTGTGTCTAGAGAAAAAATATATCATTGAATCATGAGTTACTAGTGATAATCATGATGATGATGTCTCGAATTTGAGACTTTTTTGAATATTATCAATATTTTGATTAGTTATTTTTGTATTTAGGTCTTATATTAAAGATACAAAAGTAACATTGAGAAAAACTAAAATAAAAATTGAAAATTTGGAGTAATTAAGTGGTGTAAAATTACTATTGAAATAAATTAAAATAATTAATCAATGATGTTATTCAAATTGTACTATTTCTTGTGGTATTTGTGGGGTTTGTTTATGAGTTTTCTGATCATGTCGTGAAATTGTGAAGATTTGTTAGTTTTTCAAAAATTTATTTTTAGATTACTTATTTTATCAATAAAATTTTATAATTTAATATTTTAATATTCAAATTCAAAAAATACATGTATCTTTATTTTTGTCTTCTGGAAGTTAGATGTGGTGACCACATTACATAGAAATTATTGAAAAATATCTTCTAGAAGCAAGATTTCATAATCATAATATGATTCATAAAATTATTTAGAATTATATAAGTATGGATTTATTATTGAATTTATGATTATATAAAATATTATAAATTCATTTTAATAAATATATTAATGAATCATTATAATCTTACTTGTTAATTTTTAATATATAAAATAGTTCTCTATAAGATCTATTGAATTTTATATTGTGATAATGATTTTTCTAATTTTTCTAACGTTAATATTAATTTATACACTCTAATATTAATTGAGTACACATAGTGTATTTTGTCTCATTGTAGAATACATTTCATAGGTAAAAAATTAGTTTACAATAAATTACAAAAAATTGTTTTCCTATCATTTCCAAACATTTATTAGGAATTTTTCATAAGGTTTCTTTAATGATTTTGAAAATTGTACACTATGATCCTTTTAATGAAAATATTTTTCTGTTAATAAAATTTTTCTAATTATTAAAATTTAATTCTAATGTTTATGTTATGCTGTTATTAACGGAATATTTATATTGAAAATTCAATGAAAAAACAAAAATTAAAAGGATTTTTATAAAGTATTTATAAATCATACCACGAAAGGTATTATTGTTATATAAATGATATCACAATGAAGATAAGGTATTCATTGAAATTTATATGTTTTTTCTTATTATTTTTAATCATGGGTTATATATTTATTGTATTTTTTGGAATATTTTAGAGTATAATTCCAAAACAATCCCTTATGTATTCTTATGAGGGATTTGTGGGTGAATATATGTAATTGAACCAAAAAGTTGATTTTTTTATATCTGAGTTGACAATTTTTTTTATTTAGTTATGAAGTTTGGTGTTCCTGTTATCATAGAATAACATTTAGAAATGGTTCTACAGTTTCATAATTTTAGTCCTCCAATATTCCATGGGAAATTTGGATCCCATGAATCCGAATTATGGTCATAGAATATTAAAATGATATTAAACCTCATTGATTTCCCAAAGTTCCCTAAGCTCATGTTGACCATGTGTTCTAATATACATCTATGTTATAAGTGGTCTAAGTACATTATTAGTAATCATCCAAAAAGGAAACATTTATTGGATGATTTAAAGGAATTTTACATTAAAAAATATTATCATAAAACTAGGAATTTTTCAAATAAAATGTAATCGTATTTTATTAAGAATAATTATTATTTTGTGATATAGTATTCTCAATATATTATTGACATGGAATGATATATAATAAGTTTAATAATTGAAGGATCATGGAAATATCAACATTTTTAAATAGGTCTATATTTGAATATTACGGCTAATGTGCCTTTTCAAAAAATGTCCTCTTTTAGGGAGGACATAAAACTACCTATGGGAGTTGAGACTCTTTTTTATAGTGTGGCTGTAATGATTATATCCCTCTTTATAATTATAGGTGATTAATAGAGTTTTAGTATTTGAAATAGGATTTAATACATTTAAAGTAATCCATGTTCTAAAAAATTGTATAAAATATTGAATAATAAGAATATATAATGTTCTAAACAAAAAAAATCTTCAATGCCAACAATCATGAGAATGTCCCTACATATTTAATCACCTCTTAGATATAGTTTACTAACCTCATGTCTAACCCTTGATATTTTTTCGAAAATAATCTTCAAACAAAGACAACATACATCCTCAAAAAAATGAAAATCTTAATGAATTAGATTAAAAATTGGTTCCTAGACCTAGTTTCAATTTTATTACCATGATTGATTAAAGGAATATTTTAATAGTATAATACCTTTTCATTATAATGAAACATCATTCCATTTTATCCCTTATAAAAACTCACGGAAATAAGAATTATAAGGTGGAACACTCAATCAGTAAATATAATGAAATTGTTTACAAGAATATAAAAAATAAATATATTATTGTGTGTCCATTAAATTATTAATTCAATTAATCCTTCAGCGCTATCTGTATCCTCTAGATTAACATATTTAAAATAGTCAAATATTGACACAATTTATTATAGTTATATATAAATCTGATTGTTAACCATATTATACTAGGTGAAGCTTCATCTTTAGATAAACATGACAAAATAATATTAATAATTTATCTTATATAGGATGAAATAGTAGGAAATAAAAAAATATCACCATATATAACATCTTGATATTTAAGGACAAATTTTACATTTAATATCGTATAAGATAGACAACAACGAGTTTTAACAAACTATGAAAAGTTATTATATGATAATTATAACATATACATTAAGTTATTAGTTAAAAATGTGATTAAATATTTTATAAAATACATATAAAAGAAATAATCAATTCCAATTTATTTTCTATTTATTTTGAAATAAAAACTCAATTTTTTAATGAAATATAATCCCTAAAAAATATTCTTTCTTAGAAAATATTATTTATTACATTTTTAGAAAAACAATTATAATTTATTTATGGAAAATTAATAAATTACATTTCATAGAATGAAATAAGGTTTCTAATTTATTATATAAAAATTATCTTAAAGATAATTTTTCATAATGTTATGAAATGTTTTATTTATAAGCCAATAGTGAAGAATAATGATTTTTATTGAAAATTGTACTTTCCTTTAAAGTATTTACAATGTAAAATTATATTTTGGATTAGAATTAAAGATTTATGAGTATAATATAATTAAATATAATCTAATAATTATCTTTGAAATTACTTTTATATGTGAATTTTGTATAAAAGCATATTTATACACAAAAAATAATTTTCTAGAAAAATAGTTTATCATCATATTTTTCTGGTTTAATATTGCATTAAACTATGCTAATTAGCATAATTTAATATTCAGAAATTGTTTAGATATTTTGAATTATGACGCAAATATTCTTTAAATAGGTCACATTTATTTTTTTATTATAAATAGTAATATTAGAAAATATATGTCACATTGGTAAGGGTAAACAAAGTAATTTAATTTAAAAATAATATGATAATGACTCAAAAAATGACCATAACACTAACCAAAAAATTTTAAGTCTATAACATTGTAATAAAAATCTAAATATTATATATATTAACTTTTTAATTTTATAATTATTTTGCAATTTATATCCATTAATATTAGGAAAAATAAAAAAAATATTATTAATGTTTAATTCTCCATAAAATTTTGACATAGAGACAAAATGTGGATATATTAATTTAAAATGGATATTTTGAATAAAATTGATTTTTTGTCCTATTAATTTATTTATAAACATTAGTGATGAAATTATTAGATTATGAATTTACACCACATTTTCATAGCAATTATAAAAATAACAGAAAAATAAATTAATTTATTTTGAAAAAATTAAAATTAAAATAAATTGAAAGAAATGTTATGTCCCATGAATTTTTTAGATAAATATATCATGTTATAGAATTAATAAAATATTATATTCTAATTCTATTTCATTCGTGCTTTTTTCAAAATAAAAGTAAATGAATAGTTCTAATATAGACATTAATTATATTTATAATAAATGATTCATTACAAAAAAATATAATTAAATATAATTTAGTTATTAGTAAATATAATTATATATTATTTATTAAATTATCTATGTTCCATTTATCAATAGGGTGTACTTACATAGTAGTTATATTCACTTTAAGGAAAAACATTATTTTGTGGTTATTATAAAAGAGTTAACGGTAGGTTTAAACAAAACGATAATAGTAGATAATCAAATAATAGTTCCCAATTTTTTTTTAGATATTACTTATACCCAAGTTCATCATATTTTCAAAAAAAGTATTTTGGATCCCCATGAACCTGAAACTTAATTTATATTAATTTAATATTTTAATAAATACAATGAGTTCTGATACCCACAAATATAAAAGGGCCCATCCTATCTCCTTATATTCACCCAACAATAATAATTTAATTCCAAAAATACCATAGAAAATAAATTCCTTACATAACTAGACACATATTAGACGATTTTTTTATCATAATACAAATAGAGAAAACCATTTTTTTTAATCCGAAAAAAGTTTTCTAAAGAAGACGTGTGATTTCTAACTAACAATTTCTATTAAAATATTCTTCATCTTTCTTAAAATAATATTAAAAAATGATGAAATAATAAAAATAGTATCTATCATATGTAAATATTTTATTAAATTAAATAAATAATTTTTATCATACTATAATATGATCCAATGGTAAAAGAAACCATTGTTCATGTGTAAAAAAACTACTACCTCATGAATTTATGTGATTGATTTTACCTCACTGTCTATCAAATATAAATATAATGAATATATATATTATATTCATGAAATATTTATCATTATATAAGGGTAATATAAAATAATTTTTAGTTCTTGTTTATCAGTTGAAGAATTACCACATTGTTCACACATACGTGGTGATTACCACCTCCATGAGGCGATATGATTCTTTTCTCATCACCACATCACATAAATCATATTCGAATAATTACTATATTTTTTATATTATTAATGGTCCTTGAGAAAGGATAAGAAAATAATTACCTTCTTCCCATATTGATTTATAAAAATATACACGTTATACATGAGTTTGTACGACCAACCTTCACCAAGACTATAATGTACCTCATTTTTTTAAAAGTTATTCTTGGTTTTTTTAAAATTCTAATTTTGGAATAAAATTGATAATTTCGTCTAGATAATTATTATATATATTGTGTAATTATTACCTCCTTTTACCATATACAACATGAAAAATTAATTTTAGACATTTGAGTTGAATATCATCAAAAGGTCTATAGAGACCCTAATTGATTTAGTAATTGAAAATAAAATTGTAAAATGGAATAATAAACATGAAAGCATTCCTTAATAAATTAAATTTGTAACAGAGGTTTCTTAATCATGAAAATAACTATCATACTTGAAGATTCATAGTAAATGTAACGCCCTGACCCTAGTTACCCAGAGTCTGTGCATTATTACAAGTCGTTGGCATGATCACAAAAGATCAAGTCTCGAAAGACTGATTAGTTTAGTAGCCTTGAAAGTACTAGATACATTCATAAGGTTTACATTACATCATAAAATAGAAAAATACAACAACATTGTTTCCATAGACAACACTAAGATCTCATAGACTATCCCTGTAGGTCAGTCATAATATACTTATTTACATCCAGGAAAAAATAAAACATAGAAAAGGGTGATCTCAGATGCTCAGGAAGGATAATATAGCGTAAGCATTCATAAACATTTAAGGAAATGTATAAAACAAAAACAAACATCTTTTCAAAATAAACTTCATCATAATATGGAAAATATAAATCAAAATAATTCCATTTACTTACTCTCATGGATATTCAACTAGTCTAATAATCACATGCAATATCAATAGCCACTTTCATAATGATGGAATGAATAATGCCATACTTTCATAACCACAAAGGTAAGGCCTTGTTCCATGACTAAGAATAAGATTTTGTCAAGGCCTTCTTCCAAAACACTAGTTTGTCTCATGAGAACTATCAATGCATCAAAGAGCTATAGCGGGCTCCACCCGTCATTTAATAATTCCAATGCATTCCTCATATGAAAATGTTTAAACATAACATAAACATTCGTATTAAAAATGGAATACGAACTGTCAATACTTTATCTATAATCCATGAATGTTATGAAATGACACATCCACAGTCAAACATCTCAAAAATCCTTTAATACAATATGTATGTTTTTATTAATAAAAAATCAACTTCAGACAAACTAAAAATCCATCAAAATATGTTGACATAGATAAAATCAAAACCTTTTTAGAGAAATATCTCTTTCTTTTTTGAAATCATTTAAAAGTCACATAATTATAAAAGAAAACATTTATATTTGAAAATATTTTTATAAGCTTTTAAGGAAAGATTCGACGATGTTATAATGGCAGAAAATAGCTCCACCCTCCGTATAAGTTAAAAAAACATCCTTACCTTAAATTTGTCGAAAAGGTCAAAAAGTACCTTTTCTGGAAAATGACAAAATGATTCTTTTATAAAGATCTTATAAAAGTCTAACAGGGTTATAAATTACTTTAACCCATAGTATATAAAATAGTAAGAATTTTTTGAAATACATTTTTAAGAAACGTGGAATTGGATGATAAAGAGGTCCCAGTAGATAATTAAGTATAAACAACCTTCGATAATGAAGAGATTGTAGAATTAACCCTTACCTTGTAATTTTCCGTGGTCGAGGGTAGGTTAAAATCCTTTATTATGGTGAAATAATTTAAATTAAATTTTGAAAGAATCATATACATTAATATGATATCATATATGATCTTTTAAAATTGTTTTGTTAATAAAATCATAGTATTATTGTCAATTCTGGTGTTAACTAATTCTTTTTCATTTATATGCTTTGTTACATAAGTAATGTTAATTATGGATAGTATGTATCTTATTCATATTCATAATTATATTAAGTCTTTAAATATTATTTTTAATCATCTAATGAAAATAAGTCTTGAATGGATACAATGGGGAACAAATCTCATCGCGTTCGTGGAGACAGTGATCCATACGTACGCACGAGCGACAATATGATTATATTGGTATTAAAATAATATATAATTGGATGTTATATCATATATAAAGAATAATTATCATGTTATATTTATTATTTACATCAATTACACATCATTATTATACCCATCCAAATAATAATGTAGTGAATAACAATTACACCACGACGTGGAGAAGGTAAGTTATACGTATGCACGTATGGTGACATGTCATTCAAAGGATGGATAGAATAATTAATATGGATGTACCATTTTTATAATAACATAAAATTATATAGAATATAATGGAGTTATTATTTTATTATGGAAACAACAAAGAATGAGGAAGTGGAAGAAGAAAGGAACTTGAAAGAGGTGATGAAATATTTACCTCTTCTTCGGGTTCTTCCTTTTGATTTGATCAAAAGGGATCCTTAGGATGGATTTATGAAAAAATTAAGGCCTCAATGATTAAGGGAGGATAGTTGATAAGGTATTTGGTAGGGTTTTTCTGAGAAAAATGGCTTTAAATTTGTGAATTATAGAGAAGGGGTGTTCCCTCTTATAAGAGGGGTGAGGGGCACCTTAGGAAAAGTTAGAAAAATTATTTTATAATAATGTTCTTTTCCATTTATAATGGATAAAAAATTTATTATTTAAATTCTTAGGTGGGTTTGGGTCTAAAACCACTCAACAAAAAGGTTTTAGATAGGTTTGGGTGCCTATATTAACCTTATTTTTAGATTTATCTCTTAGTAAAATATTTTGACATTTACCATGTCTCTTTGTATTTTTCTATTATATGGTTAATAAACATACTATATACTTCCAAGATAACTTCAAGTGGTTCATTAATGACATATATAATATTATTTAAGACCTTTTTCCCAACCTTATCTTTTTACGAAAAGAATATCAATTAATAATATAATATTTGTTTTAAAAATTCTTTCTTGTCTAATTTGAGACTATTTGGTATTTTGTTTTTCTAAATTCATAACAGCATTATTACTTCGCAAAAAATTAATCTAACCAACCATAATATGTCATATTATCCTATAAAGTTAGTGTAATTCATAAAAAGGATCAAATTACATTTATTTGGATATTTATAATATCAATTCTTTTAATATTTTATTAATTAGGTAATTACTGCATCATCATTCTGTCACAAATAAATTAAATTATTTAATGTCTAAAAAATATAAATAAAATACCATTATATAGGAAATTCTATTATCTTTCTAATTAATATTTATAGTAGAATTTATCTTATGTGTAACCCAATAGTACAAACGTTTTTGTTATTAAACTTTGATTTTAAGTCTTTTAACTCTTCTTTGAATTAAATAATAATAAATGTCCTAATCTAATCCATGTTGACCAAAGAGGTTCATATTTTATTCATAAGGATTTTTTTGGTCGAATTATTATTATCCAATCAAATTAGGACAAGTGTTAGGGTAATAATAATATCATTTTTATGCTTAATTACCCTATTTACTTTTAGTTGTGGTAAATAAAAGTAAAAAGTTACTATTCACCAAAAAATCATCTCATCAAAACACATTTTTCTTACTGATATCAACCATGTCTCTCAGATTTTTGAAATTCAACTCATAGAGGCAGTAAAATTATGTTTTATGAAAATTTTAAAATTCTCTAAGGGGGTGGGTAAAAGGCGGTAAAAAGTTCAATAAAAAATTTTATATCTAAAATTATTATAAGCTGACTCCAATGAATTACAAAGAACTTATATAGGTATTATGTACCTTTTTTTACCTAAAATTATTTTAAATAAAATAAATAATTATTTAAATAAAAATTCTTTTTTAAACTATAACTTAGTGTTTTTTACTATTCATCAAAAATTAAAAGTTTTTAGAAAAATACCAATAATTCACCGTAAGCTAATTTTGATATTCCAAATCCAAAAAATGAAGTCCATTTTGAAAGATAAAAAAAATAAAAAGTGGGTTTTACTATTCATAATGACTCATTTGACTAGTTGTGGTGTATTAGAACTCAAAGTTGCATAGAACACATGCTATTTCATTATTCAAAGAGAAGTGTACCATGTAACCTTTGGGTGTTACATTCTCCCCTACATAAAATAATTTTTTCCTCAAAATTTCTTGAGTATTACTGTGTAAAAAGACTTGGGTGGTTCTTTATCATTAGTTCCTCGGGGTCCCACATTGCCTCTTCCATCTTATGGATTCTCCATAGAACTTTTACAAAATGAGCAGTCTAGATTCTCAACACCTGTTCCCTTTTATCAAGAACCTTGACATGCTCTTCACAATAAGACAGATTGGGTTCCAGTTCTAATTCCTCATAGGTGAGGACATGTGTTAGGTCAGGAATGTTTTTCTCTACAGTGATACGTGGAACACATCGTGAACTTTGGAGATATATAGAATCATTTCCAAATGGTAAGCTATAGCCCCAATTTGTTCAAGAATTTCAAAAGGTCCGATGTACCTGGGACATAATTTTCCCTTCTTACCAAAATGTATAACTCCCTCCCATGAAGATACCTTCTAGAAAACATTATCTCCTACCTAAAATTCCAAATCCTTCCATCGGTTATCATCATAGCTCTTCTATCTACTTTGAGTTGTGTTGATGTGGTTTTGTATTACCTTCATCTTTTCCATCGCTTCCTCCACAAGTTCTAGGCCTAAGATTTTTTTTCACCAACATCATCCCGATAGGTTGCTGTGCGACATCTCTTTCCATATAACGCTTCATATGGGGCCATCTGAATACTTGAATGTAAGCTATTATTATAGGAAAATTCTACCAGAGGTAAATACTGATCCCACATACCTTGAAAGTCAAGTGAGCATGATCTCAACATTTCTTCTATGGTTTGAATAGTCTGTTCTGATTGTCCATCAGTTTGGGGGTGGTAGGCAGTTCTCAAAAAAAGTTCAGTATCCAGGGCTTTCTAAGGAATTTTCCAGAATCTTGATGTAAAAGGGGGTCATGATCAGAAATAATCGATAGGGGTACTCCTTGAAGTCTTACAACATCATTAATATATAGTCTTGCTAAATTTTCAAGTGGTAAATCTTACCTCATAGCAAGGAAATGTGTTGACTTGGTAAGATGATCAACAATGACCCATATTGTGTCATTCTTTCTGGGAGTATTTGGTATTCCAATGACAAATTCCATCGTAATATTATCCCATTTCTACTCAGGTATGGGAAGAGCTTGCATGACTCCTCTATGATTTTTCCTTCCAACTTTCACTTGTTGAAAAACCATATATCTTGACAGAAAATCAGCAATCTCCCTCTTCATGTTTTCCCACAAAAAATGTTCCTTCAAATATCTATACATTTTGGTGGTCCCATGTTGTATAGAGAAATTGGAACTATGAGCATTAACCAAAATTTCCCATTTTAGATCAGGTATATCGGGAACACAAATTCTCTTCCCAAATTTCAAAATTCCATCTTCATATAGGAAGTCACTCAATCTACCATTATTCACAGCTTTATTCTTCTTTTCAAACTACTCATCATCAGCCTGAGAACATTTTGTCCTTTCTAGTAAAGTTGGTTTGGAAACCATTTGAAAAAGATTTAATGTTTCACCTTCCATTCTTATTCCCATATCCATCTTTACTGGATCCTTGTATATAGCATCCTTTTCAACTCTCAACTTGTTCAAAACTCCATGATATTTTCTTCGCAAAGAATCTACCACCTTATTTTCCTTCCTCGGGTGGTAGTGTATCATGTAATCATAATCTATGAGTAGTTCAAGCCATCTCATTTTCCTCATGTTGAGTTATTTATATGAGAAAATATATTTTAAACTATTGTGATCAGTATAAATCTCACATTTATCATCATAGAGATAGTGTCTCCAAATATTCAAAGAAATGATTACCGCCGATAACTCAAGATCATGAGTAGGAATGTTTTTTTCATGAATTTTTAGTTGTCGTGATGCATAGGTAATAACTCTATCATTCGGTATAAGGACACAACCAAGTGCTTTCTTCGATGCATCACTATAAAAAAAACCCATCATTCCTCGATGGTAGTGTCAATATAGAATAATTGACTAATATTCTCTTCAATTATTTAAAACATTCTTCACACTCTTTTTTTTTCAAAAATATTTAACCCCTTTTTTGTGAGCTTTATTAATGGGTTATCCAACTAGGAAAAATTTTGGATGAAACATCGATAATAACCAGCTAAACCAAAATAACTGCATACCTCAGTTATACTCATCGGGGCTAGCCATTCATGGATTTCGTTTGTCTTATAAGGGTCAACAGAGATTCTATCCTTGAAGTCAATATAGTCAATAATAGAAATCTCTTGAAGCCAAAATTCAAACTCTCTAAACTTCCCATATAATTCATGTCTTCTCAGAGTCTTCAGGATAATGCACAAGTTATTTTCAGGATCTTTTTAGCTTTTAGAGTATACCAAGATATCATCAATAAATACCACTACAATGTTATCAAGATATTCCTTGAAAACTCTATTCATTAGATCCATGAAGACAGAGGGTTCATTAGTCAATCCAAAAGGTATTACTGTAAACTCATAATGCCCATACATGGTTCAAAATGTTGTTTTCGGAATTTCTTCCTTCTTCACACAAAACTGATGATATACAGATCGGAGGCCAATCTTTGAAAAGTATTGAGCTCCATGAAGTTGGTTAAATAAATCATCAATGTGAGGTAATGGAAACTTGTTCTTTATTCTTATAGCATTTATCTCTCTGTAGTCAATGCCCAACTGCATAGATTCATCTTTCTTCGTAACAAAAAAGGATAGGGGATCCCCATAGAGAAACACTAGGGATAAAAAATCCATTATTACTCAGTTCCTATAGTTGTTCCTTTAGTTAAACTAATTCCATAGTGTCGATTCTATAATGGGTTTTCGATACGGTCCTTGATCCAGGAATTAAATCAATGGAAAACTCAATTTCTCATTCTGGAGGATGTCCAGGTAAATCATTTCAAAACACATCAATATATTATTTCACAATAGGTACATCCTCTATTTGAACATTATTTTCCACACCCATAGTTATTTCATTCGCTTCCTCCCAAATAACTGAATTTAGTTGAGCTACTAGGGGTGGATCTAGATAAGAATTACATAGTGACGATTCTTCTCAAAAAATAAGGTGTTCTTTATCATCGTCATCAAAAATAGTAACCTCCTTCTTCTTACAAAAAAAATTTTCATCATGGTCCGAAATCCAATATATACTATGGATTATATCAAATTAAATCATGGGTATGATGATGATATCAACAGATAATGAACATTTATATTCCCTAATGGGGATTGATTCACAAAACGTTGTTGCAATGATACATCCCTTATGAGTTTTGACTGACAACTCACTTGTTAAATCAAATTGGAAATGTCTAATTGTTTTATCATACATGGAAGATATGAAACACTGCGATGATCTAGAATCAAATAAAACATTTTCTATAATTGAGGAAACCATTAAATTACCTACCACTACATCTTTCAGAGCATCAACCTCTGTAGTATTGATAGCATATTCTTGTCCTTGATCCCCTGGCCTTTTCTAAGGTTAGTTCATGTGACGCTTAATAAATTCATTCACATAATTCCCCCTTTCTCTACAATTGTAGCATTCAACATCGACAGCCTCTTTATTCCCCTTACAATCCTGGGCTTGGTAGCCTTTTTTACCACACTTGTAACAGACTCTCATTCCCATCAGGCAAGTACCAGGGTGTTTCTTCGCACATTTACTACAGGATGGATATTCAACTTTTTTCTTCTTCAATTTATTTCAATTTCCAGAGTGTTCAGAAGTTCTCTTCTTCTATTTCTATGCTTTAAAGTCATATAACATAGAGAATTATTTTTCTATCTTGATACCACATGCGACAATATCTTGGTACGATGAGAAGGATTATAAGACAAATTCTTGATGGAGAAATGGTTTTAACCCATAAAAGAAACGATCAATTATACTTCTTGTGTTACATATATAATCTTCAGTATGCCTTGCTAAACATGAAATGTTAGCTTCATACTTTTCAACATTCTCATCCACCTTTTTCCTTAGACTCAGAAATTGACTTTCCATATCTGCTCGATGGTCACAGTGAAAGTATTTTTCTAAAAAAAATATTTTTAAACTCCCTCCAGTACATATTTGGTACTTCATCATCTTCTTTGTGTTTTGAATAAATGACCATCATTGATCAGCATCTCTAGTGAGGTGGTAAACTGCCATGAAAACTTTTTCCCTTTCACTACTCCCCAAGGCGTGGAATATTTTCTCTAAGTAATTTATCCATTGCTCAGCTAATAATGTATATTCCCTCCAATGAATGTTGGTGGTTGTTTCCTCATTAAGTGATCTAACATTGATCCTCCATGCTGTGGATCAGGGTGATCCATACGGGTAAGGTTATTATTCATAACCAGAGTGAGTTGTCCAAGTATGGTGATTAGCTAATCATCGCCAGTTCCATCACCACCTCCACTATAATTATCTTGATTAGGAGGGAAATCCATACATGGAGTGTGTGCATTGATATGGTTTCCATTCCATCCACTAGGATCCATTTATAATTAATGGAATAAACTATATTAGTTTATAAATCAATATACATAATTCCAAACTTGTAAAAAACATAACATAAATTGAACAGTTGATGGATATAATCCATAATCATAAAAAATGTTTTCTTTAATGAATTATATAATCATAAACCCTTCAAAATGTTTTGTGAGTAAAATGGGAATTATCCTAATCATATCCCCCAGGAGTGTCGTAACCAACAGTGCAGCAAGGCCTGTTGTTGTGCACCAGTTCCTATTTGAGTCTAGCTCAAAGCGGTGTTTTCAAAGTTTACCCCTAGGTACATATGTGCTAGAGCCACCTCTACCTACTTGTATCCACATAGGTATGTATTTCTAGGAAGAATCAAAAAATCTCTATAATACCAAAATTCGAGGAAGTTCTTCTATAGAAATCCTCAAAGTCTATCTTAGGGTAATGTGCTCTAATCAGAGTTTATCTAAATCTAGTTTCCAAGGTTTGTACTAAACTTCCTCTGTTACCAACTGTAACGCCCCGACCCGAGTTACCCATAGTCTATGTATTATTATGTATCATTAGAATGATCACAAAAGATCAAGTCTCGAAAGACTGATTAGTTTAGTAGCATTAGAAGTACTAGATACATTCATAAGGTTTACATTAAATCATAAAATGGAAAAATACAACAACATTGTTTCCATAGACAAAACTGAGATCCCATATACTATCTCTATAGGTCATTAATAATATACTTCTTCGCATCCTGGGAAATATAAAACATAGAAAGGGGTGATCTCAAAGGCTCAGTAAGGATAACAACATAAAGGAAGCTTTCATAAACAATTAAGGCAATGTATAAAACTAAAACAAAATACATTTCAACATAAACTTCATAATAATATGGAAAATATAAATCAAAATAATTTCATTTACTTACTCACATGGATATTCTACTAGTCGAATAATCACAGGCAATATCAATAGCCACTATTATAATGTGCAATGCATAATGCCAGATTTTCATAACCACGTAGCGAAGGCCTTGTTCCCATACTACAAATAATATTTTTTCAAAGACTTGTGCCAAGACACTAGTTTTTCTCATGAGACCTACTGATGCATCGAAGAGCTACAACGGGATCCACCCATCACTTACTATGTCCAATGCATTCCTCATATGAAAAAGTTTAAACATAACATAAGAATTTGTATTAAAAATTATATACGAAATTTCAATACTTTATCCATAAACCATGAATGGTATGAAATTACACATCTACAGTCAAACATATCACAAAACCTACAATACAATATGGATGTTTTTTATCATTATAAATAAACTTCAAAAAAACTAAAAATCCGTCAAAGGATGTTGACATAGATGAAATAAAAACATTTTTATATAAATATATCTTTCTATTTTGAAATCATTTAAAAGTCACATAATTATAAAAGAAAAAAATTATATTTGAAAATACTCTTATAAGATTTTAAGGGAAGATTTGATGATGTTATATTGGCGGAAAATAGCTTCACCCGCCGTATAAGTTAAAAAAACATTCTTACCAGAAATTTTTCGAAAAGGTCAAAAAATACCTTAGTTGGAAAATGACAAAAAGATTCCTTTATAAACATCATATAAAAGTAAAACAAGGGTATAAATGACTTTAACCCATCATCTATAAAATAGTAAAAATGTTTTGAAATACATTTTTAAGAAACATGGATGTGGATGATAAAGAGGTCCCAGTAGATAATTACACATAAACAACCTCGGATAACTAAGAGATTGTAGAAATAAACCTTACCTTGTAATTTTCCTTGGTTGAGGTTAGGTTAACCTCCTGTATAATGGTGAAATAATTTTTTTTAAATTATACAAGAAAATTATACATTAATATGATATCTTATATGATATTTTAATATTTATTTGTTAATAATATCATAGTATTATCTTCATTTCGGGTGTTAACTGATTCGTTCTCCTTTATATGATTTTGTTACGTAAGTAATGTTTGTTATGGATAGGATGTATCTTATTAATATTCATAATTAAATTTTGTCTTTAAAAAAAATTAATCATCTAATGAAAATTATTCTTGAATTGATACAATGGGGAACGAATCTCACCGCGTTCGTGGAGATGGTGATCCATACGAACACACGAGCGACAATATCATTCTTTTGATATTAAAATAATATATAATTGGATGGTATATAATATATAAAGAATCATTATCTTGTTATATTTATTATTTACATCAATTACACATCATTATTATACACATCCAAATTATAATGTATTGAATTACAATTACACCATGACGTGGAGACGGTAAGCCGTACGTACGCACATTTGAGGACATGTCATTCAAAGGATGGGAAGAATAATGAATACGGTTGTACCATATTTATAATGTCACAGTATATATAAAACACTTGAGTTATTATTTTATACTAGAAAGAACAAAGAAAGAGAAAGTGGAAGAAGAAAGGAACTTGAAAGAGGTGATGAAATATTTACCCCTTCTTCAGGTTCTTCATTTTGATTTGATCAAAAGGGAATCATAGGATGGAATTCTGACTAAAAGAAGGCCTCTATGATGAATATAGGACAGTTGATAGGGTATTTGGGCTGGTTTTGGCTGAGCCAAAGGGTATTTAATGTGTGAATTAGAGAGAAGGGGGTGCCTTTTATAAGAGGGGTGAAGGTCACCATTGGAAAAGCTAGAAATAATATTTTATAATAAAATAATTTTCAGTTTTTAATGGCTCAAAAATAGATTATTTAAAGGCTAAGGTGGGGGTGGGACGCAAACCTCTCAACCTATATGTTTTAGATAGGTTTGGGTCACTATATTAACCTTATGTTTTAGATTTGTCTCTTAGTTAAATAGTTTGACATTCACCATGTCTCTTTGATTTTAATATTATATGGTTCATAAACATATTATATACTTCTAAGAGATCCTAAAGTGGTTCATTAATGACATATATAATGTTATTTAAGACCTTTTGCAGAACCTTATATTTTTAGGAATATAATATCAATTTATAATATAATATTTGTTTTAAAAACACTTTCATTTCAAATTTGACACTAGTTGGTATTTTGTTTTTTAATTCATAACGGCATTATTACTTCGAAAACAATTCATCTAACAAACCATAATATGTCATATTAACCTATAAAATTAGTTTAATTCATTAAAATTCTCAAATTACATTTATTTGGATACTTTTAACATCAATTATTTTAATATTTCGTTAATTTGTTAATTACTTCATCATCATTGTATCATAAATAAATTAATTTATTTATTGTCTAAAAAATATAAATAAAATACTATTATATAGGAAATTTTTTTATCTTTATAATGAATATTTATAATCGAATTTATCTTATTTTTGACCCAATATTATAAATGTTTTAGTTATTAAACATTGATTTTAACTCTTTTAACTCTTCTTTGAATTAAATAATAATAAATGTCCTAATCTATTCCAAGTAGACCAAAGAGGTTAATATTTTATTCCTATAGTTTTTTTGGTCTAATTATACTTATCCAATAGTATTAGGACATGTTTTAGAATAATAATAATATCATTTTTACCCTTAATTACCCTATTAACTTTTAACCGTGGTAAATAAAATTAAAAAGTTACTATTTACCAAAAACTATTTTCATCTCATTGAACCAAATTTTACTTACTAATAGCAACTTTTTCTCTCGGATTATCAAAATTAAACTCACAGAAGTGGTAAAATTATATTTTATTTAAATTTTCAAATGCTCCTAGGAGGTGGGTAAAAGACGGTAACAAGTTCAATAAAAATTTTATATATCTAAAATTATTATAAACTGACTCCAATGAATTAAATTGAACATATATAGGTATTATGTATCTATTTTTACTTAAAATTAATTTAAATAAAATAAATAATTATTTAAATAAAAATTCAGTTTTAAACTATAACTCAGTGTTTTTCAATATTAAACGAAATTAGAAAGTATTCAGAAAAATGCGAAAAATTCACCCTAAGATAATTTCGATATTCTAAATCCAAAAATGAAGTCCATTTTGTAATATAAAAAAAATAAAAAGTGGGTTTTAATATTCATAACGGCAAGTTTGATTGGTTGTGGTGTGTTAGAACTCGAAGTTGCGTACAACACACGATATTGTATTTTTCAAAGAGAAGCATACCGTGGAAGCTTGGGGTATTACAGTAAATGTAATGGGATTTTATTTTAAAAATAATCTTTAATAGTTTTCCTTACAACCCTTTTTCTTCAATGTCATTATTTTTAAAATATATTAATAATATATATATATTGAAATAAAATATCTATACAGTTAATTTAATATACTTTTTGACTATTGATTAATTTTTTTTAAAAAATTACTCATTTTATATAATATTTTGAAATTATTTACAAAAGATAAAAGGATTATTCAATTTTAATGTATATTGAGAGAATTAAATTTCCCACCACCATAATTGATATTTGTGGTTTGGATTCTGTTATAATATTTCATGATTTATTTTAAAAAACCCTTTTTCTATGGTCTTTTTAAATGAAGATGTGGGTATAAAACGAAAGTGTATTTAGATTTATGGAAGTTTTTTGCTTATTGGTTCAAAAGAGTCTTTAAAGGGTAATATGATTTATTGGTGTAGTCTTAATTTTCTTTACTCATGATATAGTAAATTAATAATTTTTAATATGATGGGTGAGGCCAGTATAGCTTATAATTACAGATTATCCTAATATAAATTATAATATGGGTGTGCTCATTGAGTGTTTCAATTCATTTAGTAATTATATAGTATGTTGACCAATGTTTTATTTCAATATTTAGGGTTCTCTGAGTTTTCTATGTAGATATTGTCCCAAGTCATATATATAAATTTTCTATTCTAGATATTTCGTTTTTATTAAAATCAATTGATTTAAAAAAATTTAGGAAATAATAATTTGTTTAAAGGAATGGTTATATTCATTTTTAGTGGAAAAGGTTTGTTATTATGAAATTTTTTCATGAGTTCCCATGTTTTCAAAGAAACCAACATGAAAATGATTTTTCCAATATGAATCTTGAAAACATCCATTTTAAAAAAAATTGGGATGAAAACCTGTTTTCATGTTTTTGTAAATGATTACTTTTTCCCAAGGTTTATTATATTATAGGAAAAATATTTTTTTATATCATGATTTTATAATTTAATAACATGTTCTTTTCTTATATTTATATCACTTAATATATATTTTTTATGAAAACACCATGTCTTAAAAAGATTATAATGGTTTAAATATGGGTTAGAACAATGAATAAGTCAATTTTAAAGTTATAAATATTATTCATTAAAATAAAAAGAGTTTATTTATATAACATTAATTTTGTGGGAAAAATCAATTCTAAATAGGTGTATCAACTTTTTACTATATGTGTTTTTTATTTAAGGGTTATGAAATAATTATCTAAAACTATAATTTTAATGATTTATTATTGTAAAAGAAGGTGAATTGTATTCTAATGAAAATAGAATATGTAAAGTTTAATGTTAGGTCCTTAGAGTGGGCATCAGAGTAATGTATTATGTGATATTATATGTTTGGATTTTTTTATAATGTATAATTAGAATTCATAACAATTCAAGGGTTAATACATTAGTTTGGGATCATAATTTATTAGTCCATTACAAACATAGGGACTAACATGTTCAAGGGAAGATATTTAATTTTTTTTAGATTGAATTTTTAATGATAATGAACATAATATTAAAGGAATGGAATGTTAAAGTATTAGAGAACTTATATGTGTATTATTTTTACTCCAAAGAAAAATATTCATTTTAAAATTCAACAATTAATTTCATATTTTAATGAAATTATTTTCAATAAATTAGTGATCATTTATCAAGGTGTAGGAAATAGAACCCACAGAACTATCTTTTCCATTATACATTATTTAATAAAAAATATCTTATCAAAACAATTGAATGATTTTTAAGGCCTTTTGAACATCTTATAGACCAACAAAAAAAATACATTATCTATCTAAAACATTTTCAATTATCTAAAATTTATATGGAACATGGTATATCTTTCTTTTCTATTTCAAAATTGCATATCATCCATCCCATTTGTTATGTTTAATATCACCATGGACTTTACTATTTTTTATCTAAATAATTTCTTCATGATTAAAGATAAAGGGGATATATATATATATATATATATATATTAAATATGATCCTAATATCTGGATTGAATGTATGAATGAATTTTTATTATAGTAAAATTATAAAACCTTATTGGGTTTATTTGAATTAATCACAATGACATAATTCAAATTTTGAAATTTTTAAAAGATATTTATTAAGGAATTATATGAAAAAACATGGTTAATGGTTTACAAGGGAAGTTGAATAAAGGTTTTTTTTTAATTATAGAGCATTAATAATTATGATGTAGTCATGAATTTTAAATGAAATTTTTATATATTATTATAATCTATAAATACCTTAGGATTATTCTATAGTATGTTCAAAAAATATGTAAATATCTGTTATAGAAAAAAGATGGTAATTTTTGGATATTTGATATTAGTTTGAGGTATGTGTAATCATTACATTAACATTGAAAATGTTATTTGAGGAAGAATTACTTTTCATTTTTTTATATAATTTTAAATGTATTTTTTTCCTTTATCTTTTATATATTATTTGATATTTAGGTAATTATGTGTTATTAATATTTTGTAAGAACATGGTTTATTGTATATATAACGATGGTATTGATATGGGCTTTTTGGATTAAGTAATTATTGTTATTTTGGACAAATTTCCCTATTTTGGGAGCCTTATATTATTAAGGAATTTGGAAATATTTTTTTGATAAGATATGATTTTTTGACAAGAAGAGAGAATGAATTATACGTCTTAAAGTATATATTATTTTTTTAAGGGTTTATAGTTACTCAAGTTATTTATGGAAATGATTACCATATCACAGAGATTATATGATTAGGTAATAAAAAAATTTCGAAAGAAAATTTAGTATTGACTGATGTAATTTGAAGAGAAATGTGAAATAAATTTTAGAATAATAAGTAATCAAATACTTATAATCATTGGGGATCAATGATAGTCTTGAATATTTTGAATAAAATTATGTTTAGTTATTTATTCAATGATCTATTTTTAACTTTGGGTGTTATTATTGGGTCTTTAGATATTAATATTTTATTTCTTCCTAACATGTATTATTAATTTTTTGAATTATCTTATCTTGATTTTAAAATTTTGGTTTCTCATAATATATAATTACTATATGAATAGATTTATATTATTATTTTAATTATGTGATCTATTGGAAGTTAATTTTAGTTCCCTAGAAAACAACAATTCATATTGAATACACGTTATTGGTTGAAAAAAACAAGATTGTGGTGTAAATTGATTAAATAATGAAATTATAGTTCTAAATTAAGTATATTTCTGTATTTATTTAATCTAAATGGTAAAAAAATTACTCAACTATTTTGAAAATTATGTATAAGTAGAAATATTATCATTTTACATTTATTAAAGACAAATCAAGGTTTTTTTCATTCACAATAGATTTATGATTTTGTAGTTGTTAAATTTCTCATAACCATGTTCTCTGTCACTATATATCATTCCATGGGTATTAGTTTTCTCTTAAATGTTCGTATTTTAAAATCCCAAAATTATTTAACTCTTTGGAATCATATTTTTGGGTTATTTCACATGACATTCTAATTTCCCATTCTGAAATTTTAATTTTATGTTTTATTAACCAATCTAATGATTCGAGTTTCCATAAATGATGTTTCAAATGGTAAACCCCTGATTAGCTATAAAAATTTCTTATTATGAGGATGAAATCGATTAAACTGGTGAGAATGTAATATCAAATGATTTTAAAACAAAGATAGTGTTCAATAGTGTATAATATATCAAACATTTCACTTAAACAAGCCACCAAATATTATAATATGATCATTATTACCACCCATATTAAAATGATGTTTATGAATAGAATTACAGAATACATAACATAATTATAAAGTTCTATAAAATGTATATTAGTTAACTAATTATTAATAAATAATAACAATTTTTTTGTTAATGTCATTTTACGAATCAAAAATATATTTTCTTAAAAAATATATATTTAATTATTTTTTTGAGAAAATATTATAAGTAATTTCTAGAATTGTTATAAAATTTATTTTTTATCATGAAATTTATTTTTGAGGTTATGGTACCAAAATTATTTTTAAAGTACATTTTTAGAATTTTCTAAAAAGGTTGTTTTTTCTAGAATAGAAAAAAATATTGATTTTTAAAACAGTATTTTATATTAAGGTATTTTAAAATTTAAATTCATTTTTAAATTTTTTTTAAAATTTAATTATCTTATTTTGATAAAAAAAAATAATACATTTATAGTATTTTTAATAAAAAGATTCTATAAACATGTATAAAAAACTATACATAAAAAATATTTTTTTTTTCAAAAACAAATTTTCCTTTGCGTTTTACCAGTTTAATTTAAAATTGAATTCTCACACTTATATGAATTAATTTTTTTAAAAACTTTCCATATTTAGAATCACAGGTATAGTATTTTTTAAATAGTTCCATTTTTGTCTAAGTCATTATAAATAGTATCTCCAGAAAATTTATGTCATCTCTATAAGGGTAAATTTGTTAATTTAAGTTACAAATAATATGACAAAGACTCAATAATGACAAAAAAATTAGATAACATTATTTCCTAATTAAATATAGTTTTTAAGAATAAAAAGAAATTATATATTACCTTTTCCCCATTTCCCCATAATTTTGACCATTATATTATTTAATAAAATGAAAATTCAAAAATACTATTTATTGGTTTTTTTATCTTTTATTTTATTACGTTGTGATAAATAGTGTATATATTCAGGTAAAAATAAATATTTTAAATAAAAGTTTTATTTATTTATAAAGTTAAATTTTTTAAAATATTCAATTATAAGATACATTCCTTAAGAGCCTACACAACAGTATCGTAGTAATAATACTATTAAAGGAATAATAAAATAAATGATTATTAAAATGTTACAGGAAAAATAAGGTAGCAGAATTATTATCTTCCAAGAATTATTTTATAAACATACAATTGTAGAGAATCATTGAATTATTATATTTTAATTCATATTAATTATTCTTTTTTGAAAATAAATTAAATGAATATTTAAAAAATTGACATTAGCGATATTAAATAAAATATATTTTTTTTATTAAATGATGTAAAATTACTAAAAATTACATATTCATCAAATATAATCAAATATAGTATATGAAATCCTCAATATTCTATTTATGGGGTCCTTTTCCTTTTATAGATACTATATTTACACTAGAAGAGTAAAAGCATTATATTTTGCAAACAGTCAAAAGGTTTAATGGGGGGTGTTAAAAAAATATGTGTGAAAACATCAGCTAAAATTTTCCAAATAATATATTTTTAGCTAATTAATCCCATAAATTTACCATCTTAAATATAAATCATTTTATATCCATGTTACTTGAATGTTAATTTATGTAATTTTAATACATTATGTCATGACAAGACTGACCCTTCCCGCACATTAAAAGGTTCCTCATATCCTCTTTTAATCACAAATAATAATCCTTTTATATCATCCAATACACACCCAAATCCTTTCCTTGCAAACCTACACACATCATATATGAAATGTTTTGATACTAAAATAATCTTATCAAATCTGTTGGTCTAAACAATAAGATGTTTTCTAAAGAATAGGTATAGTTCTGAACCAAGTGGTTTTGTATCATTTCATCTTCCTCCTCCTTAAAATATTATTTGAATGTGATGAAATAATAAAAAAAGTATATTACATATTCTGATATGTTATTATGTTTTTGAAATTACATATATCCACCTATAATTCCATTAAATGTGAGATGAATTCATAATTCCTATGTATGGAAGTCAACATCCTCACAAACCAATGTAAATAATTTTTGATCTCCATATCACAGGGATAGATATAATGATATATTATATATATCTATATATACTATATATAAAATATTCATCATTATCAAATGATAATGTATCATAAATTTTCTTACCTTTCCATCAATTGATGAATGATTACATTATTTGTGAATACATGTCTGTTTCTACCTCTATGAAATGATGTGATTCAGTTTTCATCAGCACATCACATAGAAGTTAATAAAATAAATAAAATGGTATTTATTATTTCATGGAAATTTGTTATATTCAAAATAAAACATACCTTCTTTCTATAATTATTGTTTTAAAATTTAAATTTTATTCATGCGTATGCACGACATACCATCTCCATGATTATTGAATATTTCATTTTTCATAACCATCATTCATGATTTGTTTTAAATGTAAAATTTATATATATAAATAATAACTATTTCATTATTATTATTTCGGTGATGATCGGATGATAAATACTTTTAACATTGTCAACCTGCCTAATTCATTTTGGACATATGATCCAAATATCATCAAAAAAAAATATAATGCGATTACATTTATTGAGTAATTTACTATAACATGGTAAAAAAATTACAAATTCTAAAATGGTTCTTAAGAAATAATATAATTAACATAAGTTTGTTATTTAGAAGGGTAAATAACATATACGATGTTTTATACTAAAGGTAAGTAAGTTTCTTATAAAATACCCTTTTAACATTTCCCTTGTAAAATTTTTCATTCATATTCACAATTTCAAGACATATCATTATTGTATTTTTATAAACATTAATGAATTATATGGGAAATTTTATTTCACTTTTGAATTTTATCCTAATTTTTTCTAGAAGAATCATTTTCTAGAATTTTTTGAATTTCATTAAAAAATAATAAATGAATATTTTATTTTATCGTATATGTTGATAATGAGTTTTCCCTCCACCATAATTGTTTTTTGATATTTTGTCTAAATTATAAGAATTTATTTTTATTTAATGAAAATCACTCCTTCAATTTTTTCAGGTTTTTTTTGTTATTGAAAATGGGATCTTAAAAGGAATGTGTATTTCAATATCCATATGAGTTTCAAATATGGGTTCAAAAGAGGTTTTCAAGGGACTTATGTCAAAATAGTGAAAAATAATTTTTTATCCATCATACAGTATATGTAAATTTTTTATTATGATGGTTTATACATATATATAGCATGATTATGGGTGATAAAAATATTTATTATTGAATAAATGTTCCTAGATAGTGACCCAATGCATTTTTTGATTATTTTGAAAGTCAAACGTATTCTTCTTCCTATTTGAATGGGATTTGTAAGGGTTTTGTAATATTGGTGTACATGTAACCTATATGAATTTTCTATCAGTGCTATTGAACCTTTATAGAAGTTATTTTATTTTAAAATGTTAATCCTATAATAATTTTATTTAATAAATGATTTTTCACCATTTTGGATAAATGTTTTGTTTTAAAAAAACATTTTTCATTGGTTATTATGTTTTCAAAAGAAACTCCAATGATTATGATTTGTTTGATATGTTTTCTTAAAAGATAGTTTATAAAAAAACTATGTCATGAAAATCTATTTACATGGATAATTGAAGGATTTATTGAGTTAATGGTTTATTATATTAAATAAAAACTCCCTTTCTGATATTGTTTTATTAAAATTGGATAACATGTTTCTTTACTTTCTTTATTCCATTATAATTGTTTTTCTGCCCATATCATTTATTATGTTTTTTTCACTGGGTTATAGGTAGTGTATTAGTAAATAATAATTCCATTTTAAAGTCATGAAGACATTTCCTAAAAATAATATATGATCATTTTTAAAATTTATGAGTTTTAGGATAAATGGATAATCAATACAAGTATTTTATTCCTAATATATCGGTTTGCAAGTAATGGTTATGACATAAATATCAAAAAAATATAAATTTTCAAGATATTTGGGAATTGAATAAGGATAATTAATGTCAAAAAACTAGAATATATAATTTTTAAGGATGGTTTCTTACATAAAAAGTTCTAATTATGCAAGTAAAACTTAGAAAATATCCTTCGAGTTAATTTTGTTCAATATGATTATATTTTTATTTTCTAAAATAAAAATATATAAATTTCATCTGAATCAAAAATATCAGGTTTTAAATAATTAAAAATATAAGTGAAATAAATAATTCAGGGGGAAATATAAAATGAAAAGATATTTTAAATTCCATTGTAACTTTATATGAGTTTTATCATACGAAAAGTTTATTATTTTAAAATTATCAATTTTCATCACCATTGGAAATATCATTTTCAATCCCTTCAGAAATACAAAAAATGAATAATGATAGTAAAAAAATATATATTTTCTCAAATTTATCCCCTTTTGTGATTTTCTAAGGTGAAAAAATCCGAGAAAATTATAAGGAAAGAAATTTTGAAGCATAATCATATGTAATAGTATTACTGTTTAATTTCCATTATGTCCCTATAGGGTTGATATTTACATTTGATTGTTGAGAAAGAATAAAATTTTCATATTTTTTGAATGTTTCCCCTAACCTTAAAAATTCAAAAAAAATTCCCCTTTGGGATATTAAAATTTCCAATAAGGTAATATCATACAAAAAAAAAAAAAAATTATTCGGTTTTTTTTTAATTATAAATTTCACTAAAAATGTAATTTTCTCATTATTTGAAAAAATAATTTTATTTTAGTGTAATTAATTATGGAAAACAAGAAAAAAAATTATTTATATTATTTTCATAATGTTTGGAACATAATATTATATAACATTATTACCATCTTCTCTTAATGTTTTGAGGATATATATACTTCATTCAACATATACATCATAAAAAATATCTCTATGTATTTTCTTTCATTAATTATATTTATGTATCAACTTCTAATCATGTTTTGAGGATACAAATAAATAGTTCACAAAAATAAATATGAAAAAAAATTCTCAAAAATTTTTCAATTCATAATTTTATATTTTTCTTGAAATTTGAGTATAATTCAAATTCCATAAAAATTTTATATTAATGAAATATTATTGTTTGATAAAAATAGATTGTTTTTTTTTGAAATTATAAATATTTGTAACGGTAAAATAAAAATATATTCAGAACTCAAAGATATCATAAAATAATAAAATTGAACCTTTGGAATGTAAACATCCATTATGAAATCATTATTTACCTTTGTAGAAGATGGTTCTTAAGGTGAATCTGGACAACAATTTATTATCATCCATTGAAACTAGATATTTTTAAAACAATTTATAAGAAGGATATCCATACAAGAAATAAACTCCCCCAATACAGGGGAGTTATTGTTTTAAGTAAACAATTCTATGTAGGAAATGTTTAAATAGAAAAAATGAAATATATAACTAACAATTGTAACTAATCACCATGTATTATAATTCAGTTTCCAATATGAAATGATTGTATATAATCTATAATTAGGTTATATGAATCTAATTTTTTTGGTCTAATGGTTCTTAGAAATATTACCTTGGTCACCCACATAATTTTAAATACATGAATATTATTTATTTAAAATAATTATATATATAAGATAATTGGTATTTTTTAATGATTTAATATTATTTAGTAAAAATTTGTTTTTCCCAAGGTCTCCTCTCTGACCTTTTAGTGTAAAATGTAAACTACATGGATCAATATAATTCCTCTTAATGTGGCTTCATCTTGTAAAAATATACCCATGTTCAAAATGTTTCTTATTAGACATCCGTTTTTTAATAAATTTCATCAAAACTCTTTATAACATTTCTAAATAATGAAAAAAACTTCTCTAAACCCTATACCAATTATTTAATCATAACACATTCATTCCTATAATCAAAATAGATGGAAGTATTAGTAAATTTATTCTAGGGAATATACCCTTTATTCAACCTATCATCTAATGAGATAATATTTTCTTTTAATTTCCTTTTATATGCTCTTAATTTATTAATTATCTCTACTAAAACATAACTTACCATGATATTCTCATTTTTATACTTAAATCATTATCATATTTCATAGTTAATAAAGGTGTTAATTCCTAATACAAATACCTTATTTTTTATTTTTTTATTGTGATATTAATAGAGGAGATATTATTATGGGGGCCTATAATGATGAAAGATGATAGAATAACCCCTAATAATATCTAGGTATCCAAGAGGAATGGAATCAAAGATAGAAAAAGTAATCTTACCAGTAGTATTAACCCAAAAATCCAAGCAGTCCATCTATTGATTCTCTTTTCAACAAGTGTGGTATAATTTAGTGTGATCTTTGATAAGGACACTAAACTTGTGAATATGGTAATTGACACAACAAGGGAAAATAATACAATCTTGATTTGAGTGAAGGATAAACACCAAGTCAATATTAATGAAATCCAGATCAATGTTATTCTCATTGCACAATTCATGTCCATTGAAAAAATCACTAACCTCCACTATGATAGAATCTCCATGTCTATATGTTACACTGAATGTAAAAACCATAACACCACATATGTTGTGAACACCACCATCACATATAATTATACCAAAACAATAGTATCCATAAAAATAAATATTTAATCCATTTTTTAGGGATTCCATTGAATCTGGTTCCTCATAATTGATTCATGCTATCGTGAAGGGGATGTCCCACACATCATCAAAATACTCCGTAGAGATATGAATTTCTCCATGAATTTGAGGAATAAATTTATATGTTAACATAGAAATATATTTCATTTAATATAAACTATTATCCTTCTTCATTGAAATATTATCCTTATGAATTTTATAAATTTTAAAACTGTATAATAAATATGTTCTATCTCTATATTTTATAGTTTTTTATTATTATTTTTATTGAGGTACTTTTTCTACATCATATTTTTATTCTTATTTTAATTGAAATGGATAATTAGAATCTAATTTAATATTTATAAGAGTTTTAACTATTACTTAATCCATGAACCACTTTTTATTATGTGGTATTTTAGTATATAATAACATAAATTTATATTCATTATAACTTTCATCTAATGAATTATTGATATTATAGAATATTTACCAACACTCAATGTATATAAATCATTAAAAACATATTCCTTTTAATTAAGAATGTGACCTTGGTTCATTGTCTTTATTACTATCTTCATGAAATCTGGTCGAATATGGACATGATTTTTATATTCATATAAAGCGGATTCATAGAGATTCTTTTTTCACACATCTATTCTTTTGATAATTTCTATCATTTATATAATATTGATAATGTTTTCAATAATTTTAGAATCATAATAACCTATTATATACTTTTTTATTTTATCCTTCTATATGTTCTATATAACTATATGCCTAAGAATAATTAGAATATCCTTTAAAAACAAAATTATAATAATTATACGCTATGTATGTTGAATAAAAACTAACCCCATTGATCTTCATTTATTTTTAAATATATATATATTCAATCTTCTAATACACTTCATGAGAGTTAAAATTAAATAATTGAGGTTTAGAATTGTTAGATTCCATGTATAATCTATAGCTAATCTATTGGATTCAGAAACCTAAAGTAGAATAGTGATAACTAGCTAAATTAATTAATCATATATAATTTTATTTTCACAAACTAATCGAAATATATTAAAAATAGAAAAAAAAATATCATTACATTCTAAAAAGGAAACTACATGTAAAAAATTAAAATATTGATAAGTGTAATGTATAAGATTTCATGTGTATTTTATTAAAATATTGCATAGAATTATTCTGAGATTAGGCACTAAGAGGGAATGTGATTCTAGGGTTTGGTGTGCATAGAATAAATTTTTGAAATATATTTAATATGTATAATAGAACATGTGACATTTTTCCCAAAAAAATGGAATAACTCTTGAAGTGGTTCCTTGATCAGAAATCCAAAAGGCACAGTTATGTACAGTGCAATGACATTACATTAGGGAAGGCCTAACATCAGCTAGTGTGGGTTGGATGTGAAAGTTAGTTTTTATACATTTTAAAGAATAAAATAAATTTATGATTTATTATATTTTAATTTTACATAGTGACACATTTTTAATTTAAAATTAACATCTTGGAAAGTGACTGAAGGATAGAATTCATAACCATAGAGAAATATTTATTAGATGAGGAGAGGAACCTTAGAGAAATCGCTCAATGAACGATGAAAAATGGAATATCAAGATTGTTCTTAATGGATCGTTATCGGAAAAAAAATCCATGATAATGAACATTCCAACCTCAATGTAGGTCTTTTTTATTTTAATTCGTTCATTCTCATTCATATAATTATCGATGAATATAGATCCAAACATGAATAGGTTGACAAGGGGTTTGATCATTATTATAAGATGGGATTATTTTAGGATTGAGTTGGGGATTATTATAATTTTTTTATCTTTTTGATCATTCTTATGGGAACAGATCGACGCCACAACAAAAAAATAGCCTAGGTCTATTCCTTGGGTTTGTTCTATGTGAATTTTTCTTCCCTCTTTTTTTGGTTCATTCTTCATTCATTGAGGGATGTTAATTGATGATGGTTTCACCATTGATTCATGGTGCAACAATATGATATTGTATATCCATTATCAGGATGACCTAGCGGAGGTGCAACAGAAACAACGACGGACAGATCGATGTATTTTAGGATATATTGTTCTTCAAGTGTTCTTTGTACAAGTGATTGAAATATAATTTCACGGCCAATTGATTGTTTGAAACCCATTGTTTCTATTCTATGATAATTTGGTGACTTTGGATCTCCTATTTTTGAAAAAAAAATGGAGAAATTGATAAAGAACTGTTGGATTAAACAAGGAGTGTAGAGAAATAAATGTGATTCTAGAAAATTGTTATGAAAGCATCGTGTATTTTATGATTCACACCCTGTGGGACCCACTGAGCGGCATATAGGGTTTCAAGGAGCTGTGAAGTGTCACACGGGGTGTGAAATCTATCACACAATGTGTGGGGCCTTCCATGAGACTTTTCATTTATCTCTGGGGATACATAGACATTAGTGGAGTACACAACATGTACTTCACTACACAGCCAATCCCATACTGGATACAATTTCTAACCCATGTACTGGTACAAGGGCAGGTAGACACGGGTTGACGCCATGCACCGACACATGACTGAGGAACCCAAGTAAAATTTGCATGGATGGACATGTTGTGTAAGCCTTTCTACAATCCATGTATATTATTTCTACGTGACATGATTCCTGACCCTTGTTGTTGTACATTAGTATTACCCAGGGTCAAGGGACATGGCGTGTGATCCTACTACACACTGTGTATCCATTTCTATATTTCTAAGATCCTTATTCCATCATATCATGAAAATTTTTCATTAGGTTTTGTTCCCTTGACTATTTCTCTAATGGATGGTGTGTATCGTTTCCTAAACACCGGATTAGGATCTATTTAGTATGAATTCTTGGATAGAGTTGTTGCAATCCCCTATGAGTCCAAGTGAGGGATCCTCTATCCATTATTTGTGCCCCATGTAGAGTTATGGGTATAGACCTGACTAACTTTATTGGGTGTCGATCCTCTAAATAGTAGGTTATTCCAGAAGGATTTTCTGGTATCACCCCATGTCCCTGGTTTTGATCAAAATATGATGTATCATATATCTCTTCAAATATATCAGTATATCATTCTCATGATGGTTTCCAATGAAAAATACTTATCGAATGGATTTCATCAATGTTATCAGACACAAGAGTGTGTTCTCCTGGATGAGTTCATTTGAGAATCTTTGGACTCGATCCCTAGTGGTGGTAAGTAGTAGTTGTGACATAACTCTAGATAGTGTGTCTTGTTTGAGTATATCTGGATATCCTTGATATATATTGTAGAAATACACTTATGTAGAAATGAATGTATCCTTCCTTTGGGTATTTTATTTTGTTTTCAGGGTGTCCCACTACGTATTGTTATACTCACCCCTACATGGGATTTTCTCGCATGTGTCATTTCTTGGGCAGATGTGGGACCTTTTCATGGAGTGTAGGGAGGACCAGGACTAGATGTATCTTTTCTAGTTCAGATAGGCTAAGGTGTTCCTACTACTTCAAGTAGTAGTCCCACTACCCATTTGTTTCTTAGTTGGACTTTTTAGTTTACAAACCCTTTTGGTGGGGTTATATTCTAGAGTAGTTTACTTTTCTCACATTACTTCTATCATACTCTATTGGCTGGGATATAGGTATGCATGTATTAACTTTCATTGTGGTTTTTACATTTAAGAATTTTGGTCTTGGAGATGTGTGCATATGTATAGAGACATAGTAAATGCCTTCCATGTTAGTGATATGCTTACTCAATGCTAGTCACCATCCTAGTGCCTATTAGAGGTAGTCTTAGGGAGTTGTGGCATGGGCCCCATTGGGATGGGTCCTGATAGAGTGGTATCAGAGGTGGTCAGTTCTACCTTAAGACTGAGAGTCTGTGATGTTTGTTTGGGTAAACATTGTTATGTGCATCGAATTCATCATCTAGATTGGGGACTCTAGTGTTGGTGTGGCGAATGACGTATCATACACCATGACTCTGATAACTTACTTTTTGAATCATTAATTGAGAACATTGGTTACAAGGAAAACAATAGTACATGCATCATATAAGAATAGTTTGTGGTTTTAATGTCCTTCTTGGGTTAGCTATCCAGATATACTCATTGATCGCGGTACATCTCTTTTTCTTAAAGGATGCCTCCACAACGCATACGATCTAGGATCAAGCAACTCAACCATGAGGATGTACCCATTAGTGATGATGTTACATTTTTGGGACCATTTTCCTAGATGTTGCCTCTAGGTGGTTCCCCCTCTATACTACCACCTATGGAGAAGCATGTAGAACTCTCATTACCAGCACAGGAGGAGCATTGGATGAGAATTATCCATGTGTTTCAGAGATAGAGATCTCCCGGGTTCTTAGGTAATTCAAACCCTTAGGCCGTTGAGGGTTGGATTAAGGGAGTGACCCAAATTTTATATCTAGTTAGGACACCATCCAATTAGATGATGATCCAAGTAGAGAGAATTCAGTAGGGATTTTGATGGAGATGGTAGAGTTTGGATATCTAAACACATGATGAGGTGACACTCCCGTTGATAGATTTTGATATTCTCTTCTAAGAGAAGTTTTCATCAGTTATGTAGAGAGCTAT